>OX422190.1:2026780-2299280 GCA_949130485.1 Agelas oroides
AAACAGTTACTTAAATAATCAACCAATCAGATTGCTTCATTTCATCACATGACAAACAAAATGGGACAAGACCTGCATGTTGCTAATGAGGTCTGGTATGAGCCAAAACACGTTCTGTACATTGTTCAACTCTCTGTAGCGTCTACGTAGGCATTAGGGGTGACCTTTCTACAAAAGCTTTTGGTACAAGTCAACAGTCCTTGTAAACGAAAGAGAAGTGAGATATTGTTGATAAACCTGAACGGATGTATACACACCAATTCATAAATAACTTTCAAGGTGAGATAGGTCCATCCGCAGAGATTCGTGGCGCAAAGTTGTTGCAGCTATTTTAATCTGTAAACAGAAAGAGTTACCACCTGAGCCCTGGTGAAAATTAAAGTGTTTATTGGTGAAAAAGTTTGACTAAGTAGCGTGACCCCGTCTGGTCAATGCTGATCCCTATGGTGGTAGCAGAGAACTCAGACCGAAAAAGAAAGTAGAATCTTCTGAATGCTGGTCCGACAATGCTGTTTCGTTTATGCAGCAATCAACCAAAAGCTAGCCACCACTTTTAAATTAAAATAGCAATACGTATGTGTCGCTACTGCAGTGTCTATAAAGCCTTGAGCCTTAAATTTCTCAGCAGAAAATTTTAGCCAAATAATATTGCCATAACCCATTCGTTACTCAAACCTTTATTAATGCCATAACCCATTCGTTACTCAAACCTTTATTAATGCCATAACCCATTCGTTACTCAAACCTTTATTAATGCAATAACCCATTTGTTGCTCAAACCTTTATTAATGCGATAACCCATTCATTACTCAAACCTTTATTAATGCAATAACCCATTTGTTACTCAAAATAACCTCAAACCTTATGACGTACTTCTGCAAGTGTTCAACTTTGTGCACAATTTGGTCCTCCTCCATCCAGTGGGCTACACCGCAGCGTCCCTAAAGAACTCACACCACCACCACCATAACGGAGACACTGAAAACTCTGAGGTGAGAGAGAAGATTGCCACAACTAAATTCATGAGCATTTAGAACATATGTATTTAATGTTCCATGTTATATTGGTACTATCAACATGCGTATATTGTCTATTCTAGTAGCATTTGGATACCGTGTAGTGCATAACAATGTAGCACAGAGTTAAATAGTACGACAGGACATAAATGCACATGCAGTCACTTTAGGATGTCACTCCTATTTGGTTTCCTCTGCTTCAGAGTGAAATAGTGCAAGTCATTTCACTTGTTCGCTGTGTTCATATCCGGCTATAGCTCAAGGGTATACAGTCGCGTTCATGAAATAACGTGCACCATACCATGCAAAAATTGTATTTACTCTTGCTCAACCATTAGTCATAACCCACTCTCACAATATTTTACAATCATGTAATGGACGAGACATTGTGGTAGGCCTCCTGAAGTCGTATGACGGTTAACATCCACACAACAGTTTTCTGTTGTGGGTCGTCTGTACCGCAGTGCTTCACCATTAAGACCAGAGAAGGGGAGAACTTGTATTGTAAAGGGGTCCGAGAGGAAGATGCTAATTCAATTTCATGAGTAATGTGACTATATTGCTTATTGGTCTCAAAGTGGTCTCGTTCCCAGACTTTCAGTATGGTACAGGAGTTCTCACTGGGAATGAGACTATCCTCGAGGTCAAAGGTTACGGCTATTGTTACAACACTAAGGAGTTATTTTAAACTATGTATACATTTCATCAATGGGCTACCAGCACTCCATGTAAGATGGGCCTGAACCATTGACAAACCGATATGGTTGTGTGACTGTATACAGTAGCAGTTAGACAGGGAAAGGCCTCATAGAATGCAGTCTGAAGATTATCATCAAGTGGGTACCATACTGAGCTAGTGCATGTGTATGGGGGAGGGGTATAACAATTGCGCAATAATTAAATTGTGTCGTCTGATAACGTAGTTATCTTACATTTTCACTTGTGGCCATCCTATCGCTGCACATAACATAAATAGTTTAGCATTTCTCCCTCAGTGGAAATAATTTTAATCAAATTTCTAAATATACTCTCCACCTACATACATAGCAAGCATACTATTACCATTTGGCTACAGATCCGTACTATGTGACGTATTAAATTTATAGGTACGTAATTGATACAAACAGTTAATGAATTTTATGATCTAGTATACGGACATTTACGGAGTTATGCAAACCTTTTCACCAATTCTACAAGCCATTGTGTGTTACCAGAGCTGCATGCTGAATTTAGTGGGTAGTGCGGCACTGGGGGGGTGAATTACCATGTCAGATTTTAAAACAAAAAAGGACGGACGTGTACATTCCATATAAACATTTGAGACTCTACTGGCGTAATTTGATTACAGCTTTCGGCAAACCCTCGTTGAAAATCATGGCTCAAGAATGCTACCTGTCACGTCTTCCAGTAGTGTTACCACTTTGAGTGTGAGATTTTTTCCTAATTTGGTATGAATCAGGGTGGAGGGGGGGTGGGGGGTAGAGGTGAAAGTCGAGTATAAAAGAACTGACATGTGTAAAGCAAATTCAGTTTGGAAGTCAGTCTAGTGTGCACTCTACGTATTTGGCTAACATTTTGACCAATCAGAGAGCTGCATTTATAGTCTAAACAGGAAGTGTGAGGCTGTAAATTGCTAGTTATTAATAGTTATTTAGCTGAATATTGTCGTGGTGTGAGATGGTGCTGAAATTTATTTCTCATGGTAGGTAGGTTTGTATGTGCTAATAATTGACCAATCAGGGTGCTGCATTTATCAATTAGGCTGTCTGAATACTTGATTATTAGTTATTAATGGTTATTAAATATGATGTATATTGTTTACTATTTAGAGAAATCGTGTTACTTTCGGTTTTCAAATAAAGTTTGTGAAACGCTTGGTAAACAGTTGATTTAACAATTGTGAAATCCTCTATTTTCAAATCTAGGTTTGTGCTCAAGCCCACAATATTTTCACTTCTGATAATAGCTACACATGTGTATCTAACTCAAGCTTTGATATTTTTGAAACTGAATCTGTTCCAAGCTCTTTTGAGTATAAAAGTCACTCTATTTTTCTTTCTTGTTATTGTGCTGCCTGTATCTTAATGTTATGAGTTGAGCGACATTTTGGTTTGTCTCGTATGCTGTAGGAATTGAATGAAGCCGAAGACATGCCGACGACAGTCGAGGTCACCTCCCCTCATCCTCAGTACAGACCAAGTGAGTGAGACTGTGACGGGGTGTGGAGGGAGGTGGTGTGTGTATGGGATATAACTGTGTGTGTGTGTGGTGTGTGTAGGTGTGTTTGTGTGTGGTGTGTGTGGTATGTGTGCTTGTGTGAGGATAAGACGGTGTTGAGTGTATGAGGGTGTGTGTGCTAGTGTGAGTGTGAGTGTGTTGTGTGGGTAAGGGAAGGCAAGATATGCTTGTACAGTACAAGGCTATCACTGTGTACGTTATAGTTAATGTCATGCCTGGTATGATTAATCTACCACACACACACAAAGAAAGGAGCAAGCCTTTCATTTATTTTCAGAAGAGCTTGGTATATTTATCTCGTTAGATCCATTACCTGTTGCTGGAATGTAATAAATGGACATTCCTTCTATTGTTGCATGCCTAATTACACACATTACAAGTGGGCGTTGCCAGATAGTCACATGACCTTGATAGCAACACGATACTCGTATATTGACTACATTAACATAAACAGCTTTTCCTCCCCTTGATGCAAAGCTCATTTGGATCACTTATGTGCACTATGTGATCAGACTCAGAGCCTCTGCCTTGAGCTGCAAGTGTCCCGAGCACTAAGCTACGACCACCAGCCCTCACGACCACCAGCCCTCACGACCCTCTATAAGTGCTGCACGAGTGGTATTGAATGCTTCGTGATAGCTACTTTGTGTGCTCGATCCCAAGCAACAGTTAGCTTAATTCTTACTCTCCTCTATTTGCCTTGTACCATGAAGCAGAGGCAAGATTTGCCTCATTCCCAAAACAGACCTGGGAATGAGGCTGAGATAAGATCCTGATGTGGTATAGTGGTTAGTACTATGAGTTGTAGCCTACGCCCATATTTGGCATTGTTCCTTCAAAACTGAAAGAGAATCTGAATTACTGCAGTGATAAGACCACCAGGGAAAATACAAATCCATGCCTATTGTTTTGCAGTAGATATGTGTCATTGGTAGGAGATAGGGTGAGTGAGTGTTTAGGTAGTGTACTCTTCAGTTTCAAAATGACTTGTTTATTCCAACTAGAATGTTGTTTTTTCAAGAAACCATTGTATTTAGACTTGGTTTGGTTTCAGCTTCACATTGTCAGCCAAAACAACACTTTGAAGGCTGTTGGTGGCTTCATTCCCAGGCCAGATTTCACAAACACAAACACCAAATTTCTAAAATTGAAAGAAGCCAGTTATCTATTTCTAGTGTGAGCATCCACCTATTTAATGCTTGGTGTAGCCTCGTACCCAGGCCATGCTGGGAATCAGACAGTGAGGGGTTAAATCCAGTGCTGCCACAATGGTGCCATAAGAAACTAGTTAACAGCTTCAGTAAGCTCTTGAACACTAATACATTCATCCCTCCCTTTTCTCACTACACTCACACACACACACATATACACACATGTGCATGCACACACACACACACACACACACACACACACACACACACACACACACACACACACACACACACACACACACACACACACACACACACACACAGCTGTCATAAACCTCACCTCCTCCCACCGTCACCATCACATCACCAACAACATCACCACCCCCATCAACGACACTTCCCCTAAACCGCTTGTGGATTTACCAGACACGGACCGACCGGAGCGCATGCGAGACTGGCTCATCCGCATGATCAACAGTGGCGCATTTCCTGGCCTAAGGTGGATGGACAAGGAGAAGATGATTTTTCGTGTGCCATGGATCCACGCTAAGAAGAGAGACTATAACCAGGAGAGAGATGCAGCGCTGTTTCGAGAGTGGGCCATCCACTCAGGTGAGAGGCAACTTCTTTACAAAAGTAGCATTTTAGCTAGTCTCATTCCCAGTTCACATGTTGGAGAGAAAGCAGCCTGGGACTGAGACAGCTTGTTGTTTACTGGGCAGCTGTGTTATCACAGTGTGTGTGAATGCAGCTACAAGATGTGTGCAGTTTAAGTTTTGAAGTGTGCACTGCACTACACAATGTTCATGCTCCACAGCGAAGATTTTAATCTTGATTTTTACAAAAATGTAATGTAATGCAATTATGTAATGTAATGCAATTATAAAACCAAGTTTACGTTTCTACAGTACTAGGAAAGTAGTAAATCCTTCAGTTAACAAACCTTTTAAACCCTATAGTGCACTTTTGGTTACAGCACACTGCTCACTGTCTCTGCACTGTCTCTGCACGCTTGCACGTAGGTTCTGCGTCAGCAGAAAGGATGGGAGAGGGGGAGGTGGGTGGGGTCACCCGCAGGGTGCTGTGCACATGGCAGCTGCTAGGCTTGGCTGTAAAAGGGCCATGGTTGGCAGTTCTCACCCTGGCTGCATGAACAGGCTTAGAAAATGCTACTCTCACCTCTCATTTCTGGCAGGGAAGGCTGCTTGGGTTCTGAGCGAGCATTTGCCAACCGAAAATGCTGACTTGTTGCATGCTCGTTAATGAGTGGGGATGCTTAAGGTCACTTATTAAGCCTGAAAGTGCACTTGGGTTCAGTTTAGAGTCAGAGCTCAGACAGAAATAAAGAAATGGTGTGTTAAAGTTGTCCATATTCCTCACTCCTTGCACACCAGCAACCTCGTTCCCAGGCCACCAGCCAGCTTTCTGTCACCTACAACACAGCTCCCACCCACCTTTTTATGTTGCTTGTGTAAATGCTGTAGCCTTGTTCCAAGGCTTCCCAGGTCATTCGCTACATATTCACGTTCCGTAGTGGGGGAGCCTGGGAACAAGGCTAAGTGCTGTACGTGATGGAAAGCTGGGTGGGGAACGAGGCTAGTGCACTGGAGTTGATAATCAACGCTTGTTATAACCCCACCCACTACTGGGTCTTGATTTGTCTCTCTCAAACCTTGCAGGTAAATATGGCAACGGATCGGATGTCACAACGTGGAAGATCAACTTCCGCTGTGCCCTTAACGGTCTGAAGGACATCATTGAGCGCAGGGAGCTTGAGGAACCGGACTGTCGGGTGTACCAAATGCTTCCTGCTAGCGGCTTCAGGAAGATAAGGAGAAACAAGCGAAGGCATTCTCAGTTTTACGATGCCACGCCTGAGAGGGACGTTCGACCTCGCTTAGAGCTAAGAAGCCCTGTCACCACTCCCACCCTCACCACTCCCACCCTCCCCACTATCCCCACCGTCTCTGTCTCCACAGGTATTAGCTACATCTGTAGTGGGGTTCCACATTTAACCACGAAAGAGCGCCCATGTCATGTTTTACAGCGACTCGATGGCCTCGAAGCAAATAATAATGTACAACATAATCACCAGTGGCTTTGATGTCGAGTCCTGACGGCACACAACACTCTGAACAGCAACATGTCACCGTGAGCATAGTGTAGCTCGTCGTGCACACCACATTAGCTACGTCCGTCTACGCAAAGATGCCTTATAATAACTTTCAGTGAAATATTACTTGCCTCAGATACGCAAGCACTTGAGGCTGTGCTTCTCAAACTCCACACGAAGCTCGCTCCAGGGTGGGCGCTCTTTCACGAGACTACGGTACTCTAAGTATCATAATTTAATTTTCATGACAGCACATAGTATTTCCTTTTCCTCTGTATGATCCTCCTCCTCTCTTCCCTCCCCCCCCTCACCTTAAATAGCCACACCTATCCAAGTGCTACCCATCGTAACTGGACCCGGGGGTCCACTACGATTTCCCATTGTTGCCTCCCCTACCAACCCCCAACCCACCACACCTGTGGGGGTCATACATAGATTGATCCCAGCCCCCCTCGGCTCCCCTCCCCAACCCCCGGAACTGAAATCGGACTCACCAAACAGTGTCGGTAGCAGTTATACCAAGGAAGTACCCAGCCAGCCTGCTACACCTTTAACACCAGTATGTGTGGGTAGAGAATGCATTACATCATAATGACATCATGTAAATTATGATAGCAGCATTGTAAAGTGCACTTATCATGTGTGTAGCTGCAAAGCTTTACAGAGTTAGCTAAATGGTTAGTTCTACTGTCAGTGAGCTTGAAGGTACTGTTTATCTTTGGGCTGTATGTAGTTAATGTAAGAATCTTGCTGCATGAAAATGTAAGTGTATTATTTGTCAAATTTTCTCTCTCTTTCTGTCTTGCTCTCACTTCCCTCTCCCTCTCTCTCTCTCTCTCTCTCTCTCTCTCTCTCTCTCTCTCTCTCTCTCACCTTCAGGTTTCCCCACAGTTCAGTCCAAAGTTTATCTCCCCTCCCATGAGCTCCCCTTTCTGCCACGTTCCAACTCACATCCACACCATCACAGATAGCCCAAGCAGTAAGTTGAGGCAGCAGCACTGCCCTCACACTGTCACAGCATCACTATCCTCACACTGTCACAGCATCACTGCCCTCACACTGTCACAGTCACACACCCTCACACTGTCACAGTCACACGCCCTCACACTGTCACCGTCACACACCCTCACACTGTCACAGCATCACTGCCCTCACACTGTCACAGTAGCATGTCACAAATAGCACTACGTTTTCTCCTTTACTGCAACCTGCTATGCATCATGGCTGGTAAATGCAGCCCATCCACTACACTAGCAGCTAGCAAACTTCTGATCTCTACACATTAGCTATCAAATGAGCTAGCAACTGGATGACAGACTTTCTCCCTGCACCACTTGCATGTCTCTTCCAAGATTCTTGCAGGCATCTTGCAAGATATGTCCACTTGAGCTTTTACTTCAACCATCTTGAACAGCACAATTTCTATCAACAACATTATCAAAGCAGACAACAGCCATTACCATCTAGCTCACAGCTAATCAGCTTGATAATACTACCGCTCTACACTGTACCCAGAGTTCGAAGGTCAAATTTCTAATCCTCACGTGACAAGTTTCACGTCTAGTGACTACACTCAAACCATGGCTATGCTGCTTCTCTGTGGAGCAGCCATTTTTCTCTGCTAGCTAACTGGTTCTGACCTAAGAGTGTGGTTGAGGCTTGTCGAAACTGATTTGTTTTGAAATTGAAAGTGTGGTCTCACTTACATGCTTCTAATGTGATCAGCAGCCACATAGATAAGTTTTGTTTTCTGAACTAGTAACCTTGGAAACTCACTTTACACCTGTCTTCTCTCTTCCCACCCTTTCGCCCTTCTTCCTTCTCCCTCCCTCCCTCCCTCCCTCTTTCCCTCTCTCCCTCCCTCTCTCCCTCCCTCCCTCCCTCTCTCCCTCCCTCCCCCCTCCCTCCTCCCTCCCTCCCTCTCCCTCCCTCCTCCCTCCCTCCCTCCCTCCCTCTCCCTCCCTCCTCCTCTCCTTCCCTCCCTCCCTCCTTCCCTCCCTCCTCCTCTCCTTCCTTCCCTTCAGTGCTAAACATGATTCCCCACACCAACATCTACCCTGCTCTCAGAACAAAGTTTCTATATTGCCCGCCCCCTGAATTCTGTGATAGTAAGTATAAAAAGTCACATACATAATATTTCTAAACAGTCTTGTTCCCAGTCACCTTCACCCAGCTTTTGATATGTTTTCATACCACAAGCGACAAAGGCTAGGGTGAAGACCTTAAGCATGATGGACTCCTAGGAACAAGACTAATAGAGACTGCCTTATTTCTACCAAGATATGTACCATAATGATGGACTCCTAGGAACAAGACTAATAGAGACTGCCTTATTTCTACCAAGATATGTACCATAATGATGGACTCCTAGGAACAAGACTAATAGAGACTGCCTTATTTCTACCAAGATATGTACCATAATGATGGACAATGCCAGCCAATGACTGCCTTTCCCTGCAATAGATAGCCATCCCCATCTTCCAGTCGCCCTATCACAGCTAAAGAAGCTTGGTATTATAATATCGGCTGAAATGCATTCTGCACTTGTAAATGACATTTAGGCCTACCCTCCTGACCTCCTCCCCTGGGCCTGCCATTTTCATGGTTCATTGATTTTTCATGATGTGTTACGGACATCAGCTTTACCCCCCTCCCTTCTTGTCCCTCTCCTCCAGATCCCAACGCTATTACAGTACGTATCATGTACGGTTCAATCACCGTCCACCTCGAGACATTTGACTGCTCCGAGGGTGGTAGAATTTACTATGGTCCCCTACACTGCAGAGACTTACTAGCCCCTGAGGAGGAAGAGAAACTCTTTGGACCTCTTGGTGCACACCAAATCTCCCTTTCTCCACGTCACCCTGCAACCCTAGCAAAGGAAATCTTTAATACCTCCAAGCGAGGACTGGTTCTTGAGGTCAAGAACCAGTGTATCTATGCCACTGCACTCTGCCGGGCAGTGGTATACCACGGCTGCTCACCGTTAAAACACTCTGGTACCTTACACAAGGAAGAAAAACTTAAAGTTTTCAACTACCAACAGCGTTTTCTACCCTCCCTGAAATATTCCATGGAGACCCACAGAACACCTCCTAAGCCCTATGTAATCTTCAGTTTGGGGCAGTCTTGGGGCGCTGAGCGACCTCTTTCTAAAAACCTGATAACCGTCACTGTAACCTACTGCAAGGCACTCAATGATCTGAGAGTTCGTAACATCCCCATACATGATGAACTGCTTTGTGAAGCTCAGGAGTCCAAGGACATTCGTATCATCTCACCCACTGCTGGAGACTTGGAAGCAGAAGAGTTTTTAAACCCCGGTAGGGACTGAAGGAAAGAGAATGTCTTTGTTCGAGACTTAAGCTACATTTTGTGTGTGTGTGTTTGTGTGTTCCATGGACACTTTCTACTTGTTTATTTCCCCGTTTTTTAAGTGTTTTTTATATTACCGTGTAAACCACCCCCCATAATTACTACCGTGTTGTTCTTATCTTTCTCCACTATTTTACCTTTTATCCTTCTGGGCTGCAGTGTATGTATATAATCATGCTTGTCATGAGTGCAGGCACTTTTTATGCTTGTTGTTTTTGCCAGTACAATCTCTTTCTCTATTTTTGTACAAGTTTTTATGTAATACATCGTTGTATACACATTACTGCTCCAAATTAAGCTATATAATGTGATGTTATGAGGCAAAATAGAGCTGAATTGCTGCCAGGTGTGTGACTGAGGGGTTTCAGTCCCAGCTGTGCGGTACATATAGAGGATTGTGAGGGCTGGTGGTTGTCCAGTTGTTGTAGCTCAGTGGCATGCAGAGCACTGGCTGCACAAGTCGGATGTCCTAGGTTTGATTCTCAGCAACTGCCAGCTTATCACTTTCCTCATCCACATGATAAGCTAGTGGACCACAGCACTAACGTGGAGATTGCAGGGATCAACGTCCAAATTCCTGTCTTCCAATTTACTATATTAAAAGAGAGTGTAGAAACTATTGTCAGTGCATATATTTGCATTTGCATGCAGCTTAGTATGCATATATATATACTGCTCAGAACATTATGGTGTAAGCTATTTTATGAAACAAGACATTGATTCACATGGTAAAAGTGGACCATGGTACATATTATTGTCATGCATGCAGGCTTAACGTCCATTATTGTTTTATCTGGCCTGCCAAGTTGTTTTCCCAGTCTTGTGCACCTCAGATTGGAGACTAATAAATTCTGACCCATTTGTTATTATTTCCCTCCCCTTCTATCTGTCCCAACTGATGCACCCTCCATATCCTCCTGGCTCCTTCACCTATTCCCACTGGTGCAGCCCCCTTCTGACAGTCTTGGCTACATGCAGTCCTGGACAGTATCAAAAAGCATAATAAGTGATGCCATTATTACTGTTGGCACACACAACACTAAACTGCTTATGAGCAGCTTGGGGTGCGGTTACTTTGCTCGTAACAAACACAAATTTCTAGGTCTTTCCTGGCTCTGAAACAGGCTTGCACGAGCTTCACAGGACTTCCACAGTGGAGAAAACTGCTTTCTGGATCTTTTCTGATATAAATTGATCAAAAAAGGATTACCTCAATAGTGTTTCAAACACTAGGTTGACATTTTAGTAATAGTTCCAGGCATGTAATAATAATGTGTTGTGTAATATAGCCAGCTCGAACCTGATGAAGGGCCAACCGCTCTCCTTACCATGATAACTTGAAAACGGCTCGAGCACTCACCTTGATTTTAGCACGAAACTGATGCTCATCACAGCCTGCAGCTTCCCAACCACTCAGCGTCTTGACATTCCAATACCAGAATGTAGTTTCTGGACACATATACTGACTACTTGCTATCTAAACACTTGGGAACAATGCTGAGATAGACATGTGGATACAAAAGTGCATGGGCACACTGTTTGTCCAAAATGGAAGAACAGCATGTGAAAGAGGACAGATGAAAGCAACAGCTAGTGAACTATTGAAATAAAACAGGGAGCAGCATCTCATATCCTCCTGGCCCCTCTATCTTCTCCTCCACACATCTTTTCTTTCTTGTACTGCAGCCTAGTACCCAAAGGTCCGCCGTTCTTCTTTGCTTCCTCCCACACAGTCTAGAAGAGGACACAAGTCTATCCCCTTACGTCATGATATACTCTTTCTGCCTTCCCTCCCTCCTTGGGCACACCACTTCTGCATCAATCTTCTCCCACTAACCAATCTTCAAGCTCCTTCACTTAATCCTTTCTCCCCAAACACAAACACACCATCACTTGAGAAAAGTATTTTCATCAAAATACTTAATTTAGCAAGAAAAAAAAAAGAAAGCCAACATGTATTTACAGATAGCAGCTAAAAAGTATTTACACAAATCAGTGCACATGTGCAAACTATGGAACAAATACACATGTTTTCTCAGACTGGATTATAGCTATCTGTTTGACAAAAACAATCTTTATGTGCGTATGTTAGTTAACACAATAACTGAGGTATGTGGTAGTTGTTTAGCTCGACTTGGTCTCACCAAGGTCCAGGGGAGCTACATCATCGTCACTGCCAGGACGGTACAGTGGTTCGTCGTCTTTGTCGTGGAAGTCAAGATGTTCTGTGTGTGTGTGTGTGTGTGTGTGTGTGTGTGTGTGTGTGTGTGTGTGTGTGTGTGTGTGTGTGTGTGTGCGTGCGCATGTGCGTGCGCGTGTGCGTGTGCGTGTGCGTGTGCATGTGCATGTGTGTGTGTGTGTGTGTGTGTGTGCGTGTGCGTGTGCGTGAGTGTGCGTGTGCGTGCGTGTGCATGTGCGCGTGTGTGTGTGTGTGTGTGTCAAAGTTGAGTACCTAAGAATCTTACAGAACAGGACAGAACAGGACAGGCATATAGACTGAGAATGAATTACTTTTGATCTCAAGACCTGATGTAAATGTCACAGTTCATTCACCTCACAAAAATATCATAGTAAGTAAATTGAGCGTCATATCTTCTTGATATTGGTGTAGCCAGAATGGTCAAGATGCATGCGTGCACGTACACATGCACAAGAAATGACAATAGGGGCTTTCCAAAACCACGCCCCCTCCATTAAATGTTCTCCCAGCATCTTGATCTACCTACCATAGTTAGTACTCTATGACTGCAGACTGACTTGCAAATTTCAGCTTTATACCATGTTTCATTCGTTGGATATGCAGGCTTCAAGTTTGAAACTTTCCTGTATATTTAGATGGAGATTGGGGCCAGATTGGGTCCTAGCTATTAAGGGAAAACTGAAATTTTGAGTGTGCAAATCTCAGAAACTAAACATGCTATCCAGCTCAAATTTTCAACTTAGTCTCTTCCTAATGAGTACTAAGTCATATCTAAAATTCAGGACAATCAGAGGTACTCCCCAAAAGTGGGTGGGTTTTGGAAAGCCCCTATTACTCCATGAAAAAATAAAATTGCACAACCATACTTGCATGGCTTCAGCAAACCATGGCAACCAACGCACTGTCTTCAGGATTCAGAATTTTTTTCTCTTTTGGGCATACCATACTCATGACTTGTTAAGTGCATATATTACCACCGGAAGGAAACGAGTGCCTAACAGCAAAATGCACCCAACAGTGAGGTGCATTCAGCGTGTGCTTTATTTAGAATTAAACACTTACCACATGCAAACCAGTGTTTAACAGTGAATATGCACTTATAAGTGTAATGTGTTCAACAACGTGTGACTACGATAATCTTGGATGCAGAATTTGGTGTGCATACCATCGTCATCATCAGGGAAGAGGTTCACGTTCTCATCCTCCACATGTACACTCACTGGTCCAAACCCACGCTTACGCCCGATGTACATTCTGAAGGTGTGTGTGTGTGAGTATGTGTGAGGGAGAGAGACGGAGATAGTCCACCAATATTACTAGGCAGCATCCAATTTATGCCACATTGAGACAGTAAACTATAACTCAGTTTTGTGTCAACTATTCTCTACATCATGCAAGTTTCTATTATTGTACAATTTTTACATAACAGGAGTATATGACCCGTTATACTTGAATGCTCATCCAATGAAATACTTTGGAAGTGATGTAATGTGGTATAATTACGTACTATTCCTAGCATCCATTGTTGTGACGACCAGGTATGAAATGTGAGGTATAAGAAAATCGTCAAGCATCCTACTATAACTTACGCAAGCTTCCAGACAACAATGGCGGTTATCACAATAGCAGCCAGGATCAGTACGACCCCTGCAATGGCTCCTCCCACCTCAGCACCAATACTTACTGAAGCTGGTATCACTGAAGTTGGGGTTGGAAAAGAATGTACATTTGTTAGTGAAGAGACTGCGCTCACAGGAATGAACTCAAGTTCAAGTGGCATGAAATGGGTTCAAGTGGCATGGAATGGGTTCAAGTGGCATGGAATGGGTTCAAGTAGCATGAAATGGTTCAAGTGGCATGGAATGGGTTCAAGTGGCATGGAATGGGTTCAAGTAGCATGAAATGGTTCAAGTGGCATGGAATGGGTTCAAGTGGTATGGAATGAACTCAAGTGGCATGGAATGGGTTCAAGTGGTATGGAATGAGTCCAAGTGGTATGGAATGAAGTCAAGTAGCACGGAATGCATTTGAGTGGTATGGATTGAGTGTAAGTGGTATGGAATGAGTCCAAGTGGTATGGGAATGAAGTCAAGTGTCATGGAGTGAGGCTACCAGATTTGACAGGGTTCTCATACCTCCAACACAAGAAGGCACAGGTCCAGACCATGCTCCAGTTAGCATGCAATAGATTGCCGAATTTCCTGAAAGCGTCTGTCCATTTTTGCAGAAGAACTGTACTCTGTCCCCAGGGTAGTTGGAGGATGTGTTCGTAAAGACGTTGGCTGGAGTAGTAAGATGACTGCATGCAACTGAAGAAAAAAGACGCCTCATCATACCTGTTCTTGTTTCATACTTGACCAATTAGCCTAATGTCCTTTAAGAAGGAGGACATTTTGCTAGCCAGGATTAGTCTCGTTCCCTGACCCTCGGTATGGTACTCCACGCGAGAGAGGAAGGTCTGGTGACATAATCCCACCATAGGCTAGCATTGATATTGAAGCTAAGTAGGCCTTTGAAGTTGCTTGCTGGGCTTGGAAGTGTGCTAAGTAAAGGTGTGATGAGTAAAGCTGAGTACTTGTGGTCAGGAAGCTCAGTACATACAAAATAATTGGCCAATGAACCAATCAGATTGCTACCTCCAAAATTCCTCAGTGCTCAAAAATTTTGTACTATATTCACCAGACCCTCCTTCCTCCTTACTGGGGGTCTTGCTGAGGGTCTGGGGACAAGACTAAGCCAGGATAATATTACTTGTTTGCTGCTGGTCTAAGTGCTTAGAACTAACTTAACCCTGAGAAGTTATTCAAGGGTATGCATTATCAAGAAGTCTTAGAGACAGGATGGTCTTTGTTTTACGCTCACAGGTTATTTAAGGATAAATAAGTTAACCGGCACCGCACAATAAATTGCTAGGTCAGCAATCATACTTTGGCAGGCCAAACCACACTACGTTCCTTTTCAACCCTGTGCAGTAACTTGAGCAAAAAGAGAGGGGTGGGCGCTTGCTGCATGGTGAGTGCTTGTATGTACTTTATTGCTGAGCGCCTTAGCTCGAGGCTACTAATCTTGCAGTGCGTGTTCTCGGTTGGCGGGGTGTGGCTCCAACTTCCGTCCCACTTAGGAATGCAATTAAAGGTGTGGCTCGTGCACAAACATCCGTCCCGCTTAGGAATGCAATTAAAAGATTCTGTTTACAAAAAGTTGTGTACACTTACGTAAGTTTATTGTTCCCAGCGCTTTCGCGGCGCTAGCGGTCTCATTGTTGCGACGTCAAAATGGCAGAAAATTGTGATAAGAGTGACGAAGAAAGAGCTAGGAGACTGGCGCAAAAACGGAAGTGAAGACAGCCAAAATGCAGCCACTACCCCGTGAAGTCCGTGGCAAGATCAATGACTATGAGAGAGAGGAGCAGCGGCTAGCGAAGCAAAGAAAGCGCATGGCCGTCTTGAGAAACAACCATACCTCGCTCACTCCCTCGAACTCTTTCAACATACACTTTGCCATCCTTCTCACACTTTGTCACATATGGCCAACTGTCCCAAAAGTACGTGCCACACCTACTAACTGTAATGCGCAAGTGTCAGTTCAAAGATTATTGAGATGTGTGCGAGGCATTGACTGCGTATTCGTAGTAATAATACCAATGCTGGGGGAACATCTTGCCAAGATAGAAGCCACAAAGGGTACAAGGCCAAAAGTGTGACTTTGGCCACTATGCGTTCCCAGGCTGTTGTGCGTGGTGGGAGAAAAAAGAGCCTGGTACACACTGTTTGCGCATGCTCAGTTCCCCCAGGAGACTTCTGGGAATTTTGGAAGGAAATTTCTGTAATATCTGTAATATCCGTCCGTTACACTAACCTCTGCGAGACATGGACATGTCGACTTTTCCCGCGTGAAAGATGCCCGCCACTGACCACGCTCTGTGTGGACGATCACAAAGGACCGATAAAAGCTCATCGCTTACAGGAATTATCCATGCGTCCGTCTGTTCCAGCTATGGCACGTGACTGACGAAATCTTTCCCTTTGAAGTTTACCAATCCTTTTGAATTAAGCGATGCGAACAGTTACTGTCAGAGCGATATTGTTTCTGACTTCAAAACCTCCCGAAGGTGTCTCACAGGCAGTATAACTCCGCAGTGTGGCCTTTCAGCAAGTAAACAGAAATTTCTGTTAATTTTAGTGAAGCGGAGGAGTATGCAGGTTACCAAGGGAACTTGGCGCATGTGCAAACAGTGTGTACCAGGCTCTCTTTCCTCCTCCCCCGCACAAGAGCCTGGGAACGAGGCCACTATGGACCCTAAAGGATTAAACCCACTAGTGTGGGGTTCAACTATTGTGCACTAACCTGCACAGTCTGGTGAGTTGGGCATCCAATATCCCTGTGAGTTGCAGGTGACAACTGAGTGTCCTCCAACTGGCTGGTAACCAGTTGCACAGCTCACTGTCACCTTGGTTCCCATTGTATTTCTGTTATTTGTTTGGTTTGCTACTTGGAAAGAGCCACGATTTGCGAGAAGAGGAAGATCTGGGCACACTGACAGACCTGTGTGTGTGTGTGTGTGTGTGTGTGTGTGTGTGTGGTTAGTGTGTGCAGTACATTAAAGCATGGTCTAGTCTCATTCCCAGACCCTTAGCGAGACAGTACGGTACACATACTGTCTTGCTGAGGAACGAGACCGAGCATGGTCACATAGCATCCACCAACACAACATGCATGAAAATTTGAAGAACACATGTCTAGAACAAACCTACATATTACACCCCAAGATGCAACTTAAAGGACCCGCGTAATATAATATAATATTATAATACGCAGGCCAGAGGAAGCGTTGGACATCCAATCTGAGTTGATATTCGTTAATGGCATGGTGCACTTACCCCATGAATGAAACTTTGGTACACCAACAACTCTCCCTTCACCAGCTACACCACCGTCACCCCTCACAGCAACTCCCGAAGCGATTTTGCCGCTTACGTGACATCACACGTTCAATAAACTTTGCTATGTGTATTGAGCACGCTACCGCGCTTCGGACTAATAATACGCGCGTAATGCGCGAGTATAAAGCAGGTGAAGGCGTGCCTCGCTATTCGCGATTGATAAACTGATGTCTGGCTCCTCCCTTGAGGGTAAAGCTTTTATAAGAAGCCACAAAACTCTGAACTCTAAAGCTTTCTACTTCAGGTAAATTTGCAGCACAAAATCCTGATCTCTAAAGCCTTCTACTTCAGGTCTTGTAGCTAAGTAGCAGTGAACTTTGTTTTCCTAAAGCCTACTAACAAACATTTTACCTACGTATAGCACTGAACTCTAAAGTGTTCAAGCCAAGGTAAACCTGCAGCACTAACCTCCTATGAGCATCTTGGGGTGCAGTTACTTTGCTCGTATATGATTAAAGATTATTGAAACATCAATATTCATGAGTGCCTACTGTCGCTTACAGTAAACAACATCAACTGAATGATTAAAGATTGTGTCGTTCTTTCTACACTCACGTGAGCATTTGACGCCAGCGTCCTCGGAATGTTGACAATTGTGCACCCCTGCACTGGAATGAGAACATTGCAGGAGATTAGTTTCGGTGCCTTTACAAATCACATCATCGAACCAAATTGTTCCGTTCCCCTGTCCGTAATGAGCTTCCCGTGGGTAGTCGATTGCAGAACCGAATCCCAGCATCCTACAAGCAACATCTGCATCATTCATTGACCAGGAATCATCACATATGGTGCCCCACCCCTTCCTGTTGTAGTTCACTTCCACTCGTCCCTCAGAGGATAGAGAGGTATGTCCGGTGCCACTTAGTCTGATTTGGAGATTTAATGCTGTGGGGAGGGGAGGAGGAGGGAGGGAAGGAGGAGGAGCGAAGGAACAAGTAGGGGAAGAGGAAGGAGAGGAGAAAAGGGAGGGGAGAAGGGAGGGGAGGAGGGAAGGGAAAAGGGAGGAAAGAAGGAAGGAGAGGAGGGAGGAAGAAAGGATGGAGGGAAGGAGGGGAGGAAGAAGGAATAGGTGGTAGGGGAGGAGGAAGGAAGGGAGGAGGGAGGGAGTTCTGGTTGATACCACTGTTCCCATGTCAGAAGAGGCAGGACAAGTCGTCACATTGTAGGGACAATTAAAGCTCTGACGACATTCCAAGGGAAAGAATCATGGGTATGTTACAGCCACGTTTCAAACCCTTGGACTAGCTTGTAAAATGTCCAACTGGATCATAAGCTAACTGACCAGATTTAAACCAGTCCGGTGTACACAAAGTTAAAAAGGGAGACAAAAACCAGGCCCACGTGGTGTGTGGAGTCAAAAAGCAGCCACACACGTGATGGACGGCTTAGCACTCAGGGTCAACGGTTCTTCACACGTGCCAATAAAAGCTTACGGAAAAAAAGCTGTAAAACAGAACCTGGGAATGAGGTTAGTCAGGTTTTTTTTGCATGTTAGTCTTAGCCTCACAGAGGTTTTCTGGTGGGTTTTCAGTGGAAATTTGATATCCGTTCATGTGTGCACAAGATAGCCGGTTTCTTTTGCGTGAGTTGTGGACTCCAAGGTACGAGTTGCACGAAGGTATTCTTGCACTTGCATGAACGGATTTCAAATTTTCTCAGACAACCAACCTGAAGATCTCTGGGCTTGTTAGTCTCACAAGGCAGACCCAAACAACGCCAGCGCAAATCACTTTCAGTATCAAAGCAATCTGCGCTGGGGTTGGTTAGGTCTGGCTTGCAAGAATACCTGTATGCTTCTGTAAATCCTTTGGCCAGCTTCCATGCCATTTGGTCCATGGGCTGTTTGCTTGACCAGCTTTCTAGTTGTCCAGAAGATTGTACAGCTTTCATGCTGTTCAGGCTGCTTGTAAACCATTCAGCCAGCTTCCAGGCCATTCAACCGGTTTTCGAACTGGATGAGCGGTTTATAAGCCTGAAGCCATCTGCCTGGTCAAAATTGGTTATTACGACTCACAGCTGAACTAGCAGTTCAACGCTAGGTGAGTCACACAGGCCATTTTGACTGATATCTTAAAAACTTTGTGCAGCCGTCGTGCCCATTGTGACTGTCCATACAAAGCCATTCTTTTACCTTACATTCACAATTCTTGACCTTGGAATGTCAGCTTTAGTTACGATCATGTGAGTGTGTCCACCCTCCTCCGCTCTCACACAGTATGAGCATGTGCACCGTATCACGGCCGTGACTGTAGTCCTTTTAATTGAGTGCAGACAGACAGACAGAGGACGCAACACACAGAGGGAAAAAAAAAAAGACAGACACACAGACAGACAGAGGACAGACAGACAGACAGAAAGAGACAGACAGACAGAGGACGCAACACACAGAGGGAGACAGAAAGACAGACACACAGACTGACAGAGAGAGAGAGAGAGACAGACAGACAGACAGAGACAGACAGAGAGAGAGACAGACACACAGACTGACACACTTACGCTGGCACACCACGCCTGCATCTTCAAAATGAGTACATCGCCCCTCTCCCCAACCAAGGTTTTGGCAGTACTGAATGAAATATTCTGTCCCATTGCAGTTGACCTCGTTCAACCAAATTGGACCACTACCGGGACCAAATCTGAAGGGAAAAAAACATACGCAGGTTTTGTAGCAACAGTGGACCCTCGCTTATCCGGCTAAAAGAAGACCAGACCATGGCCAGGTAAGTGAAATAGCCGGATATGTGAATCATCATGCAAATAGCGACTATAATGTATCACTATTAGTACGTTCGTTTCTTTCCTGTCTGGTTATCCATCGTTAGCACAAACAGTCGCTGTATTTTGGCCTCTACAGGCTTCTGACAGCCGAAATCCCGGTGTATGGTATGTATTGCAGAAGTAGTAAGGTGAAAGAGGAGGGACTAACAAATGAAGGCAGGCGCCATTTGTTGCTATTGCATAAATAGGTGTCTGACAAGAGAAGCACTGCAGAGACATAGCCTCGTTCTCAGGCCGTTCCCGCCTCCAGTTTTTGATCGCTTGCAGTGTGCAAAAACGGAGGGGGAAGGCATGGGAGAAAGAGTCACATGCGTGACGTCAGGCAGACGTGAGGGAAGGCGGTGCCCGATCGTTGTAACTCACAAACTTTGCGTTGATCAGCCTCGAGTCTACCGAACAACGGAGCTGTATTGACACTGTCTTTCGAATGTTACAGTCTCAAGTTCTTGGACAAGATATTACAAGAAGGACCTCGAGATTCTTCGTCAGGCACCGCCCCCCCTCACGTCTACCTGACATCATGCACGTGACTCTTTCTCCCATGCCTTCCCCCTCCGTTTTTGCATACTGCAAGCGATCAAAAACTGGAGGTGGGAACAGCCTGGGAACGAGGCTAGCAGAGACCCTGCATATGTACGTGCAGTCTTGTTCCCAGTATGGTACACACAACATAGGGTCTGGGAATGAGACTAGCATACAAGATGTGGGCACACTTTCAAGAGAAATATCAACTCTTGAAAATACGCCCACCCCTCTCCATGAGGAGCCACTTAAGTTCATTGCTGTGAGTGTATTTCAGGAGATTTCTCTTACGCTCCATTGCTGAGAGCAGCCAACGCTCCAGGGAAACCCAGCTCCCAGCAGGTAATGTTAGCTTCTGTCAGAGTCCAGTGGTCATCACAGATGGTGCCCCATAGGCCGTTGTAGAAGATCTCAACTCGACCAGCAGTGTGGTTTCCACCCGCCAAACGTACAGGGTTAGTGTTAGTAGGGATGTCTGGATGTGGAGAGTGTGTGACGGAGATAAATTGTAGAAGTATAAATGCATACCGAAACGTACTCACATTTGCACACCTTTATATCCACACACCCTCACACTCCACACTCTCACTCACACACCTTCACACACATCCTCACTTACATGTACACCCTCACACACATCTTCCACTCACACTCCACATCCTCCACACACCCTCAATCACACATCCTCATACACACACACACACCTTCACCATCATATACATCCTCATATACCATTACACATGCCACCCTCACACATACATCCTCATGCTCACCACCCTCACATCCACAGCCACACACCCTAACACCCAAGATACGTACAATATACCCACAGACCCTCACATCCACAGCCACACACCCTAACACCCAAGATACATGCATTACAATAAAAGCGTGCAACGTGATTCACATATCCTTATACCCACACAAACTCACCAGTACAAATGGCGGCGGCATCTTGGGTATGATCACAGTTAGTGTTGCCCCAGTTGCTATGGCTACACCAAAAAATACCGTTCTCGGTCCCATTACACTGCACATTGTCCAGCCATATCTGTGTTGAGGAGGGGAGAGAGGAAGGTAGAAGATTGAGGAGGGAGGGAGGGAGGAAGGGAGGAAGAACGAGAGAGAATAGAAGATGGAGGAGGAGGGGAGGGAGGGAGGGGGGGGGGGGGGGGGGGGAGAGGGAGGAATGAAGAGAATGGGAGAGAAAAAGGGAGAGGAGGGTGAAATGGAGAGAATCATTGTCAATAATTGTCAAAGAAAACATGAAGAGCTTATGTGTCTTGCTACCTGTCCTGTTCCACCTCCAAATGTGGAGGAACCCGGCGCTGCCAGGGCTTGAGGGTACCCCAGCTCTCTGCACACTACATTGGCGTCCTGCACTGTCCAGTGCGTTTGACAGACAGTTCCCCATGTGCCGTTATAGAAGACCTCAACTCTCCCTTCCATGGGTCCATTTCCATCAACAAGACGAACCAATGGGTGTGACACTGTAGTGCACATGTGTGTGTATGTGTGTGTGTGTGTGTGTGTGTGTGTGTGGGGGGGAGGGGGGGGGTGAGGTGTGGGAGAGAAAGGGTACACGTGTAAGTGATGTGGTCCCCATCTCTCAGTCACCGCTGATGAAGCCAGGTATAGGTATCTAGCACAACAGGTGACTCTTATAACCTTTGGCCTGCATTCCCGCTCAGGCTCGCCCCAATAACCTTTAGGCCTGCATTTCAACACAAAAGTTCAACTATACGCACATGGCTTATGACAACATAGTCTCGTGCCCAGACCCCACCCTCTCACGAGGAAAAAGGGTCTAGTGACCATTGAGCACTTTCTTGGTTGTGCCGAGCCAGCAATCTTGGTTCTGAACAAATAGCGTAACGTTATGTGTGAAATAGTGTAACGTTATACAAGTCTTGACGCTAGCCAATTATATGTGCTGTCATAATGATATAACATTCACCTAAAATTGCTGACTTGGCACAACCCAAGGAAGCGCTCAATAGTCACCAGACCCTTTTCTTCGTGAGAGGGTGGGGTCGGTGGGGTCTGGGCACGAGACTAATGACAACACGGACTAAAAATCACTTCTAAATTAATTATGGACCACACCCACTTTTCCTCACCATAGCAACGGACTCCTGCATCCTCATAATGTCTGCAGTTGTGTGTTCCCCAACCCAGAAAATTGCACTCACCAATATCTGCCTCATTGCCACTACAACGAACATCGTCCAACCAAATCTGGCCAGACCCACTCCCAAAGTAAGCATTGGAAAGAGATTCGAGGGCGTTGTCAAAGCCTAGCTCTCTGCACACCACTTGAGCTTCGTGAATGTCCCAATAATCATCACAGATGGTGCCCCATGTTCCATTGTAGAAGACTTCCACCCTGCCCTCAGTTGGTGATCTGCCCCCGACAAGTCTAAGTTGAGTAGTTTGAGAATTGGTGTTATCTAGAGTGTGTGTGTGCATGTGTGCGTGTGTGTGTGTGTGTGTGCATGTGTACGTGTGTGTGTGTGTGTGTGTGTGTGTGTGTGTGCATGTGTGCGTGTGTGTGCATGTGTGTGCGTGTGTGTGCACGTGTGTGTGTGTGTGTGTGTGCATGTGTGTGTGTGTGTGTGCATGTGTGTGTGCATGTGTGTGCATGTGTGTGCGTGTGTGTGTGTGCACACATAAGAGCAGTAACTGTTATGGTGACATTACAGAGTAGATGTGCTCTAAGTTTCTGAAATTTGAGGTTTACAAAAAGTCTGGTATCCTCGTCCCCATTTTCAAATGGTCTTGGAGCGAGTCTTACTAGCTTCACATGATCAAGAATTTAGTAACTGGTAATGGACAAACGAGATTCGTCTTACACCAAACAAAGACTGCTGGCATAATATAAATTTACACTATTTCCATATTTTTCCCTTTATACAAGGGGAAAAATAGTGTCCCCCCCCACACTAAATTTTCCCTTTATACAATTAAGGGGAAAAATAGTGTCCCCCCCCACACTAATTTTTCATAAAACCATTAATTGTTTCCTGTCCCATGAAGTGGTGGCAAAAATTTGACACTTCATATTCTTTCACTTGTGAGTCACTTGTTGAAGCTAGTAGCTGTTCTCAGTGGAAGAAGATGGATGATTCAGATGCATGAAGCTAGTAGCTGTTCTCAGTGGAAGAAGATGGATTTAGATCAAAGTTTGGAAGGTTTTTCTCAGTGGAGCTTCACTGGAAAAGGTAAGATGTGACATTGAATTCAGGATTAGTTGTGTTAGTACCAAGCATTATAATAACTTTTTCACAGCAATCAAACATTGTGGCACCTTTTTTTGACAGCATGTGAACAGTGCATGAAACCAGCAGACGTATACTACATGGAGTGCAGAAACAACTACTGTTCTAACATTCGCCATGGCCACAAGAGCAGAGCGTATCATTCTGTGAGGAGGTTGGAAGATTTTGATACGGAAGATGAGGAGGAGATCACCAGCTCTCAGACAGGTATGAGCGTGCACTACTTAGTACATGCAATGGAAACGGTAGAAATATGTTTGATGTGTATGGATAATTATTGAAGCCAGTGATTAAATGGGAAGCCTATACTTAGATGGAAAAAGTAGGGCTCGCTAAAAGAAACTTCCTCAACAATAAGTCAGGGCATACATGGTCAATTGTTAGGCGGTATTGAAGAGCTTGAGTATGACCCTTCCACATCATTAAAGGAGTGCTCCCACTTTAAAAGCATGGACATCAGTACTGCTAGTCATGTATGTAGAACATAATATTCTCCGTAACTTTTCAGAAAAGCAAAACATTGGTTGGAGTTTTGGCACAGCTTCAAACCTTGGCAGCTAGAAGCAATCCAATCCATTTTGCAGAAGAATGGTTGTGCAACCCACTGGCAGTGGGAAAAGCCTGTGCTACCAATTTCCTCCCCTTGTCACCCACAAAATGACCCTCGTGGTGACCCCAACTATCAGTTTGATGGCTGACCAATCCTTGAGCTTGTCTGCCAAGGGGATTCGCACAACATTCCTTGGGTCGGCTCAGAAAGACTTCTTGGCTGTGGATCGGGTATATCAAGGAGATTGTGATGTGGTGTATATGACACCTGAGCGTCTCTTCAACACTGGTGGTGAGCTGCAAAATCCCTTCGCCAAGCTTACCAAAGAGAGAAGAATTGGGTTAGTCGCCGTTGATGAAGCACATCTTGTATGGAGCTGGAATTCATTCAGGTATGTTTAATTGGCATGTCATGTAAATCAGCTAAGATCAGAGTTATTCACGATCATGGTCTATAAAGTTTTGTTGTAATCGAGGTGTTCTGAAATTTCAGGACGCAGTATTTGCACGTTTGTACTATGGTGATAATGATTTTATCATACGAACCTTCGATTTCATTGCACGTTCAGACGCAGCGCATGTGACTTGTAGTAAAAAATACGGCTTTTTATAAACTGCGCGCAGCTGCAAGGCTTCCCCATTGACTCCCGTACATTAGCGTGAGTTAGACGTATGATAATGTTGTGTAATCTTCTTACTTTGTTTAACACATAGGTCCATTTTCAAAGATCTGTGAAAAGGGTGGCTAATCGGGCCAACAAATCTTCCAAGAATGGTTACAAAGCCTTTACCTCAATAGCTTATGCTATTCCAAAGTGCACCAGTGCAGAAGATGTAGCAGCCCTTTTTGGAGTGCTTGGAGGCCAGCTGCCATTGGAAAAAGCTGTGGAAATTCTGCCTGGTTGTAAGGCCGTCACAAGTTACATCCCAGAGCACAAACCCTCCAACCGGGGAGTTTGCCATGGCTGGACCCAATGGTGGTTGCGGGAGAAGCACTTGAGTAAGTGTGCAACATGTGTGCATACTATGTTTTCCTACACCTAGAACAGAGGCTGCAGTACATGACTACTAATATCTTTCTTTTGCTTCAGAGATGCTATGTGCTGCATGTGCTGTGATGACAGTAGAGCAGTTCAACAAGCTGCCAACCTCCACCAACGCAGTTGAAGCTTACAACCGACTCTCAAAGGGACCATCTCAAGATTCCTTAGAGATTGAGACGGACATGGCCGCAGCACTTAGGCACATTGCTCACACTACAGTGTCATACGAGAGCCTCTCACCAACATCTCGCAAGAAGAGGACACAAACAGCCAACAAGGCACGGGCGAAGCAAAGAGCTCGTGAAGAGGACGACGGTGAAGGCCCCCCAGATAAGAGGCGACATTTGGAAGGTACATTTTTTAAGGGCAAAACATACGACTGCATACTTGCACCGTTCCTTATTCCCACTCAGCTGAGTAGAAAGGTATGTCGATTAACATTGATAACCACTGCATGTTATCACAGGAAACCTGGGATGTTGCTACAAACACATGCATGTTTTCTTGAACAAGACAGCTAGCTTGGCTTTATCCCTCTTCAGGGATTGAAAGAACAAGGGGACAACAAGGAGAATGCTATCGACACAGAAAAGTATGACCGTCCATCCAAGAAAGGAGAGCTAATGTGGGTTAGAAGACTTTGTCTAACTGAAGACGACAGGAATAGACTTGTATCAGGCAAGTGGCTGAATGGCTCACTGATCAATGCTGCTTAGAACCTCCTGAGAGAGAAGTTTGCGAATGAGAAGGGGTTACAAGACACAATTTCAAAAGAAACATCATGGAAGCCAGTGCACGGGGAGTTTGTGCAGATCCTTCATGTTGGAAAGAGCCATTGGCTGACAGTCAGTAACAAACACTGTCCTTCCAGCACAGTTCGTGTTTATGACAGCACAAAGGGGGCTATTCCAGCTGATGTCAAGATCCAAGTAGCTGCCATTATGCGCTGCCAGGAAGCTGAGCTTGTGTTCGAAGTGATGGACGTTGATCTTCAGATTAATGGTGACGATTGCGGTCTTCATGCCATAGCAACTGCATATGAACTTTGTGCTGGCAATGACCCCACTGGTATCACATGGCAGCACAATCGGCTCCGGTCACACCTTCAAGCATGTCTGGAGAAGCAAGTGATGAAGCCATTTCCTAAAAAATCTCAGAGGCCAAGTGGCATAGTTAGGGCTTCATTTCGTATCACTGTCTTCTGTGTCTGCCGTATGCCAGAAGAACGATCAGCAAAGATGGCTCAGTGCCTAGAATGTAGAGAATGGTTCCACCTGTCGTGTGTGAATATCCCCAAAGCAGTTTTTTCAAGAAAGAGAGAGCCATGGAGCTGTAAAAACTGTAAACATTAGACTGTATGGCACACAAACATTTAGTGAACTTGCATGCATGTACCATTAAAATCGATATTTCATATTTGTATTAGGCTAACAAACAAGGAGACGGAATACAGATGCAAGAATTGGTGATAGAAATGCATTGAATCTTTTAGTGTGGGGCGACACCATTTTTAATTTAGTGTGGGGGGGGGGGGACACTATTTTTCCCCTTGTATAAAGGGAAAATTTAGTGTGGGGGGGACACTATTTTTTCCCTTGTATAAAGGGAAAATTTAGTGTGGGGGGACACTATTTTCTCCCTTAATAGTGAGGGAAATGTGCAATCATTTAGTGTGGGGGGGACACTATTTTTCCCCTTTTTTTCCCTTTATTAAAGGGAAAAATATGGAAATAGTGTAAACTTCTACAGAACCAGACTGCTGACACAGCACATACAGGAATTTTTTTTTGTAAGTGTGAGCCTATGTAATCAGTAACTCCAACTAACTTGTGCATACGACCCCAACGTCCTCCGAATGTGCACAGTTGTGGACGCCAACTCCTCTGCTTGAGCATTGAAACAAGGAGTGCTCAGTGCCAATACAGGCCACATCGTCCAACCAAATTTGACCATGGCCGGCACCAAAGTATGCATACGGCTTAACAGTAATAGCATCAGCATACTCCAGCTGGTGACACACAACCCTGGCTTCGGAGATGCCAAAGTAGTCATCGCATACGGTACCCCACGTCCCATTGTAGAGCACCTCAACACGGCCCTCCATGCTGTTGGATCCACCCACGAGGCGAACAGTTGTTGCTAAACCTGAGAGAAGGAGGGAGAGAAAGAGGAGGAGGAGGGGAAGGAGGAGGATGAAGGAGGAGAGGAAGGAGGAGGGGGAAGAGGGGAGGAGGAGAAGGAAGGGAAGAGGGAAGGGGAGGAAGAGAAGAGGAGAGGGAGAGGAGGGGGAGGGCAGGAGGAGAAGGTGGTGGAGAGGAAGGTAAAGGAGGAGGGAAAAGGAGAATGGAAGAAGTAGGAGAAGGAAGAGGAGAAGGGTCCAAAGGGGAGAAGAGAAGGAAAAGGAGGGGAGGTGACGGTGAAGAGTATGAAAGACAATCTGTAGAGCAATTCTACAAAGGTCTCATGCTGTTTTGTACACTCGTACATACAATAAAAGCTACCTACCTGCAAAATGAATAGAAATATTATAAGAAGAAGAGAAGGAGAGGAGAAAGATGAGATGGAAGTAAGAAAGAGAAGCGAAGAGACAAAACAAAAGCAGTTAACCGTCCAAACAGAAAGTCTACCTACATACCTGCACAGACAACACCCGCATCCTCCCTGTGAGCACAGTTATGGACTCCCCAACCATTGAAGTTGCACGAGGCCAGGGCAGGCTCAGTCCCAGTACAGTGGACATTGTCCATCCAGATTTGGCCTGTCCCTTGACCAAACCTTGCCCGAGTGGTAGCACTTGTCGCTCTAGTGTAGCCCAGCTGACGACAGACAACCTGAGGGAGGCAAGAGTGGGGCTCTTGTGAACCAATCACACAGCTAGAAAGCCGAGTACAGTACTTACTCTAATGCTTAGCACAAGCCTAGCCTCATTCCCAGGCTACTCCCAGATTTTATCTTGCAGCTGTGGAGAAAACTCGGGAGAAGGCCTGGTACCAATACTACGTCACGGACCGGAAATGCTGGACTCGGTTAGTACATAACGTGGACTTGGTTTCCTAATAATGGCAACGTGCCCACACAATATGCGGTCAGTACAGCAAGCGATCGAACAGTAAAGTTGCTAGGCCAGTGGAGCGAGGCTAGGCCACAGTGGAGCGAGGCTAGGCCACAGTGGAGCAAGGCTAGGCCACAGTGGAGCGAGGCTAAGCCGCAGTGGAGCGAGGCTAGGCTGCAGTGGAGCAAGGCTAGGCTGCAGTGGAGCGAGGCTAGGCCACAGTGGCTACACTCATTTTACAGAGAGTACGGTGCAGCTCTTTTCTCAGCAAGTTCTGCTCTTTCGAGATGTGCACCATAAAGTTGGGTATAACTGTAAAATAAACGAATTCTGCATCTCAAATTTGATACTCACAGTGGCGTCACGAAGGTCCCAGGAGTCATCGCAGACAGTTCCCCAGACTCCATTGTACTGTATCTCCACCCTTCCCTGGTTTAAACTTGAGCTACCACGCAGACGAACAGGGAATTGATATACTGTTGCATCTGAAAAGGTGTGTGTGTGAGGAGGGGAGGGGTGCAGGTGTGTGTGGAGTGTTGAACTACCTACCAGTCAGGTTTCCAGTGAAATCAACATATGTATATACACCTAGTAAGTGAATGTATTTTCTCATAATGGTTGTCATGTTAGTATTCTACCTGACCAATCAGATTTAACCACATGACATCGAGCTCACTTGTGCATGCCACTCCTGCATCTTCACTGTGTGCACAGTTGTGTGTGCCCCAGGGGCGGTGTCGGCAGTCGAAGAGTTCCCGTTCATTGCCAGAACATCGGACATCATCCAGGGTGATTGATGCATTACTTGATCCAAAATGTGCCCTGAAAGGGGAAGGAGAGAGGGGAGAAGAGGTAAAACCATCAATAAGGAGTAGGAGAAGGAGGAGGAGGAAGAGGAGGGGGAGGGGAGGGGAGGAGGAGGAGGTGGTGGTGGTGGTGGTGGTGGTGGAGGGGGAGGAGAGGAAGGGGGAGGAGGGGAGGGAGAGGGGGAGGAGGAAGAGGGAGAGGGGGAAGGGGAGAAGGGAGAGGGGAAGGAGGAGGAGAGAGAGGTGGAGTTGGTAGGGGGAGGAGGGAGAGGAAGAGGAGGAGGAGAAAGAGGAGGAGAGGGAGGAGGAGGAGGAGGAGGAGTTGGTAGGGGGAGGAGGGAGAGGAAGAGGAGGAGGAGAAAGAGGAGGAGAGGGAGGAGGAGGAGGAGGAGGAGAAAGAGGAGGAGAGGGAGGAGAAAGAAGTGGAGTTGGAGGTGGAGGAGGGAGAGGAAGATGAGGAGGGGGAGGAGGAGGAGAAAGAGGAGGAGAGGGAGGAGAAAGAAGTGGAGTTGGAGGTGGAGGAGGGAGAGGAAGATGAGGAGGGGGAGGAGGAGGAGGAGGAGGAGAAAGAGGAGGAGAGGGAGGAGGAGGAGGAGGGAGGGAGGTCTAATATAGAGCATTTGAAAAACCCGGGACAGAAAATAGATCTTGGTATGAGAGCAAGCCAACTCTCTAAACTCCAGACCTGTCTTTGTTCCCAGCCTCTCACACCATTCAGCACAGATATATGGGAACGTCCAATTCTCCAACCTGTTTCATACAGCTTCACTCTTTCAGAAACCAAGATAGTGGGTAAGATTAGGCAGGGGTCGTTTCCAGAAACGTGCACAGCACTGATGGGGGTACACTATATTAGAAAAAACCAGCTATCTCTACATCCCAAACCTGCTGAAGCTCCGAATGGCAGTTCTGAATCCCAGCATGCGGCAGACAACCACGGCTTCTTCAAAGCCCCAGTAGTCGTCACACACGCTGCCCCATGTCCCAGTGCTGTTGTCAAAGATCTCCACTGTGCCCTCGTTATTGTGAGAACTGATACTGCCATTGATAAGGAGACGAACTGGGTGTTGAAAGCTGGTGGGGGGAACTGTGTGTGTGTGTGTGGGGAGGGGGAGGGGGGGAGGGGTCAGATAATCACGACGGATTCTCTTGAGTAATCTGCTTTAATCGCTAGTTAGTTGGCTGTCACGTTCCCATTCCCCTCTATTGACGAGGGAAAAATGTCTGAACACTTAACCCTTTAACCACCAATGTTGCCATTGGTGTCGTCTGACTTTGGCCGCATGTTATCTGTTGTCACAATCCATTTTGAAGATAGATTTTCACGCTAGCAAAAAGGGTGGAATAGGGGGAGGTGGGCGGGATAGTCACAACATGCCGTGCAAATGGCGGCTGTCTTTGCTGGCTGTAGAAAGGCCTTCGTCAACACTGGCTGGACCATTTCTCTCCTTTTTAACACAAAGGATTGTAGAAACCACTCCTCTATCCTTGTAGGGGCACCATTTCTGGAACTGTAGGCAGTTTGCAGTCAGGAGGAGTGTTTGCTGGTCAGAAGGCCCTGCCCATTGAAAGCTTGCTAATGAGTGGGTGTGGTCAAAGTCACGAACCCACAGAGAATGTGTCAAAGCAGCTTTGGCTCAAGTTTCCAGTGCTAGCTCCAAGCAGAAGTGGAAATATGGACCAAAAGAGGCATCCATAGCCTAAAAAAGACTTCTAGTTAATGGCCTATGGTGGTTGAAGAGTTAACAGGGTTTCATGTGGGGGGAAGCGCTGGAAAATCCTCCCTCAAAAACAGTCCCCCCACTCCTGCTAACATTTGGTAACAATAGATCTTAGCATCATAAATTTTACTTTTATAAATGGCAATCTCAGATAACGTAAAATTCCTTGTAAAGGAATGAAAGCCCTGACCCCCTTAACAATCTAGGCTTCAAAGAAACATACCCCGGTTCAACAAGTCACGGTAATATTACATGCACTTACCCACACAGCTCACTCCTGCGTCCTCATAGTGTCCACAGTTGTGATTATACAGACCATTGCTTGGACAGTCTGTGATGTAAGCCTCCAGTCCTGTACACCGCACGTTGTCCAACACAATGGGACCAGTGCCTCGACCATAGTGAGCAAAACTGTACGCCCTTGCTCCAGTACTCAGGAAACCAAGCTGCCTGCACACAACCTATATGATAGAACATCTTGTCAAAATGCTCGATCCCTTCTCTGTGGTTATCCCTTGTAGAAATTAAAGATTATTCCGTCGTATATTTTGAGTACATCCAAAGTGTCCAAAGTGCTGTGTTGTAGAACTTTTAGGGGGCGGGGCTCAAACAAATTCTATAGATGAATCAGCTATTCATACATCTACGAAGCACGTGAGCCCCGCCCTTAGTGGAAGTACAGCACTTCAAACACAATGATGTGATATAAGTATCACCATAGTACAAAGCTATACCAGAAAATATCACGAGTTTGTTGCCGTTTGTATTGTTACGAGTGCACAGCACAAGTAACAATCCCAATGGCAACAAACGAGTCACATGAAAACTCATATCAGTACTACAAGTCACATGAGAATCCATATCAGTACTACAAGTCACATGAGAATCCATACAAGTCATGTGTGCTACGTCTAAATGTGCCATGAAACCGGAGGTTTGTATGATAAAACCACACTACCACAGTACCAAGCTATACTGGATAAAACACCAATCATTTGTTGCCATTAGCATTGTTACTCATGCTGCACACTTGTAACAATACAGACGGCAACAAACTCATGATATTTTCCAAAATTAGGCCCTACCAGTGCTTTTCGGATAACTGAATGTAACTCAATGCACATACCTGTGCATCAGTAGTGCTCCAGTAGTCGTCACAGATGGTACCCCACTGGCCCTGAAGAAGAAGCTCCACACGACCCGCATTAGACGAGTTACTACCCACAAGACGAATTGGAGGGGGGCCCTCAACTAAACCTGATTCTGGAATGTAAGAAACAACTTAAGTAACAAGCGTACAACAAGTGTCAATTTAACAAAACGCCTTCAGGCAAGCAGACAATATTGTAGTCTATACATGTACACACCAGAACTACATATACATGTTCTGTATGCATCCATGTTTTGGGGACATTAGAATGTGCAAAAAGATAAGAGAGTGGGTGCTATAGACATAGCCAATTTGGCATGTAGTATCCAGCCAGCTACTGCTTTTTTCCTCCGCCCACACACAAGAGCCTGGGAAAGAGGCTATTTCAATGTGAGCCATTATATGCCAGCCCCTTTGATTGGGTCATTCACATAGTTACCACACAGCAGCCATGGAAAATGTTCAGCAAAATATCACCAAGTCAATGTTGCCTATCAGTTGTTGATAAAACCCTGCCCACAAAATTATCACACTCGCAAATAGCATATTCCTGGGAGGATTATGCTGATTCTTGGAAATGTTTTACTGAGAGGCCTTGGCTACACACTGATCTTCATTTCATGTCTACAGCTTACCTGTACCTGGAAATAAATGCTGGTGGAATATAATTGAAGGCAGTGGATGCACATAAATGCTCCTTGCATACTCTTGCACACTCTTGCACACTTTTGCATACTCTTGCATACTCTTGCACACTTTTGCATACTCTTGTATACTCTTGCATACTCTTGCATACTCTTGCACACTTACATACTCTTGTATATCCTTGTATACTCTGGCAATACTCTTGCATACTCTTGCACACTCATACACTTTGCATACTCTTGCACACCCTTACAATACTCTTACATACTCTTGCATACTCTTGTACACTCTTGCACACTTACATACTCTTACATACTCTGGCATACTCTTACATACTCTTGCATACTCTTGCACACTCTCACACTCTTGCACACTCTTGCATACTCTTGCATACTCTTGCATACTCTTGTACACTCTTGCATACTCTTGCATACTCTTGCATACTCTTGCATACTCTTGCATACTCTTGTACACTCTTGCATACTCTTGCATACTCTTGCACACTCTTGCACACTCTTGCATACTCTTGCATACTATTGCATACTCTTGCATACTCTTGCATACTCACCAATGCACTTCACTCCCGCTACATGACTGGAGTATGGAGAGCAGGCATAGCGTGGGATATAATTGTATGTCAATCCATAGCACTCAGATAACTGGGATGCAAAGCTGTAACAGTACAGGTTCCCAATTAGCATAGGGTGTGTTCCAGCCCCGAAATAGGAATGTCGATAGGTCTGAAGTACACCTGGAGAAAGAGGAAGGAGGAGAGGGAGAGAGTGGGGGACAGAGGGTGGAGAGGGGCAGAGGAAGGAGGGAGGAAGGACGAGGGGGGAGGTGGGAAAGAGGAAGAGAAAGAAAGTGGAAGAGAAAGGGGAAGGAGGGAAATTTTAGTCAGAAGGTCCACCTATCTACTGTACGGTTAGTAATTTGCAAGAGATATATTTTCTGTTTTAGGTGAGTACAGAACCATTCATGAAAAGTAAAACATGTTTCACCATAGCTGTAAGTCAATCACGTTTCCATCCAGCGTAAACTAGCTAGCCATCATAACTTCAGTCAGTGAGTGTGCCCAAATTAAATTTCCCACCAAACTTACCAAATCTACATGTACAAACCAAATATTAAAGGCAAAAAGAGGATTACCAGAATAGCCGAGCTGTCTGCACACCACGCCTGCATCATAATAGTCCCAGGAGTAGTCGCAGATAGTACCCCAGTGTCCATTGATGTACACCTCCACTCTACCCTCACTCAGCCTTGAACCATTCCTCAGCCGCACAGGGTAGGTAAAGTTGCTGGCTGTGAGGACAGAGAGAAGGGGAGGAGTATGCATCGTGTGTTAGTTGACTTAGCAGAAATAACATTGTAGCAAACTCCATGGATCTACAGTAGCCTTCAACCCAGGCTTGCCGTTCTGATTGACAATTGGCTGTAGATCTAGCCTCAAAACTGGGTTTTCCGTTCCAATTTTTCTACAAGAGAAAATTTTGCAAAGACATGGCAACAAGACTACATGTACAAAACCTGTAGCTACTTTCAAAAAAAAAATGTTTACAAATTACACCTCCATAAACTGTACTGCACCACAAAAGCTTGACAAATAAAACTCTAGTTTGAGTGCACAGCACACACCCTCACACCCTCACACCTTCACAGATCACCCCTGCGTCCTCCTGGTGGCGACAGTTGTGAATCCCCCACCCGTTACTCGAACAGTCACTGAGGCGTGGCTCCGACCCACTGCAGTTGACATTGTCCAACCAGATCTGCTGGTGGGCAGGTCCACTCCCAAACTGCCCATAAGATGCCACCACGCCCTGCACATAAAAATGACAGAATATTCTTTGAGGTTTGTGCGTAAAGTGGGCAGTCCAAAGCACGTGTAAAATACTCCATACGTATGGAGGCTTTCCTGTTACCAATGTAGCGTAAATTGGAAAACTCTTTGCCGAGAGTCTGTGTGTCCAAGTTGACTGTAAACAATCTGTACATATTGTTGATGTCATGGTATATGCAGGCTGAATACATTTTGAGGACCTAGGTCATAGGAGTGAGTACTCCAATGCACTTATAAAAATACATCATATTGAGTCTCACATGTCCAAGAAACCCAAGCTGGTCACAGACAACTTGTGCATCAAGTTGATCCCAATCATCATCACAGACAGTGCCCCAGACGCCATTGTGGTAGATTTCAACACGACCTTCCATTGAGGAGGTCCCACCCACCAGCCGAACTGTAAACATATCAGTGTGGTCTGTGAAGGGGGAGGGTGTGCATGTGTGTGTGTGTGGTTAGGTGGGTACTGGAGAGTGTATGGCATGTGTACATTTGGCTAGTTAGCAATATATATATACAAAACACAATTCGTACATCAATAGCGTGCACACACACACACACACACACACACACACACACACACACACACACACACACACACACACACACACACACACACACACACACACACACACACACACACACACACACACACACACACACACACACACTCACTATCGCAGACCACGCCTGCATCTTCATAATGTCCACAGTTCTGAATGCCCCATCCTGGGAATGAGCACAGGTCCAGTCGTGTCTCATTCCCCTGACACTGCACATTGTCCATCCAGATTGGTCCTGTGCCCCTACCATAGCTAGCAGAGGAGGTTGCCCGAATTGCATCCGTATACCCTAGCATCCTGGCACAAGAAAATAGCAAGTGAAATCCAGCAGGAAGGTTACGCCTATCTATTTCGTGTAGTCCATGTGACTGAGCTCATGTGGTCAGTCATGTGACTAGTAATGATTGGGCTATGTTGGTCATGGTTCCCTGGTAGTCTCGCGCCCAGACCCCACCCGCAAGGAGAGGATCCGGTGATTTTGGCCAATTCCTCATGCTTCATTAACGTTGACTGCTTTCGGCAGAGAATTTTCCCTCCACCAATCATATCGTAGAAAACACAATCCGTGGTTGCAACGCCGGGAATTCTTGGCTACTTCAGCACGATAACACAGCACTTTTTTTGTGTGTAAATAAGTTATCAGTTCTCAACTATGCATACAGCAAACTCTGAATTCGTAATGAAGCCCGAGGAATCAGCCGAATGTCACCAGACCCTCTCCTCACGGGTGGGGTCTGGGCATGAGACTAGGTTCCCTGGCAGAATTTTCAATTTGGGAGCTATGACAGCAAATAAGCTCTGAGAACAAATATATAAAGTCACAAAAAAGTTTGCCAAACGCAAACAAGCACATGTAGGGATGAAATCCTCAAAAACCAACCAAACAAGACGGGAACGACACCACAATACTTTTACACCATCCCTACATCTTGTGCCATTTTGCCAAAACTGTGTGTTTGTATTTGTTTTTTAGTTGTGTGTAGAAGAGGGTTGTCTTGTAGATGGAAGGGTGTGGCGTGGGTGTGTTGTGCATAGTGAGTATGTTGTGTTGTTAGTGGTTGCTACTGAGTGTAGCAGGTATGGTCCAAGTTGTGTGTAGAAGGTGTGGAGTGAGTGAGGAGTGGTGAGTGTGTGTGTTATGTTGGAATGTGCATTATGTTGGTTTTATGCCTGTTTAGCATGATAGATATGGGTTGTCTTGTATACAGGTGGCTGTGAAGTGAGTAGTGGTAATTTTGTAATGCTTTGTGAAGGATGGGTTATTTTGTGAGATAGTTGAATGGAGTGAAGTACTATGTTTGTTTGTGGTTGGTGTGGGCTAATAAATACAAATGTAGAGGGTTTTGTGTTGTGTACAGGTGGCAAAATGGCACAAGATGTAGGGATGGTGTAAAAGTATTGTGGTGTCGTTCCCGTCTTGTTTGGTTGGTTTTTGAGGATTTCATCCCTACATGTGCTTGTTTGCGTTTGGCAAACTTTTTTGTGACTTGTTTCTGTTGTTTTTTTTTTGTTGTTGTGTAACCACACCCCAAGTGAAATGACTTGTTATGTAGTTTATTGTTGATGTTGATGGATTTCTGGAGGATGTTAGCTGTTTGCACTTATCCACTTGACAATGGAATCATGGGTGTAACTGTTGTCTAATTGGGTATGTGCATGTGTGTGTGAGTGGTTGTTCTAAGGCACTGTGGTATATACATGACTGTCTACCTGTTCTGTTGTATGACAGGGTTGTAACACTGTATGTTGTGTGTTGTCCAAGGAACAGTTTCTATAGCTGGTTATACATTGTGGGCAGGTGTGTGTAGGTTGTGTATGGTGGGTGGCAGGTACATAGGTCATAAAGAGGTAAGGCATAACTGTGGTAAAGGAACCCTTGGAGAGTAAGAGTGTTTTTCCGGGTTCTTCCAGTACTTGTTACGGGACGCTTGCCTTTTGCTTTCTTTGTTTCGCAGATAGTTCTGCTTATCCCGCGCCCGTTTCTTGTGGACGTTACGCATACTGCGTTCCTTGTCAAATCCAGCACAAGTACGTCAACTGCTGTATGAAAGTAGCAACATATGCAATCGTTTGGGAATCAATCGATCGTCAAGTTCTCTACGGAAGTAGAATAACCGCAGCTGCATGCCAACTTCACGTGCTGTAGCTGTTGAACTTCTGTTGACGTAATCGCTATGAATATTCTATTCTAACAAAATGGCGTATAGCAGCAAGCATAAGCGTGGGGTTACCTGAGAATCGCCGATTAATTCGACTTCTTTCTTTGAGAACGATGAGTGGTGGGTACAATACCCAGTAATTTATGCTGATCTTTCGCGTTTGAATCGTTGTAATAGCTTCAGCCGTTGTCGTGCTATCGTGGTGAGCAAAAGAAGAAGAAGAAGAAGAAGAAGAAGAAGAAGAAGAAGTCAGAAGATAGACGATTTGCCTTTTTTAGCGACTTGACTGTCAGGTACTTAGCGATGCTTTCCAGCAAATTTAACGATCCTGTTGCCCATGGAAGCACTCGATAATGTCTGATATGGCTCATGGAGGCCGTTGACTTATCTAACGCGGACATTTCGAGCGTGTCATTTGTGCACTTTGAATGTGGCCGCCATTTTTTTTCGGGGTCATCCCTACATATGGCGTACTACCGTACGCCATGATATATATTCGCTCACTGTTAAAGGAGAAGGTAAGTTAGGGTCTGTAGAGTCTTATATTTCTACATATATATATATATAGAAATGGACTAATTGCATATAATTAGTCAACTAATTGGTCATCAGTATATCTTCATTTGATGGTGTTCTTGCAGCTGGCCTTGTTCTGTCATGCTAGCACATCTGAATGTATGGCCGCCAATCACTGCACTACTACAAGGCTAGTGCATGGTGAAGAAACGTACATGTTAAACTCACAATCAATTAGTCGACAAGCAAAAATCGTAGTCAACAACCTTAGCTGTAACCGACGAATATATCAACCAACTAGCCTTAGTTTAGCTCATGAGATCAGTCATGTGTGTGACTGGTAATGACTCGGGCTATGGGTGTATGACTCATAACGACTCGGGCTGTGGTAGTTGTGTGTGTGACTCATAACGACTCGGGCTGTGGTAGTTGTGTGTGTGACTCGTAATGACTCGGGCTATGGTAGTTGTGTGTGTGACTCGTAATGACTCGGGCTATGGTAGTTGTGTGTGTGACTCGTAATGACTCGGGCTATGGTAGTGGTGTGTGTGACGCGTAATGACTCGGGCTATGGTAGTTGTGTGTGTGACTCATAACGACTCGGGCTGTGGTAGTTGTGTGTGTGACTCGTAATGACTTGGGCTATGGTAGTTGTGTGTGTGACTCGTAATGACTCGGGCTATGGTTATGTGACTCATAACGACTTGGGCTATGGTTATGTGACTCATAACGACTCGGGCTATGGTTATGTGACTCATAATGACTCGGGCTGTGGTAGTCGTGTGTGTGACTTAAAATGACTCGGGCTAAGGTAGTCGTGTGTGTGACTCGTAATGACTCGGGCTATGGTTATGTGACTCATAACGACTCGGGCTATGGTTATGTGACTCATAACAACTCGGGCTATGGTAGTCGTGTGTGTGACTTATAATGACTCGGGCTATGGTAGTCGTGTATGTGACTTGTAAATGACTTGGGCTAAGGTAGTCGTGTGTGTGACTTGTAATGACTCAGGCAATGGTTATGTGACTCATAACGACTCGGGCTATGGTAGTCGTGTGTGTGACTTATAATGACTCGGGCTAAGGTAGTCGTGTGTGTGACTTGTAATGACTCAGGCAATGGTTATGTGACTCATAACGACTCGGGCTATGGTAGTCGTGTGTGTGACTTATAATGACTCGGGCTATGGTAGTCGTGTGTGTGACTTGTAATGACTCGGGCTGTGGCAGTCGTGTGTGTGACTTGTAATGACTCGGGCTGTGGCAGTCGTGTGTGTGACTCGTAATGACTCGGGCTAAGGTAGTCGTGTGTGTGACTTGTAATGACTCGGGCTAAGGTAGTCGTGTGTGTGACTTGTAATGACTCAGGCAATGGTTATGTGACTCATAACGACTCGGGCTATGGTAGTCGTGTGTGTGACTTATAATGACTCGGGCTATGGTAGTCGTGTGTGTGACTTGTAATGACTCGGGCTGTGGCAGTCGTGTGTGTGACTTGTAATGACTCGGGCTGTGGCAGTCGTGTGTGTGACTCGTAATGACTCGGGCTAAGGTAGTCGTGTGTGTGACTTGTAATGACTCGGGCTAAGGTAGTCGTGTGTGTGACTTGTAATGACTCGGGCAATGGTAGTCGTGTATGTGACTTGTAATGACTCGGGCAATGGTAGTCGTGCTTCTATGTTTCAAATTGTGAGAGTTCTGCTCTGTCCTGAAGTTCTGGGATCACTGTCTTCGCTTGCTATTGCAGGAGAAGGTGTATAAATCAGTTATTAGTCCAGTCATTGTTTCGCATCATAGCAGTAAGACATGCCATGTTGTTGCTGGCTACAAAGTGCTTTAATTTGTATTGGTTACGTACAGTGGCAGAGTTTATTGGGGCAAGCCTGAGCGACCCCCACACTAGCGGGACTGCATTGCGCACATGTGTGTGTATGCTTGGACCGACCACATAAATTTAAAATGAGCGTATTAAAATATTTTCTTTGCACTTCAGCTCAGTCGAGCTCAGTGGGCTACTGCCAAATTGTAGCATCTCGGTGTGAAAGAGACCAGGAACGGAGACGACTCACGTGAATCGTCTCCATTCCTGGATGTATTTGCAGCACACATGGTAACTTACCTCTATGCTATGAGTGGTGGCTGTGTGAGACACGTCACCGTAGAATGCATGCAGGGTGGCGCAGTTTTCTTCAGGTATCGATAAGCGTTGTGCATGGACAGCTTGACCGCACATACACAGCAGGATTTCTAGCTCACGGTTTCAGTGTGAAGCTTACTCATTGCCCGTAGTAGCTACCCCAGCTGGACAAATAGCTACATTGTCAGCATGTGTGGTCACCTACGTACATGTGGACCTTTTTATGTAATCAGCTACTTGTTCAGGCTCTCCCTGGGATCAGGATGATGCAGCTTCCCCTAGTAGTATAAAAATGACATGTTGTACAAGAGGAGCTGATAGCTATTTTTGGTCATGGCTGTCATTACCCTACAATTCATATCGGGAACAGGGAGAAGCAGACCTGGCAGTATTCACATGATCGTAGAATGTAAGTCAACCAACCAGGAGCATCCTTTATAAGGGAGTTACGCATACCAACTCACTTGCAAACCACATTGGCATCGTCAATGTCCCAGTAGTCATCACATATGGTACCCCATACTCCAAAGTACTTAACCTCGACCCTTCCCATACCCGGCAGAGTGGAGTTGGGAGGAGGGACAATGCGATATTCTGGTGTGAGATTAACTTCAGAGCCTGCTCCTATGTGTGTGACGGAGAAAGAAAAGAAGACAGGGGAAAGTGAAAGAGGTAAACGGCAAGAAAGAAGAATTTTGAATGTTCACTTAGCCTCACTGCTTACAGTAAGATAGAGTGGGAGAAAGCCTGATACATTTTCTTGTATGATGTAATTGAAACACATTAAGGTTACGGGATACCGCTCGCGTGCGCGTAGTTACCGTATATTCTAAATTTACGTACGCACGTTACAATTTTCACTTGAAACAGCCACGACTAGGTATGTATTTTTCCAGCCAAATGTAGAGTTCAGCAGCTATGTATATGAAGCGGTTTAACGTCCTAAGTGCTAAAAAATGGACAATGCAGGTCCGGACGGAGAGCTTTTTGGGATAGCGTCAGCTGTCGTAAGTATACAGAAGTTAATAATTGTGTGGTACGTCGAGTTCAGCGGAAAACAGACTGTTTCTTAAAAAGCGAGAGGTATTTTTCAAAAACGCCTTCGTCCGGACCTAGAAAATGTTAAGAATTGTCCTTCTGCGTTGCCGTTCCTCCCTTCCGGTTGTTTGCGGAAGCGGAATTTGGCTGGAAAATTCGCGAACTTTGACCACGCGTGCACGACCGACCCTTAGAGATCTCTCATTGCTTCTCACTGTGGAAGTTTGTGTCGTGCCTCTCGACTCATCCTTCGTGTTTTGCAGCTGTAGCCTAACGTACGCAGCCACCGAGAGGTGGTCCATCTGGACGGCTGACCACGCCCACTTCCGTATCCCGTAACCTTAAGAAACTAGTTATAGTTAGCCTCATTCCCAGGCTTCTGCCAAACATTTCGGTCGCATAATGCACACCATACGACCAAAGAGCTGGTGAGAAGTCTGGGACCTATACACACACTGGGTTACATATGCACCCCTTGGTGCTGTTGCCACACTTTCCCCCAATGTCTGATGTCCAGTTTTCAAAAACTAACTGTAACAATCTGGAGTTGACTCTTTGGCCACCATAGGCTATTTACTGGAAGTCTTTATTAGGCTATGGATTCCTTGGTCCGTATTTCCACTTCTGCTTGGAGCTAGCACTGGAAACTTGAGTCAAAGCTTTATTGACACATTCTCTGTGAGGAAGGACAGACCCACTCATTAGTGAGTGTTCAATAGTCAGGGCCCTCCGACCAGAGAACACTCCTCCGGACTAAAAGCTGCCTAAAATGCCAGAAATGGAGTCCCTATAAGGTGAAAGGAGCGTTTTCTATGCCCGTTTGTGCAAGAAAGCAGACAAATGGCCCACTCGGCATTGACAAAGGCTTTTCTACAGCCAGCTGCAACGGCCACCATGCACTGTCAGCCAGAGGGGTGCACCCACCCACCTCCCCCTGTCCCACCTTTTCTGCTAGCGCAGAACCTATCTTCAAAACGGATTGTGTCAACTGACATGCGGCCAAAAACTGACGACGCCAAAAGGTGTCATCGGTTGTTAAAGGGTTTTAAGGAAGGCTAGGGAATGAGACTATGTACCCTGGCATATGACTCCTGCATCCCGATAGTGAGAGTAGTAGTTAAGATAGTGGTAGCTGCAGTAACTAGTGTCCCCTATAGGAGAATGGTGACATTGGGAGAGAGCCCGCTCGTCTCCAAGACAAACCACATTGTTTAGGAAGATCGGAGTAGAAGAATTTGCCCTCCCCAGTAGTCCTCGAATGGTAGCTAGCAGTGACCCATTAAATCCTGGAGAGAGAGAAGGGAGCGGGAAGAAGGAAAAAGGTAGGGGGGGGGGGGGGGAGGAATATACCATTATCCCCTACACAAACAGTATTGCGCACACACATACCCAGCTGTCTGCATACAATGTTGGCGTCCTCTATCCCCCAACTGCTGTCACACACTGTCCCCCATGTGTCGTTGTAGTAAATTTCCACATATCCCATGGCAAGATTTTGTGTATCATTAGAGGTGTGAGTACCATAGACCAGACGAACAGGTAAGTAGGGAGCTGTGAAGTTAACTGTAAAGGGAAAGGAGGGAGGTGAGGGAGAGAAAGAAGGAAGAGAGGGAAGGAGGAAGAGTGTGGGTTGAGACGGAGAAGACATTACATTCTACACATTACAGTTGCATGACCTCAAGTGGCCAGCATGAGGGCTGTAAGCCCGAATGCTGGCCACTTGAGGTCATGCAACTGTTTTGTTGGAAGTTTACATTGTGACACTAATTGAACATCAATTTTGAAAAAAAAATTTTTTTTGTAGACAATCAACTGCAATGGGGTAGAATGTTCTAGAAAGACAGTACATGGCTGGAAAAATAAAACATGTAAAGCTTGGTCAACAACACTCGTTTCATAATGCGTTTGCAGAATGTCAACTGGGAATTTTTCAATGGTTGGGTCCTTGGAGGCGTTTCTGCACAGCAACCAGTTCTTGAACACACCCTGAGCCCATGTGTTGTTGCTTTTTGTTTGCTGTGGTACAAACGGTGTGCACAGCCGATCCAACTCTTCAGTGCTCGAGAGTTTCGTGAATCTTGAGTCCGAGAGTGGGCTTTGTGCCGGCGCAGGCGTAGATGGTGCAGGACACGGACCATAATATGGCCATGAAGGCATCCAGGGGTACTGGTGCAGCCATGCTTCGTGCTGCGTCATTGTGGGTTGGGGCGACATATTGAAACTCGTGCCTGGAGACGTGAAGCCACCTGGTGAAACTGCAGTAGGCGACATGGCCATGGGGCTGCAAGGTGAGTAGAAACTTGACCACGACGAGTTCTGTGAGCTTGTCTGCGCGGAGGTTTGTAAGCTTCTGAGCGGAATCTTGTATGGTCGAGCTCTGTGCTCTCTTTTTGGAGTTTTCACAATCTCTTGGACAGACCACATGCTTTCACGAGCGAGCCTACACACCACGTACCGATCTGAACTGGAGCAGCACTGAACGCAAAAATGGCTACCCACACTCGTCTGTGCAGTTTTATACTGAATGGATGACCGCGCGTGCGGTGGTTTTTCCATACATACGCTGTACTGTACTACTATCAAAACAGTATCTCTCCAGTAATACAAAACGCTTAATAACGCATATAAACTACTTCATACATAGCTGTTGCTTAGTAACTTCCAACAAACACACATACAGACAAGGTACACATGCATGTATGCACACACACACACACACACACACACACACACACACACACATGCAAGGACACACGCATGCACATTGGCCACAGATGCATGCAAGTGCACACACACACACACACACACACACACCTGGCTGACAAGCAACACCTGCATCCTGATAATGACCACAGCTGCGTATGCCCCACCCGCTAAACTGACAATCCCCCAGTCGAGTCTCTTTCCCAGTACACCTCACATTCGCCATCCAGATTTGACCTGTGCCCCGGCCAAATTGGGAGGCATACCTACAGGAAATGAGAAGTACAAAACAGATACATATTGGAAGCTAACACTAAGTAATAGTTACATCCCTCCCTGGGGGGAGGTCGTTTTACACATTGGTGTAGGGCATAGCCTGACACCAATGTGCAAGACCACACCCCAGGGAGGGATATAACTATTATATAACCTGTTACCGAGGCAACATCACTGTACAAGAGAGATATGAGCAACATTCTTATATGTTGTCTAGGTAACAGGTAATATTTATTGAGACACATAACACTAATGTCCTGAGCTAATTATTCCAACAATAATTTCTAGCTCTTCTATCATTTGGGATCTAACTTACAGCAAACACCCTAGTTACAATTCTAACAGAAATTTGCAGTTTTATGGAGGAAAAGCTACACCCACTTACTGTTTGGTGAAACAATGGCATCATGGAAGAGTATATTATGTAAGATGCGCAATCTACGAACTTTCAACTTTGCCCGTACGTACGCCCGACAGCGAGTGATCTACTGTGTAGCTCGCAGGATGGAAGACCTCCTTGATAAGCAGCGTCTGCCTCCATAGGAGGCATATTGTGATCTGGAAGAGTGAGTAATGCTGTGTATTGATGAGCAATGGAAGAGGAGTAGGTCGCGTTCGAAGTTTGCCTGTCGATCATAGTTGGCCACAGTCAGCTTATATGCTGGTTCAATCAAGTGTATACTATCTAATTGTGTCAGCGACAGTTGAAACGTACCTTTGCTGAAACTGTCAGCCAACTTTTGCTGTATCAGAGAGTCGGTAGACTCTCTATGTAGGGATGGCGCCAACGCGCAATATATGCAATACTTAAGCAAAAGCCGTATAACTTCACCACAAACACGCTAAAAGCTTATTTAAGCGCCCAGGCCTCCTCTTTAAGTGCCTTTGTGATCAGCAAGACTCATATAAGTGGCCAAAAGCCACGCGGAAGACAGCTAAACGCAAAAGTGTGCGGTCATGAAAGTACCATTTTTCGTATTCTTTCTTTCTTTCTTTCTTCTTTCTTTGTTCAGACCACTTGTCAAACAACGATAACTCGAAAACGGCTTAGGTACTCACCTTGATTTTAGCACGAAATTGATGCTTGTCAAAGCGAGCAGCTTCACAACCCCTCAGCGTCTTCATAGCTTCAAATTTACCCTGGTCAACAAAAGCCATTCACAACACTCTGAGGCTGTTGTCCGTTGCTTAGGACGCCATTTTCTAATTTTGTACGCATGCGCACACGAAGTCTCGTTCCCAGACCCAAGACCACGGTCATTGATGTGGAAGCGAGACTAGTACACAGGCTACGCTGCTACGCATGGCTGGCACGGTCTTTCCCCCACGGCATTGGGCAAGGCTTATGAACACCACGTAGGTAAGGGGCTGCATTCAGCTGCCTACTTGTAGCTACACTAAAAGTAGCCTACTCACAGCTTTAGTGAACTTTAAAGGTAGGATGGTCAGTTGTCTACTTTTCTGTGCTGCAGCTGGTCAGTCATGTGCCTTTGACAACTGAATCATGAAACTGGTTTCACAAAGTTCGGTAGGGAGAGTGGTTAGCCCTTCATCAGGTACTAGCTGGCTATATTACACATAATTATTAAATGCCTGGAACCACTACTAAACTGTCAACGCCGTTTCAAGTTCTGGTGTTGTGGTTACACTTGAAATATTCTTCTTAGGCTTAGGTCTAACTGTAACTGAGATTAACATCAAAAAAGTACAGAAACAAGACTTTAAAAACATTAAAAATGTAAAAAGATGTAGGGATGGCATGCCAAAAAGTATGCAAACAAGGTAGGGATAATGCATGAAAGCAAAGGTCAACATATTGGCAAAGCCCCATCCCTACATCTTTTTCACACTGCAGTTAGACAGCGTGCTTGAGTTGAGAGCTGAATCTGCAGCCATCCATGCAGCTATTAGTGCTGTGCATGAGTAATTGAGTTTTACACACTGATTATAATGATCAGTCTGCAGCCCACTCAAGCTCAGAGTCTAGGTTATGCCAGAGACATATAACAATGGTGCCACTGTCACGGCAAAAAAAAAATACTAACCTTGGTAGCTACCTACAAGGCACACATATCTATACAGCTGATGCTAGATCATGTCATATTAGGCTCGTTCCTAGGCCACGTGGGAGGAGGAAAGTGGCCTCAGGATGAGGCTAAAACCATGCCATGTGCCATGTACTTTTACTATGATAACTCTGCAGTCTACTCCAAGTCACTGCTTAAGTTGTTTTAAGAGGTTTCGTATAACACAATGCTACCAAGTGTACCACTATAAACTACCTGGTAGCTACCAACGAGGCGTGGATCATACCAGCCTCATTCCCAGGCCATGTGGGAGGAGCTAGGAAGTGGCCTGAGAACGAGGCTACAACCATGAACTGCCAGTAACGGTTGGAGTGAACTTGTGGTACGTTTTAGGAAGCCCCCAGCACTGTCTAACTGCAGTGTGAAAAAGATGTAGGGATGGGGCTTTGCCAATATGTTGACCTTTGCTTTCATGCATTATCCCTACCTTGTTTGCATACTTTTTGGCATGCCATCCCTACATCTTTTTACATTTTTAATGTTTTTAAAGTCTTGTATTATTAGGTACACAGCGGGTAAGCTTACTCGCGTTTTCACCGTTGTAGCTTATTCAGACTTTACTAGCAGGTCTCCTGACTACGTCCTGGGTAAGGCAGGTTTGTTTTCAACCAAACTATCATTGCCTGAACTCTGCTATTTTACAAGCAATGAATCAACACTACACAAAGTCGCCATTTTTTTTGTAGCTTCACTCGTAACCACTAGATGGTTTCTGCACATGCGCGTCGGGGTAAAAGATTGCGCACTATAGTTGGCAATCTCGAGATCGCGCAACTACAATGCGCAATCTCAGGATTCTGAGGATGCGCAACGCAATCTCGAGATTGCGCGGAACTAGTCTCGCAGGCCCGACCCACTTCCGCAAAAGAAGGGAAGGGTCTGGTGAACTGCGTATACAAGCCGTGTCCCAACGGAATGCAATTAGCTGGATGACGTACCAGATTTCAAATAATGCACTCTTGAATTACCTGTTACGGAGTAAGCACGCTCCCTGAGAAGTATAGTCGAAGTGTTTTTATAGCTTCTGCAGTAGTGGAAAAGATGCCCTAGCTCATGTTCGCCATTTTCAAGACTGCTATTGCTACTCAAACAGTGACGTAATGCGTCATGTGACAAAATACTGCAATCTGATTGTACCGCACTGTACAGTGCGGCGGGACACGGCTTGTATACGCTGTTCACCAGACCCTCTCCCTTCTCTAGCGGAAGTGGGTCAGGCTTGCGAGACTAGCGCGGAACATACACATACACACACACACACACACACACATATATACATACATACGACATACATATATACATGTATGTACTTTATGTCGTTTGAGTGCAATGAATCAGATGGAAAATAAGCTCTCATTGGTAGATAGAGCAGGCGCAGTGCGACTGGCGCATGTACAGGGAGGCAGGTTAGCTGGGTAGCTGCATACCTGGGTTGTCAGGGGTTTAGGGATATTTAAGGAGCTGCATTAGGACAGTAGTCATCTCGAGGAACTGCAGCTGAATTCTGGCAAAGCAAGAGTCTTTATTTATTTTTGCTCCTTTGCCACTGTATGGAATACTGTATGGAATACTGTATGGAATACTGTATGGAATACTGTATGTCATATCGATTTTTCTTTCCTACATGTAGGAAAGAAAAATCGATATGACATACAGTATTGCCAGAGTTCAGCTGCAGTCTGGAGCTGGTGTGTAGCTACATTGGCAACCTTGAGGAGCCGGGTCCACCTACTATGCACAGAAGCTGCAGACTGGCTTGTATTCTGTATTTACCTGCATGGAGGCATTTCTGGGATGTGTGTTTTTATTTGGTTTTTTCCTCTCTTTTTTCCCTCAAAGAGGTTTTTGGAGAGGTTTTTTCCCATGGGCATGCTGGCCACATGTCCTAAATAAATGTTGGTTCATCCCAGTATATTTGATTGTGTGTTTCTCTGTGTAGTCTGGACTGGTTGTTTTACTTGCTTTGCCTCAATTTCTGCACGTTGCCCAATAAGTTCTGCAAACCCAAACCCTTTTATTAATGGATTGTGCATGCAGTCTATAAGTGAGAGAGAGACATACATACATACAGACAGACAGACAGACAGACAGCTCTTGTTCAACTCGCTAGAGTGGGGCTCGCTCACGCACGCCCCAAGCTCAACACTGAGTCTGGGAACAAGATTGAGTACTAGTGCATCGAGTCCAGACTCCATTTATGCATGTGTGGTCTCTTGCACATCCTATGTAGCTGCTGACAGTATAAAGCATGTACATACCCTTAAGGTTACAGGATATAGTTTATTCATAACGTTCAACTGCGCATGCACACGGACGACTCTCTATGGGCTTTGAACTGACGCGATTAGTGTGTTGTCGAGTAACTTTTTTTTTAACCAAAATGCTTTAGTATCTATGGACCCGAAGAGACCTAGTTACCAACGTACTGTACAATGCACAATGCAGGGTCTGATTGAGCCATTTTTTGAATGTCGTTGGCTGTTGTAATTTTACAGAGGCGAAAAGTTGTGAGGTGTGTACAGCTTTACTGGACAAGGGGCTATTTCTCAAAAACCGAACGTCCTTTGTAACAAAACGTTCCGTCTGGCCCTCGAGTACATTGAAAACTGTTGATCTGGAGTAGCATTCGTCGCTTTCGGTTGCTTGGATGCTCAAATTTTGGTTCAAAAGTTTACAAAGTTTGACCACGCATGCATAACCACCCGTACAAGGTAACCTATCGGTTCTCGCTGTGAAGAACACGTTGAGGGTCTCTCTTTTCATGTTCCATGTTTTGCAGCTGTAGTCTAGTGCTGTGCAACTGCTCTGTGGTTAGTAAGTCTGAATCGTTGACCACGCCCCATTACATATCCCATAACCTTAATAGGAAAGAGCTGTAGATGCCTCTATCAGGTGCAAAAGTGGATACTTGTATTGTAGTTGCAATCATTTAACTCCGTACATGGACAGATTTCTAAAAGTTGTCCGTGGACAGACTGATAAATTGGTAGACAGACAAAAATGATTCTTTAACCCTGCTTTGTGCATCCATTCATGGCATAACCAGCTAAAGCAGCAAACGAGCCTTCACAGGTGTCCACCCACCTATAAAATTGAGTTGCATGGGGGTAGCCCAGCTGCCTGCAGACAACTATAGCTTCCTCAAGCCCCCAGTTGCGACCACCACACACGGTACCCCACCGATTGCTGTGGAAGACCTCAACTCGACCTTCACTAGGAACACCTCCATCCTCCAGACGAACAGCAAGTTCTGCAGTACAATGAGAGTGGAACGTGAGAACATGTACATTTCAATTTCAAGATGCAGTATCACAGATCCCTTCCCGGTGTTTCATCAGACACTGCAAGCAATAGAAAGCTGGTAAGGGACCATGGGCCAAGATTACGATTGCTAAGGGCTGAAACTCTGTCAATGAATTCCTTCCCAGTTTCATGATAATCTGAGGACAGTTCCTCATTGGATAAATTATGAAAGTAAACAGAAAGCTCCTTCCATTTTGACTTACCATCCCAATCCTACCTATACTTGATTGGTGCATGCATCATAATCCCTCCATGGGGTACTAAATATCTTACCTGTGTGCGGAGGCTCAACGCACTTCAAGCTGAGAAGTGACTTAATCTCTGAGGTAAAGATGCTCAAAATTTCAACACTCTAAGAACTTCCCCCAACCTCTTTGTATATACATGTAGCATTAAGGTAGCCTCGTTCCCAGGCCTTCCCCGGCTCCAGTTTTTGATCGCTTGCAGTATGCAAAAACGGATTGTATCTCGGCAATTAAAAGGCTTATAAATGCACAGCCTGCTGCAACTTAGGGTCTGTGTGGACTATTAAACACATGTACAAGTCCATAAATCTACCTTGTCCACAAGCTGAACAGTGGAGCGGCTAAATTCAGATCTATTTATTGATAAAACTTTCGAACGGAGGAACTTACTGACTTGGAACATCGTCTACAGAGCTGTTATTATGAGAGGAATTCAATGACAGAACGCTTTTCATCGTAAGACAAACAGAAGCACGCTTCGCCGTTTTCACGGGCTAGCAGCATATAATGTCTGGCTTTTCAGCGCGTATTTCACGAAAAACGTTCTGTTACGGTCAAGTCCACACCTGAGGCTTCCAGTAAGTGGATTGGGGTCATCAAAATAATTGCCCAGGTTGTTTTATGACAACAGCTTTTTGCATACTTTTGGATCCGCACGGTTGTTAGTTCCGACCACCCTTAAAGGTAATATCTAGCAAACAACACATACAGTAAAGATGAAATTGCAACCTAGGATGCAATCACTGAGTACTAAACATGATAGAAAATTCAAGATGCTTGGGAAAAAACTTTAAAGGTACTGGGAAACCTGTCGTGTGAACCTACCATCAAAGCACACCACTCCAGCATCGTTATGATGGTCCAAACATGGTGAGTCAACAGACCCAAAGTTGTTGGAACTGCAGTTCACAAGGCTGGTCTCTGTCCCAGTACACTCCACGTTGTCCAGCCACACTCTACCTGTCCCCCTCCCATAATAGGCATTGTCGACGGCACGTAATGCCCCAGCGAATCCAAGCATTCGACATGCCACTTTGGCATCTACCAGATCCCAGTCATGGTCGCAGATTGTACCCCACACACCATTGTGGAGTATTTCAATTCTTCCCTCGTACTGTGAACCAGTGTTGTTGTTTGAGTTCACAAGACGCACAGTCTGTCCTATAGGACACAGAGGTAATATATTAATGTGGAGTGACATCATCAACATTGGACACAAAGTACTATGCCTTAATCACTATCACAAACTGGGACGGAAAGTTTCACTGTCATAAACTACTCTCCAATGAGAAATACCCATAATGTCTTATAGGACGCTGGTTATGTCTAATATCCTATGTCCTATAAGACTTGAAGTAACACCACCCTGATGTCTGACAGAACACTACAGAACGATAATCACATGTTTACTATAAACTATGGGAATGAGTTCAAAATACCGGATGACACCACCTCCTCAATAGTCCAACGGTAATCAAATCACACCCACACTGTCAGGTCACTAAACCACAATTGAAGTCTATCATACACTAGGTACACTAGGGCCTAGGGTAGCCAAGCAGTCAAAACACATGTAACATGTGCAGTCTCATCTCCCGACCCAAGCTGGGAGCATGATGTTGATGGTCTAGGAACAAGATTAGTGCAGTCTCATCTCCCGACCCAAGCTGGGAGCATGATGTTGAGAGTCTAGGAACGAGGTTAGTGGAGGCTCATCTCCCGACCCAAGCTGGGAGCATGATGTTGATGGTCTAGGAACAAGATTAGTGCAGTCTCATCTCCCAACCCAAGCTGGGAGCATGATGTTGATGGTCTAGGAACAAGGTTAGTGGAGGCTCATCTCCCGACCCAAGCTGGGAGCATGATGTTGATGGTCTAGGAACAAGATTAGTGGAGGCTCATCTCCCGACCCAAGCTGGGAGCATGATGTTGAGAGTCTAGGAACGAGGTTAGTGGAGGCTCATTCCCTTCCTCCCCTCTCCATTTCTGCATATCAAAAACTGTACAGTGGAAACAAGGCTAAGGTTAGCAATCTGATAAATCTCAAGATGTTGTTTTAGTCAACTATATTCTACACACTTTCTTGTACTTCTCTTGTAAAAATGTTTAGGCCAAACTTGAAAATAGTCTGCTAGCTGTCTACATGCATGTCCATGCCCCCTGCGCTGCCTGGGGGGTAATGACCCCTAGGCACAAGAGTCAATACAATTTTACAAGAGCGGATAAGAACAGGTGGTTAGAGTAAGAGCGTGTAACTCCAATAGAAGCCCACAGTCCGGTCAAAATTATTGAACTATACTAAAAATAGAACACTCGGCACATGCTTAGCAACAATGGCTTATGTCTACGCGCAGCTGCGCAATACGTGTTACTATTTTCAGTACAGTTCAATAATTCCGACTGGTTTCAAATTTACGGAGTTTCACGTTCTTACTCTAGCCGCCCGTTCTTATGCGCTCTTGGATTTTAGCCAAACCTCAATAGAGAAAGCATACAACAGGGCAGGATTGTCAGGAAGCCATCAGCTAACAAGTACCCTGCACAGCCGGTGACTGTTTACAACACCTGGGCCTACTTTTAAACAGAGAGATGAAGTTGACTGATTGTTCATGCTGTATACAAAACTGTGAGATAAAACGACAACACAACTGCAACCAAACAGTGAAACAAAAACATTCCAGCCAAGGTTGATGTGTTTGTGATCCACTACATGGCTGTGAAGTTTGGTTTCAAGCATGGTTTAACACAGCCTTCTTTCCATGTCCATCCCTATGTGATAGCTTGCATTATCATACGCCTAACTCACGTGAATGTATGGGAGTCAATGGGAAAGCCTTGCAGTAGCGCCCAGTTTGTAAACAGCCGCATTTTTTTACAAGTCACGCGAGAATCCGTATCAGGTACTACAAGTCACTTGCGCTGCATCTGAACGTGCAATGAAACCGAAGGTTCGTATGATAAAACCATTATCACCATAGTACCAAGCTATACTGGAAAAAAAGATCACTCGTTCGTTGCCATTAGCATTGTTACTCGTGCTGCACACTCGCAACAATACAAACGGCAACGATGTTTTCCAGTATAGCTTGTACTATGGTGACACTTATATCATCCATATATCCACATGGAAGTGCGTGCACAGTGGACACCAACATCAGCAAAATTTTACCCAGTGAAAATCTATTCCATGATCTGTTTATCTGATGAAAACATCCAACTGTATGTATGGCTGGTCTCAAGAGTCCTACAATGTCTCCAACTGATCATTCTTTCTCAACTCTCAAACAAGTTCACACATGAGCACGGTAAGCCATTGCCATCTGAGAACAGGAGGTAACTGAAAACAAATCTACACTGTGAAAATCTGTTCTGAATCAATGACCTGTTTATCCAATGAAAGTGTATTACAACACCAAAACAACACTATGTAACACTATAGTGTCTAAACCCCCACAGGTGTTGGATCAGATTTCAACCACACACACACATACTTAGGTAAGAGCAAATTAAACTTGTATTACCCTACCTTAATAGAATTTATGCCATACCGGAGGCAATATCTGTGAATCTGTAACATAAGTCTTCAACATTTTTGCAGAAAGTTGTTATGTTCTAGCCAAGAGAGTGGATACGCAGGCATGCTGTTGCATAAGTCGCCCACTTAGCACTAATTGATGTCATGGACTGAAGCAGATCTAGATGTTACGTGAAATCCACTCAACGCACATTTTGGCCAACACATCAGCTACACTGGGGGGCTATCATCGGCTGCACTGGGGGGCTATCATCGGCTACACTGGGGGGCTATCATCGGCTGCACTGGGGGGCTATCTCAGTTACACTGGGGGGCTATCATCGGCTGCACTGGGGGGCTATCATCAGCCATGCTGGGGAGCTATCATCAACTACACTGGGGGACTATCATCAGCTACACTGGGGGACAATCATCGGCTACACTGGGGGGCTATCATCAGCTACACTGGGGGACTATCATCAGCTACACTGGAACAACGCACTCTTTCCCTAAAATGAAGGCATGTTCAGGTCTTTCAGTCCAAGAGCGTCTTACGTTAGAGGGTGTTAGGGGTGCAAGCTCTTTACAGTCAAGTGGAGCTTAGAAGACGAGGGTGATCTACAAGCTCAGAAGGAACAGCTCAGAAGATTGGTAAGTGTATACAAAGTTGCCACAGAAAGGGAAGACTGGGTCAAAAGTGTCCGCATTAGAGGGGTTCCACTTTGAGGTGACAAGGGTGCATCAACACAGCTCGAAGGTAAAATAGTGATTTCTAAACCTTTGCTTTGGAAACTCTAAAAAAGAAGAGCGGACATAGCGGGGGTGTTTACACATAGCACCCAACATGGCAAGGGTTCAGACGTTAATGGATTCCCCACTTGGCAAGCATTCACAATGATGGGACTACTAGAGGAAGCTGTTAGGGCAAACAGATAGGGGTAATCACCTGACAATTTACACTAACGTCCTCCTGCTTCATCATTCATCTGAACATATTAGGATCATAACATTATCTATAAATATGCTGTTATGGTAAGTGAAGGTGAAGATAAGTGAAGCTCAAAAAAAACCCTGTGCTTAACAAATACAAGATGACTTAACACAATATCAAGGTTTAGCTAGCATTATAAAAGCGAGGAATGTTGTCCATCAAATGTTCATGGTAGCAAGAGTACTTAAGCAACAGTAGCAGGAAACCCTCTAATACAGGATCAAAAATGTGTTGGTTAGCAAGATGTCCTCATTTTTGGGAGAGAGTTTTATATTTCCAAGTAGTAGAGAATTGCTCAAACATCTGCATGTTCATCTGGAGTAAAGAACATGCACGATAGGCTATCACGGTAGTGGGCAAAATTGTATTTGTAATATTCGATCCCATCTTCTTAGTCGTCTTCTGCAAGTTACTATAAAAATGGTACATGTACATACAATAAACTATTTATACCTGTACAGTGAGTAATAGTATTGTAGCTTAGTGTGTATGCCATTCTCTTAGTGACATTACCAGCTGATTGAAACGTTGCCAACATTGTACCATGACAGCCTAAGACCTTCCGTACATTGAATGATGTAGCACACAGTAACATGTTGCTCCAGGAGTACAGATACGCACTCAGTCAAAACAGTCAACCATCTTCTTTGTGTAATTATAACTGATACTCCTTCTTTCGTATTTTGTCTCCCATCATTCGGCTAACAAGGTTCTGAGGTGGATGTGGTATCAGGCACTTGGTGATTTTAGTCGCAGTCCCAGGCCTCGCACAACAGTCATCACTTGCAGCACGCAATGACTAGCAGATGCTTCATCATCGTGGGGTGAGCTTGAGTGAGCAGCCCACTGCTAAATTTTTGAACAATGTCAGAGTAGCTACCATGGCTACACAGGCATGGGCTAAGCTTCACACTCAATTCATGCCCTGAATCTCTGCCACATATGAGGGTCTTACATGCACGGCCCTTACCTAAAGTATACTAGGCAATGCATCCGAACATCTGCAATTTCTTATCACTCACTTTGCATACTGGAGGCAATGAAAACTGAAGGCAGCGCTAGCGAAAGGCCAGGACATTTAATTCTACAGCCTATTTCATATGGCTTCACAGTTTCGGAAAGGGAAGAAATTTGACTCTGAAAACATGCATGTGGCGCTATTGGAGGGAGTACACTATGCTGTTCAATTAAGTAGGTAGAACAAGGCCACCACATACACGTACATACATGTACATGTATCAGGAGAGCGCCGATTGGCTCTGACAAACTCATAACATTTGCATATACGTAGCCCCTCATTCCCAGGCTGTGTGGCCTGGGAATGAGGCTAGCATACACCCATACATACCTTTATCAACCAAGTTATATCAAGATGTTATGAAACAAGGTAGATTGACTTCATTATGGTAGACATGGGGGCTGTACAGGGCAAACTTAACCGGGTAAAAAAGAGCCATAGATTAGCTAATCAATTAGTCACAGACTAAAACATACCAAGGGTACACAAAATGAATTGCAGTATGAGGGGACATTAGAAATGGTGAGGGACCTGAAATGGACTGTAACATCGAGATACGTCCACCCCTAAGAATAAAGTTGCGGGTGACTTCCTGATTAAATTGGTCAATTCTATTACCTTGTGTCCGTGACCTACACCTCCTCTTGTTTTGTCTCAACCATTCTGTTTCTCAAAGCTTATACACTCAATGGACACCATCAAGAATATTGCTGTGAGTATACAATATAGAACACTGCACTATGCTCTGCACTACACACTACTAGTAGTTTACATGCTTGATTCCTATCTGCCTGGTTTTACAATCTGGTGGTCATAGCTCAGTGGTAGAGCACTGGCAGCTCAGGAGCCTTGAGTTCAATTCCCAGCAACTACTGGCTTTTCGCTTTTCCTCTATGGCTCACAACATAAGCACTTCTTTATTTCTAAGATGTTTAAGGTACTTACTGACGCACCACTAATGAGATTGTCCCAGTCTCTGCCATCTTCATTCGTTGCTCCTCACTGATGGAAGCTAGGCTACGTGTGCACTAGATTTTGAATGAAAATGATGACTTACAAAAAGTTTAAATTTACCTGAGTGGTTTCTTAGAAAAAATCGCACAGAACAGGCTTTAATAACATGGAAATCAGGGGTAATGTTTACCTAACGACTGTTTAACAGTTGTTTACTTAAGAAGTATGGTGGATGGTTCATGGTCTACCATGGGCTCATGATCTCCTCCTTCCTTGCCCAACATTCATCACGGCAACTCTGAGAAAACTTGATCTATAGCTTGGTATCAGCCACTTTCTAAGTTACAAAAGTTACTTATAAAGCAATAATACATACACACTGCAATATATAATATACATTGTTCAATGATATCAAGGTCAAAGGTTGTGATCACTTGTCACAACATAGCCCAGTATATATCAATTCAACCAGTGAATATATACACCTTCAACTCATCTCGTCCCTAGACCTCATCCCACACATTTATTGCTTCCAGTACACTGACAGCAATCAACAGGCACTCACCATTAGTGTCGTTCCCAGACCACCTCCGTTTTTTACGTCCATTTGTATTCACAATAATTATTGCAAACACAATCGGAAGGTAAAAATGGGGGGAGTCTGGGAATGAGGCTAACTCGCCACCACATTAAGACAGACCAGAACCACCGATAAACACAGACACTTTCAAAATCATGAGACATGTAGCTGCAAGGTAGATGCCATGATAACCAACCAACAAAATTAGTTTGAGGCAAACTGTAAATGTACTTCGATGAAACAACTTGCACGGTATTGTCAAGTTACATCATTTAATCTGATGGCTATGAAAACACGGGGGGGGAGGGGGGGGGGACCTCACCAGTAACTGTAAAGGGTCTTTGCCTACGAAGCAGAGTTGACGCAGAGTTGATGATATAAAGTAAAAGTTTCACGTGCACTTTGTACGCGGATATTTATTGCCTACTCATTCTCAAAACCCTAGCTACGCGCCTGGATAGTGTCTTACAGTCTGTGGCAGAGCAGTCACATTAGAGTGCACAGTGGGCAGAACTGTTGTATTTGTGTAAACAACCCCAATTAGGGGTCTACTTAGGGGACTACCCCACAGCATGACCTGTTTCTGGCCACCCAAAGTAGCCTATGAAAATGGCCAGTGAGGCGCACTGGTATTATAAATGCAGGCCTAACCACGGAAATTGGTTCTGCTATATTTGCTGTATCAGCAAATTATAGACACCAAACCAATTTTAATGTTTACACAGGCTTTTTATGACACAAAGCATGCAAATAGCATTCAACTAAAAGGTTAGATTAAACCTGCAAAGACAACTGCAGCAGCTAACATAGATTAGCACCAACCAATTTCATAACTAGGCAACTGCAAGCATATACATACTGCATGTAATATGGTGACGTTTAGATCTATTTACCCTGTACTGAGAAAGTACAGATGCAAATCCAGAAGAGACTCACCACCAACCACCTCACTGCTTCCATCTCTGAATGCAGAAAGACGGAGAGTACGTTAACAACTTCACGCACGAGAAGAAGCCAACAGCTATCTGTGCATGTGCATGTGAAAATAAAACCTCGTGACCATCCATGACGTCATCTAAACGTTATGTCTCGTGATCTTTAATTGTTTCTGGTCTCGTTCCCAGTAGCGCCACATGTCCTTACACGAACTCGGAACAAATCACTCTAATTTAACGCACGAAAGTTTTACACCGAACCGTGCATCGAGCGAGCCAAAGCTGGCCGAGGATGGAGCGGCCTGATGGAGGTCCTAAGGCGACAGAGGAGAAGGGAGGAGCAGAACCAGTGCACACAGACCGCAGTGCACTGAGACAGGAGGCTGCTGCAGCTGTCACCGCCAGTACAACCACCGAAAGAAGCGACCTTGTACGTTAAAATTTATAGATATTAAAAGTGGGATTTTCACCAATCAAGATTTTTTATCCTGGTAGCAAATTTCAAACAAAATGTGACTACTAGCCTTTAGACTTTATTTTCCCTTTCCGATGCTCTTGATCACTTGATTTATGGTAAATAGTAGCCACACCTCCTTAGCATCTGTTGGTTCATTGATCTTTGTTGCTCTGAGCCAAGAGTTTATTACAGTCCGAGCTCATCTTGAGCTTTGATCAGCTCTTAAAAAATGTGTTGATCACTTGATTCTGATTTGATCCCAGTTGTAAACACTTCTACAGGTCAGATGTGACTACCCCTGCTATATAGTAGCAGGATGGAATATTCATTTACAAGATCGACTTTCTTCATATATTTCACATCTGCAGATTGATTTGGCGGTGAAGTTTCTAAATAACCCACGCGTGCAAGGCAGTCCCATGGACCAGAAAATGACCTTCTTAAGAAAGAAAGGTAAGTTCATCTCTTGTATTGTCAAACACAAGGTCTTGTCTCGTTCCCAGGCCCTTAGTCCCCCATCTCCTAAGAGCCTGGGAACAAGGCTACCAATGTTCTTCCAGTGACAAAAACTTTATTACAGGGTTGACAACAGCTGAAATTGATAAAGCAGTGCAACTTGCAAGGAAACATGCACCTCTACCCGTTCTTACGGCAAACCCACCTTCATCTGATCAGATTGAAGTTGCTATTCCACCAGCTCTCCCCGCACGACCCCCTCCCCCTCCGCCTCGCTCAAGAAGCTGGCAGGAGTATGTATTAATGAGTCTTGTTATTGGAGGAGTTGGATATGCCGTGGTGCAATTCGTTAGAGTAAGTTGTTCACACATAGAACACCTCACTATGAATCTATCCCCAGCTCTCATCCTTCCTGCCTCTCCTTCTCTAGCGATACATTTTTCCCTGGCTTGAAGGACCACAAGCACAACAGCAGAAATTGAACAGCATTCAGACCTCCGTACAAGAGCTACAAAACAGTGTCAACACTACAGGTACATATCGTGTGACCACTTGTGGAATACCAGAGAAGGTTGGACACATTTTCTGTGTATGTGATTGTGAGCTGGCTCTGTGTGGAATGTAACTGCATTTTCACCTCAACAGCCTTGTATAGTCTCTCCAGGGGAGCCCTTTTGTTAGATAATAGGGAGTTTGAAAGGTAGGAGTGCCTCAAAACTGCTTCAGGTAGAGTGCCAGTAGCGACTTCTCCATTCTCTTGCTCCAGGTTTCAAGCTGTTCTTTAGCCTAAGTGACCCAGAGTTAAGCAGGGTTGTACAATACCGTATAGTGCTAAATTTTTTGCGGGTCTTTAATTTTGCGAATTTCACAAATTTTCAACCGTTCACGAAAATATTTCAACGAAAATTTTTGACACACGATGTGCAGTGTGCGCGTGCAGTGAATTCGCGAAATTATTCCAACGAAATCTTCAAAAATTGCTATTCACGAAAATTTAGCGCTATACGGTATTACAAATATACTTCACCAAAAGCTTTTGGATGTCAATTACTTCAAGGTACTCAAAAAATGCCACTTGAGTGCATTTTAATACAGTGTATAAATTTCAGCTGCTCATGTATGTCACATGACCATGTCCAACCTCCTCTGGTGTAATAACCATGACATCATCACTTGTGAGAATACAAAAGTAAACTGCAAGACTATAACTCAACTGCCATGATGATAGGTTTTACAGTGATCTCAATTTTCTAGTGTAATTTGGACAAAATGTCATTGCTCTATAAGATAAACACTTTTTATATGTGGGACAGTTTTTGGTCGATACTGTGTATGTTTCCATTGTAATATATAGTCTGTATATAGCACTGTCCTCTAGGATAGTCATGTAAGAGATTAGTCAAATAGAAAATGATGACGTAAGTACTAGAGTAGGAATTTACTTTCGGTTAGCTGAATATAGTCTGTATATAGCACTGTCCTCTAGGATAGTCATGTAAGAGATTAGTCAAATAGAAAATGATGACGTAAGTACTAGAGTAGGAATTTACTTTCGGTTAGCTGAATCTTCATTCATCCAAACCCCGAAAATATTGATGTTCATAGCTATTATGCGAAAAGTAATCTGCTTTGTATAATACTGTTGCACTTATCCAAGCATTTCAGTTATTTATGGTCCCAGATAAGTGACTCTCTATTGCACTGCAAGAACAAAGCACTTTGAAATTGATGTCTACTTGTCTGTTGCAGTTGCCGGTTTGAATGAATCCACACAAGCAATTAGAGTGAGTCTGACTGTACAGCACATATCAGTTTCTTACGTTTTGTACATTCCTCCAGCCGGTAGTAGAGATTAAAGGTTTATGCATGCACATTCTAGATATGAATCTTGTTTGCTTGTTGCACGGTGTGGGTCTTGCAATACTGTTTACCACTGCTTCTTGCCACTCAAGATGGTGGTGTTTGTAAGCCATGTGTACACACGGCCTGGCCTTTCATGCATACCATATTCTTCGATCAGACACCGCGGCTACTATTTATTTCGCTGCTCGTTTTGTGTGGCTACTATTCGAGGGCGGCATCTATTCGCAGTAGTTCTTACTTAGTGTAGACAACTATCTAAAGGGAATGATGCTAGCTCTACACCACAATAGTCTCATGAATGAATGCAGAGTGGCTTGTAATGCAGCCATATTTCTCCCTTGGCAACTACTACTATCAAGTTTCCCACACACAGTTTAGCCTCATGCTAGCTATGTGTGCACACAGCCTGGCCTATCATACATAGTTCTTACTTAAAACACTTAAGATGGTGGTGTAGAAAACTGTCTGAAGATGACCAGAAAAGGGTTATTGCATTTGGTCTACACCACAATATTATCCACTTTAGGAGTTGTTATCAGAGCAGCAACAACACTTACAGCTTCTGAAGACACAAGTCTCTGTGTTACAGGTATTATAAAATACGTTGTTTGATTAGCTACACACAAGAGTTTATTACAGTAAGAGTGTGCAACTCCCATATGGTTTCTATACCTATGTCATTCTACCCGTATGGCGGATCTAGAAACCATATGGGAGTTGCACACTCTTACTGTAATAAACTCTTGCTAGTTGCAAAGGTTTGTTCTTGTATATCTTGGGGTGTAACTGGATGTGTATGTATTTATCTTGGAGTATGAGTGTTTTGAGCTCCTGTAGTATAGACGTATAAAATGACTTTTGTACAATGTGACATTGTTGTATGGTGGTGTGATCGCCTGTCTCCCAGGGCAACCTTCCCACCCAGCAGTCTCTGAGAGAGGTAAAGGAGGAAGTGGGCTCCCTGAAGGGAATTCTCCTCAGCAGGTTGGCTCATGTAGTCGATACACCTGGTACACATAACCCCCTGACAGAAACATTCTAGGAATAATTCTCTTCCCTATCCATCTTAGCCTTCCTTCTCTCCCTCTGTCAATGTTTTGTTTCCTCTCCAATCTGATCTAAATATGATTCTCATCCTTCTCTCCCGCTTCCCTTGGATCTCCTTTCCCCTTTCCCCATCCCACTATCTCCCTTCACCTTCCAAGGCACCAGTTTCCCCCTACACCCACACGCCAACCCAACGTGGGTATCCCAGCGTGGCAGAGGGCACAATCCTCTTCATCATCATCATCTACTCTCAGCACAGAGAACCAAAAACCACCACCCCAACCAGTTTTAAATGGACTAGAAAATGGCGGTAGCAGCGATGAACTGACTCTTCCTGGCAGGAGTGAGGAGAACCCTCAAGATTAGCACAAAGCTTCAGATGCTCCCAGTTCAATGATTGTGTCTTTGTAATCATGGTGTCTTTAATTTCATGAGCCAGCCATATACTTTTCTTCATTTTTGTAGCAAGGCTTGAGCATACATTTGTCAGCATAATATACACTTGTCAGCATAAGTAGCGATAAGACCAGAGAATGGAGGGCATGACCTCATCACCGCTTTCTTGGGCTTGTTGGTGAATGAGGTGTGTATTAATGATCAGTGGACATCCATCTGCAGACACTAAAAATAATCTCTCATTCCCCAACAAGTCTTGTGAGCAAACACCATGCATCTCTGTTTATAGAGCCTCCATTTAATCACAGTCACTGATAAGTAATATGTATCTCGTGGAAGGTCTCAGAGACTCCTTCATGTACACCGTGTTGGTATTATGAGGTCTACTAACCCCCGAAAGTTTTTTGATAAGGTGATGTATGGACTCAGAATTGTTTTAGAGTGAAGTGACGCTGGATGGTGAAAAACCGGGCCAGTGTACCTCCGTTTCTTAAAATTTCTTAGAGGACAGGTGCACAACGGTAGCTACTAACAAACATGGGATACGACATTAGAAACCCGCTACGAACACTGCAGGCGGAACAACGCTTGCGCATGTGCAACCTTTCTGCACACATTACTCGATGTATATGTACCCGCAGTCAGAGCCGCAGTCGCAGTCAGAGCCGCTAGTCGCAGTCAGAGCCGCAGTCGCAGTCAGACCCACAGTCAAGACGATGTGCGAGTTCTCCCTCGCATGTTCGTGAGCGATAATGGAGTATCTCCACACTCTAGTCGACTGTTGACGAAGAGGAATTATCCCTCGCGTGTACATGTTGACGAGAAGTTAACCGCGTCGTGATTGCTGTGAAAGACGCTGCGTGTGCCTGCTAGACTCACACGTGGATTTGGAGTGTTTACTAAGGTGTGTGTGTGTTACGTGTGTGGGCGTGTGTGTTACGTGTGTGTGTGTGTGTGTGTGTGTGTGTGTGTGTTTGTGTGTTAGTGACGCTCACCTTTTCCTCTTTCTCCTCTCTTCTCTCTGCTCCTTTTCTTCTTCCATCCTCCCCTCCTCCCCTCCCCCCTTGTTGCTCTCCCCTCTCTCTTCTCTTTCCCTCCTCCTCTCCTCTCCCTCTCCACGTGCACAGAATGAGCAGCACCTATCTTCTTCATTGTGATGGGGCCAGTAGGATCACTGATGGGAGCTCTCTTCAACAGCCTTGACACAAGAATCACCATCTACCACAACCGACAAAGATTATGGAGGTACTTAAAAAATTACCCTTTTGTGTGTACCCTTGTGCATTATAACTGTTTGTACCTTAGCTAGAATGGTGTCTGGTTCAACTACAAAGCTTGATCAGAATGTGTAAGGAAGTACCTAGTACATGTCTAGGCCTCTCAGCTGAAAAAGGTTTTTCACAAGGCTTCTTCACAACAGAACCCTCAAGGGAGGAGCCAGACACAGATTTATCTATCATGGACAGCCCTTCACCTGCTTTACACTTGTGTGCCCCTGTAGCGTGGTCAATGCATGCAAATCTGCAGATTTCTGATTTCCAGCAAGTGGTTGATCCAGACAAGTATTCACATATGCATGCGCAATGCGGTCACACTACTTTGCAAGTAAAACATAGTAATCCTCTTCCCTACATATTTTTTTACACTAACAGTCTACATGCAGGCCTCAGGCTTCCCTGTACATTTTATTCCACTTACCAAGTCAGATTAGCAATTACAAGTAGTCTACAGCTTGTGTTCACAATACGGCTGTGTCATTCAGTTGTTGTTGCAAGTCACATGAACTTTCCGGAAAAAAATCCAAGCAGATTACTGAACAATATCACGACTTTGCTCGATCATAACTGGAAAAGTACTTGTAGTTTGACTAAGTTATACGAGTATTACATGATCAGAGTGGGAAAAACATGTCCAGAAATTTACGGAGCTCTTGGCTGTTCTGCCCCTAGTTGTGTGCTAAATCGTAAATCAATCATAGCTGAATGCAGTCACTAGGCCACTTGCATAAGCGCTTGTATCTCATCGAGTATGATAGCTAAGGACATTTGGACATTGTTGTAAGTTAAGCAAAGAGCTGGAAGGGCTATGTATGTAGCACAGGTTGTTCTTTCATAGCGTGTTCTGTTCCATGTCCATGTTCGAGCCTTTGAAGCCATTTTTTCCCCGTTATTGTGCGCATTGTCTCTACCATGGGACATGAGCGTTAGCTTCTAACTCAACTATGTTATAGTGCTGAATGTACTGTGTATACGCTGTGATAGGTATACCGACACTATGAGAACTTATACTTGGCAGCTCTCACAACACTTTGTATCATGTTGATCCGAGTTTGCTACTACGAAATACAGCGCTTGAAAGTTGGCCGTGTGTGGAGCTTATTACGTATTCATCCAGAATTTGATGACATCACACAGTTACGCAGGTGGAATAAATTCTGAGGTCTGTGTGTAGACTGCTGAGTACATACGTATCGTGCACTGAAAGGTTTTTCTGAGTTAGCCATTGCGCACTAACCACAAGTGTATAAGTTCTATTATTAACAGGGATGTAGCCAGAAGAAAATAATAAAGCAGTGCTACATGTAGCTGCAGTAGGCAGCCATTTAGGTGGGTCTGCATGGGGGCATGAAAAGTAGATGCTCTGAAATAGTATCTGGTGGGTTGTAAGTACTGCTTGGACTACATTTGGACTACATTGAATATCATGTTGTACTGTTTCGGGCAGCGTAGTGAGAAGCTGGCTCGCGGAGATTGACTTTCAGCAGCACAGTTAATGGAGACTCTAATACATGGTATAAATTATAGCTTTTTATACACACAGAGGTCAGGGCTGGCTCCCCTGAGACAGAAATATGCCAGGTGCTTAATGATAAGACAATGATTGGCACCATAAACAGCACAAACAATTAAAGACAATAGAATTCTATTACAATGTTTTTACAATGATAATACTTCTTTGTCCCTGGTTCATCATGGTATTCAAGACAGGTCTATTGATTGAAGTTCACATTAAATGGTCGAAGTTGTGTGGTTACGTAAGTCTGTCTTGATTCAGTTCATTATTGAAAAGGCCCTTTCACACTTGACAGTACTGACCAGAAGCACAAGAGCAATTGCTGCTAGCCTTTACAACTGTAGATAGTGACAAGAAAGGTCTTATCTGCCGTGAGCATCTTCAGTACTGCTTTCATGTTGACATCAGGATTGGATCCTCCCATAAAGGTCACATAGCACCTCTAGTTCTTCATTACCATGACTTGTGATCACCTGGAAGCAGAGAAGGATCTGAAGGAGGCCACTTATGCAACATGTGGAAAAAGTAGCTCTAGCTGTGCAATCACACTGTCCACATACTTCTTCTGAATATTTTCCTCGAATTTGTCCTTCCTTGCCTGAATTGGGATGGTTCATTCTCAATGACCTGTTCTGTCCCAATATCTGATTGCTGTTAAAGCAGAATAACAGCAATGTAGCTCCTCAAAGAGGGTGAATATTTTCAGGAGTTTGTCTCTTGAAAATATGCCCACCCTGCACACAGTTCACATGCAGCACACACATAGTCTTAGCCCCCTGGTTATGTACACATGCAGTGATTCTGCATTGCTTCTCTTGTCATGCACTTGCTTGGCCCTAGTTATGTACTCATGCAGTGATTCTGCAATGCTTCTCTTGTCATGCACTTGCTTGGCCCTAGTTATACACCGCACACAGCAGTGATTCTGCATTGCTTCTCTTGTCATGCACTTGCTTGGCCCTAGTTATACACCGCACACAGCAGTGATTCTGCAATGCTTCTCTTGTCATGCACTTGCTTGGCCCTAGTTATACACCGCACACAGCAGTGATTCTGCATTGCTTCTCTTGTCATGCACTTGCTTGGCCCTAGTTATGTACTCATGCAGTGATTCTGCATTGCTTCTCTTGTCATGCACTTGCTTGGCCCGTTATACACTGCACACAGCAGTGATTCTGCAATGCTTCTCTTGTCATACACTTGCTTGGCCCTAGTTATACACAGCACACAGCAGTGATTCTGCAATGCTTCTCTTGTCATGCACTTGCTTGGCCCATTATACACTGCACACAGCAGTGATTCTGCAATGCTTCTCTTGTCATGCACTTGCTTGGCCCTAGTTATACACAGCACACAGCAGTGATTCTGCAATGCTTCTCTTGTCATGCACTTGCTTGGCCCTAGTTATACACAGCACACAGCAGTGATTCTGCAATGCTTCTCTTGTCATGCACTTGCTTGGCCCTAGTTATACACAGCACACAGCAGTGATTCTGCAATGCTTCTCTTGTCATGCACTTGCTTGGCCCGTTATACACTGCACACAGCAGTGATTCTGCAATGCTTCTCTTGTCATGCACTTGCTTGGCCCTAGTTATACACAGCACACAGCAGTGATTCTGCAATGCTTCTCTTGTCATGCACTTGCTTGGCCCTAGTTATACACAGCACACAGCAGTGATTCTGCAATGCTTCTCTTGTCATGCACTTGCTTGGCCCTAGTTATACACAGCACACAGCAGTGATTCTGCAATGCTTCTCTTGTCATGCACTTGCTTGGCCCTAGTTATACACAGCACACAGCAGTGATTCTGCAATGCTTCTCTTGTCATGCACTTGCTTGGCCCTAGTTATACACAGCACACAGCAGTGATTCTGCAATGCTTCTCTTGTCATGCACTTGCTTATGCAATAACAGAAAACTACTAACTATGATTTATCTATAACTTGGACACCAAGTCTGGAAGGAGGGTTAACTCACCAGCAATCTTTTTTTGGCTTTGCTGTTCTGTGTTCCCAGGCCAGGGCCACATCGGATGGGCCTGGGATTCACAAATCACAAAAACTATTCACGTGTAGATGTGCCTTCTAGAATTTGTAATTATAATTGTTATGCAATAGTGCTTGATTTAGTTTTAGTTCAATTAGCAAATATGCTTCGTGCGATAGTTAGTTTTAATTGCCAATATGCAAAAATGGGTAAAGTTGTAGTTTTGGTAATAGTTTTAGTACAACTAAAACAACACTGTCAAAACATTGGGTGTTCATTGATATCTTCAGTTAAGTTTACTTCACTCCTCCCAGAGAGTCAGTTGTTGCTTAAGTGGATGTCGTGTTTTGTTTTGTTTTGCAAAATTTTGCTTCAACCACTCATAATTGTATAAAAAAATTATACTTGCTTACCATGTACACTGTGCTTCATGGTCCACCTGTGTGGTGTTAGAGTGGTCGTTGTTGTCTCCGCTCTAGTAAGATGAACAAAATATGAATGCAGTATAGTGGGATATCACTTATAATTAAACAAATGCACTGGTTCACAAAAACTCGTAGCTCACATAGCCTCGTACCCAGGCTCTTTCTCGTAGAGGAAAGAGCCTGGTAACATTCGGGGGTCAAAGCTGTTTACTTCCGCTACGTCATGATTCATGTGATTTACAGTGACCACGCCCCATTTTTGAAAACTATCATGTGATTTTTGCGAGGACACGTATGCAAGTTTTTACACGGTTGGGGAGAAAGACAGAGAAAGGCACCACAAAGTGGTTAGGTAAATCGTATACAAGACTGATCACACGATTGCAGCATCAAGTCTACAACGCAGGTAAGCTTACAATTTACTCACGTAAATTTCTAGCCTTACCAGCTGTCTTGGTCGTCCTTTCCTCTTATAATACCTTTGTGACGGCTCTGATCACTTCGTGTCTTGAGCGACAGTGTGCAGTAGTAAGTAAAAGCTGGCCGTTCCTCCGGTCTCGCTAAATTCCGAATTCGAGGCACTTAGTAGGCCTACAACACAGCGAACGGGCGAATTATGTTTCCTCGACAACATCGCCATTGCGTAGGCCACCGTCAGACACTAACAGCGAGTTTTTAGCAGTCCTATAACTCCTTGCTTGTTTGCGTCTGGGTAATTTTTGTTCGCCACGCCTTTAGAGAGTCACGTATTCACGTGATTTCGTTCTGCAATCTGATTGGAGGTGCCCTGTCTGAGCCGCCGGAAGTCAACGGTTTGACCCCCCCAATGTTACCAGGCTCTTTCCTCCCGCGCGTGGAAAGAGGAAATGAGCCTGGGGACGAGGCTATAGCTCACATGGGTACATGACACTTCATTCAGTTTTATTTTGAAAATGCCATTATTGCAATGGCGGGTTCTTATGTGCTTGAATGAAGTTAACCTCCTCCCCCGTATTTTGTCATCTGGTAACCAGCACTAGCTACGCTCTTTTCAATGTTATAGATACGATGAAAGTTAAGTCGTCAGTAGATGTCATGAATAAGTAATACATTGTCAGGTGACTACTTACTTGTTGCTTTGTTGGTAACCTCATCAAGGGAATACATCTGGAGAAAGTAGGGAAAAATGCTTCGTTTATTAACACATAATGCATGTTAGTCGGGAATGACTAACCATACCCTTTGCTGTGAGTATACTAAATAAATTCTCCAACTTGATTGGTTCTTGTTATTAGTAAACATGCAAGGTAGTAGAAAATAGAAACTGATTGTTTGCAGCAGCTGGTAATGTAGCTGAGGCAGTGGCTGATTTAGCTGAGGTAGTGGCTGATGTAGCTGAAGTAGTGGCTGATGATCACCACTTTGGAATGCTCATAGAATGCCTGACCCATCTTGAGAGTGGACTCAACTTCATGCAATCTCTACGCAGGACAGATGCTCCAATGGCTTGTGTGTTGTAAACAATATTATGATTATATAATCTTATTTGTACGAACTAATCTTACTAAGCACTGAATACCATAGCTACATTGTAAATCATGCATGGCTGCAGTGCTTGTGATAACATCCGGTCATCGGACAATTTCCAGGTAATTATGCCACATGACCGATCAATCTCGTACGCGTGCGGACAAAATGTCTGGACAAAAGCGTGCAGCATGCTCTGACGAGGTTCCACCGGCGAAGAAGCGAGGGGTATCGGTGAAAATGGTTCAGAAGTGGATCACAGAGAGCGACAGAGAGATGAGTACGTCTGCATGGCTTAAGTACGAGAAGGCTGATCGCGACTACGTGGCGACGCTGAAGTGCTCTATGTGCATTCAGTTCAACGAGAAGCTGCAAGGCATGCGCAACTACAACCCTGCGTTTGTAGTTGATTCGAAGAGCCTGCGAGCGTCCAGCTACAAAGATCATGCTGCTACACACTTTTACACTGGAAGACTGGGAATCCTGGATTGCATAGCTTCATAGTTAAAAGACTCATGAAGTTATTCGGACTACAATAACTCCGCAGTTAAACTCTAACTTTTTCAGACTCTGTCACTCACTGTTACGTGTTTATAATAATCTGATTCATTGTGTCGTGACTTTTGTGATGATTACTTATTAGGTGACAAAGAGTTTATTGGTTTTCCTAGGCTGTGAGAAGGGCCCAGCGTATGCATTTGAACTTTTATATGTCGGATTGTCCGGGCATGACTGGTACTTGTCAGATCAAACCTACGTCAGAGCAACTGTGGCTGAACAAACAAAACTTGCCAAGTTACACAGGAGCTCAAAAACAGTGCGGTCCAAGTACACCACATCTGATGCCTCCACAGCGTCTCGTAGAAACGGAAACCTCTTTTGTGTTTGTGCCCATAGTTTGCATACTGGTACAACAAGTTACAATGAGTACAACGAAATGTGATCTTTTGAACATTGCGTACCCCTTGAGCAGTGTACAGGTTAACGTCACACTCATGGTAGGCCACCAAATCTTTGTCACAGTCATAACAGCTACTCACAGGTGGTGCAAGAACTGTTACTGGGGTGACGTTGTATTTCCCTGTGTGTAGAGTGTACATGCAATAAAGCAAGGAAGTGAGGCGCATGCTTCCTTCCTGGTAGACGGCATCATTTATTAAGTGCATGTGCATTAAATAGAGATACATGACAGGGCTGTAGCCATCAAATTTGGAGTGGTCAGATTAGTGGTGTGTGCGTAAGCATGCAACAGCTAGGGGGGTCTGGGGGCATGCCCCCCCAGAAAATTTTTGGAATTTAGTGGCTATGAGGTTGCTTCTGAGACCATTTTTGGGCCAAAACGATGTTTCTCGGAGGCCAGACGACAGAGTTTGACATGCATGAACATCTACCCTTTCTGCCCGTTGCGCCATATAGCACTGCATGGTTTCGGCTTTCCCACAAGCCACACCCTTCGCAGATCGTTTGGTTGGAAGAACGGAAAATTGTTGGAAGACTCGGTCTTTCACACTGTTCGCAGCCATCTCGTATTATGTTGCAACATGTCACCACGCTGTGTGCGTGCCATGGGCGTTTGCCGAGCATTGGCCCTATTTGGCGACGCCAAGCAAGGCATGGGTGAGGGAAAAAGTGGTCCGGTTGAAACTGGACTAACCGGACCGGTGGCTACGGCCCTGCATGAAGGCGGCGTGAGCTCTGTCCACCGGGGCGCAGTCCGAAACCGCCCTTACCTGCTGGGGGCTCATCATTTCGACAGGCAATGACTGGAAGGTCTGATGTTGCTTCTGAGGTAGCGGCCAACTCCTACAGGAACAGAATAAGAGAAATGTGTAACTGTGTAAGGTGGAGGAGGATATGAGTGGATCCTTTATTGCTATGTTTACAGGACATTGAGCAGTACAAATGCAGTCAAAACACTAATATGCACACTAATCTTCACTCTTCCCAGACACAAAAGTCTGGGGGGAGGTTTACTCACCAGCAGTGTTTTTCTTGCTTCTCTCACCGACTCCACAATTTGTTTTGCTCTTTTGGAGCTTCTCATGGCCTTTGCAGAAACGTGTTTAAACACGCCTGAGTGTAGGCCACATGCTGGAATGAAACAAGAATGTATGGTCTTGTTCCCAGGCCAGGCCCTCAACAGATGGGGCCTGAGATCCACAAATCATTTTCGCATTAATAACTTGCATACATTTGTGTATAAACTACTTTCCTCTGAGTGGAAGTCTCAATTGAAGTTACCTCAAGATGTAGCGTCTGAGGTAGTAGCCAATTCCTACAAGAATAGAATAAGAATGTGTAACTGTGCAAGGTGGAGGAGGATATGGGAGTAGATCCTTAATTGCTATGTGCCAGCTCTCAGATATTTAAAGGACATTTAACCTAGCTTCGTTATTGTAGCCTGTAGCAACCATAGAACTCTGTACTTATGTGTATGCTAGCTAGTCTCAGATATGGCATGCCTTTGGCATTCCGGATGGGTAGGTAGGTTGGCTTCCATATGCCACGCCCCTCTACCACCACCCCCAATTTACCTAGTCTCATTCCCATGTCCTCCCCAGTGGGCTTGGGAATGAGGCTACCTTTTACCCCCTGGGGGCAGGTCTGCCCCTCCAATTACGACTATGGTGCCCGCTGCACTCATAGTCTTGGGGGGCGAGGTGTGGTGGTTAATTTTAACCCCACCCTAAGCCCAAGACGCAGTCGCCCCCCAAACCTTACCTCTAAGTACGGCAGCTAATGCCCACAGCTGTATCAAGTCTACCAACAAGTACTAGAATGATCCCCTCCCTGAACCGTAGCTGTTTAATATATATATACTGAAAGTTGATACAACCACATCTTCGCAACCTAACAAACCGTTAACTGAGGAGTTTCATAAGTTTGATTGAGCCAGTTTTTTTGCTGATACTTGACAACTGATCGGTGGGCAGTCTCACGTACAATTGGTAGGCTTGGCTCTTCCAGCGGCCCAATGTCTTGATGATCTCCACTGGGATGCCACATGCCGCGGCAGTTGTGGCCGCACCTATTCTAAAGCTGTGCCCTGCATAGTTCTCTGGCTTCAGACCAGCCTCTGCTAGGAGCCTTCCTCAGCTCCGACACCAGTCAATGCCCTCCCATCCTTGAACTGAAACAGCGGACCCTCGCCCTTGCCACGCAACACCAGGTAGGATAACAATGCAGCCACCGGGCAAACCATGGAGTTCGTTCTTCCCAGGTAAATTGTCACCCCTTGACGAAAAGGGTCTGTCTTCGATTGTTTTATCCTGATTGAGATAGTTCGGGGGGGTTGCTTGGTTATCTAACGCTATATCCTTGACTGTCAGATGTTGTTTCGGGTCAAACTTCTTTTCTGGTGCTGTGAGCTCTCCCGATCTGAGGAAACCAAAGAATCCAACACAACATGCGGCCCATAGCATGACGTGGTCCCTCTCAGATGGGTCTCTGTTCCAGACCCGACGCAACTGCTCCAGGATTGAGGGAGTAATGGGCAGGCGGGTGCGCTTTGGGTCACCTGACTGCTCCTTCCTTGAGCCACGCTGTATGAGTTCCAGCACAGGCATATTCTCCACCCTTGGGTCTCCTCCTCCGCTAGCAATCTGCAAGTGCCGCACTGCGGACAGGTAACACTTGATTGTCTGATGTTTTAGCCCCTGATTAACTGCAAACGCCACAAATTCTATGAGCTTTTGCTCAGTTGCTGGTAGAGGGGCTGTTCCAGCCTCCTGACAGAACAACAAGTACTTCTTCTTCCCTGCCATATATGCCCGCTGCGTTGAGGGGGCTAGACCTGCTTGCAGAAGGTGCTGAACAGTTGGGCCCAACGAGGCGATGACCAATCTGGACTCTCCCTTACCACCATGTCCACCAGAGCCTGGGGGATGGGCGTTGGTAGGGTGGCCGCATCTGGAACTGCCGGGGGTATCGCCGCTCTTGTCGGCCGCTTCACGCTCCTCCGAGGCCGGCCCCGAACTCCTCCCGCTTCCTCGCTCTGAGAGGGTTTTATCGAGCAGCCGCTGCACCACTCCCGCGATCGCTTCCAGCTGTGCCTCGGAGAAGCTGCCCGCCGCCGCTCGTTCAGCCGATTCTCCATCCACCATAGGTATTCGCCTTTCACACTGTACCAAGAAACAGCTTGACTCTCGCAGCCCGCCAGGGAACAGCTGCTTGAGCTGATTGATAATGCACACAGTCAAGCTTACTGCGCATGCGTCGTCTCTGACCACTACTGCGCCGCGCAGCTCTCCTGGCCTGCCAGGCCAGCCCCAGCGCTGGCCCCCACATCAAATGACACTACCCTAACTCGCATGTTAACTTGCTTTAACTTGTTAAACCCTATTGAGCAGTACGGTAGCTACTACGTACACAGTTCACTCACACAAAAGTCTGCGGGGAGGTTTACTCACCAGCAGTCTTTTTGTGGGGGGCTTCGACTGTTTCAACATTTGTTTTGTTCTTTTGGAACTTTTCATGACCTTTATCAGTTTTTGTTGAATAATGTCTGTGGAAGTATACAAAAGGTTGGATCACATACACGAGAAACCTAACAATGTAATTCAACTACAACATTACATAGTCTAAACTTTTTTCTGTGGGGACTTGTAGCCTGAGATGTTGACATTTCTACGCAGTGTGTACAGGTCTCACCTTTGAATGGACATTGACACTTCAAATGCAATCAAAACCAGTCTTTTTTGGTTCCAAGTTTATTGGCCTCTGAGTTCTTTTAATAGTATAGTTTAATTAACACACAACTTTGTAATAGTATAGTAATAGTATAGTTTGTAGTGGCTTTGTATAAAGATGCCTTCCTCTCACACTTTGGTGTTCTTTTCACCCTCCTCTTTTGCAAATCGCGTAAGCTAGCAAAAAGTGAACCTATCATAATCAGATCCGAATACCTGTGACGGGTGTGAGGTAATCACCGGGTATCTACAATTCATTCAACGTACAGGTAGAAGCCGTCAACAGTAGTGCAGTTGGAAGACTGCATACACACATCAGTGCAGATTATAATTAACTTTTGGGGGACTTGTAGCGTGAGATGTTGACAAGGCTACGCAGTGCGTACAGGTCTCACCTTCAGTGGCGTAGCTACACCCGGGCCCATACGGGCCCAGGCCCTGGTGAATTTCTGAGTGCCCTGGTAAATCACGCGAGGTCAACTTACCAGAACTGCAACAGCATTGCTGTATATAGAATTATGTCATATAGAATAACGCTGCCAATGCCGCTTATCTACAATTTTTAGTTTCTTTGCCCGTCAACTTCAGCAACAAATATGAGCCCCAGGTGCAAGCTACGCTGTCTCAAAGCCAGGGTCAAAGTTCACCTTGTGATAGCATGTGGCCATGCCCACCAAGTGCCCTGGTAATCGCTCAACTCTGGCTACGCCACTGCTCACCTTTGAATGAGCAGTAGAGCACTTCAAATGCAATCAAAACACAAGTCTTTTAGTTCCAAGTTTTCTTGGCCTCTGAGTTCTTTTAGAGCCCTTTAAACCCTGAATTATTTTCACTTGAGACTAGTTTTAACCTATACATGCCTTTAACGCACCGTATCTCCATTTCTGTCCAAGCTCTGACTCCAAAACTGAACCTAAGTCCACTTCTAGCTGTAGCAAGCAGACTCGTGACCTTGACCATGCCCACTCATTAATGAGCACGAAATAGTCAGCACTCTCGGTTGTCATACACCCGCTCAGAGCCCAAGAAGCCTTCCCTGCCAGAAATGAACCCCCTACAAGGTGGGAGTAGCGTTTTCTAAGTCTGTCCATGCAGCCAGGGCAAGAATTGGCCCACCCGGTCCCAACCATGGTGCTTTGACAGCCAAGCGTAGCAGCCACCATGTGCATGTCACCCTGCGGGTGACCCCACCCACCTCCCCCTGTCATCTTTTCTGCGCAGTGTGCAGTATGATGTAACCAAAAGTGCACTGTAGGTTTTAAAGGGTTGATGTATTCAGTTTATGTGCTCAAGGCTCTGGGACTCCTACCAGTATTTCTCCTTTAATACAATCTGGATACTGCCACCAACATAGTTTACAGGGAAACTATTGCCAAGTTTACACTGCTAACACGCCTGATTGATACAGAATTTAAAGAAAGAACTGAAATGATTTTTGGTCCTGACAAAATCATACAAGCGGTGCCCATCTGTTGAGGGCCTGGCCTGGGAACAAGACCGTACATTCTTGTTTCATTCCAGCATGCGGTCTACACACATGCATGTTTGAATAGTATAGTAGTCTTAACCCATTATACACTGAGTTCCATTTTCTAAAAGTCTTTCTCAAGCTATTGATACCTTGTATGACCCGTATTTCCACTTCTGCTTCGAACTAGCACTGGAAACTTGAGCTAAGGGTTCTTCAATCAATTCTCTCGAGGTTCATGACCTGCCACGCCCACTCATTAGCGAGCTCACAATGGTCAGGGCTCTCCGACCAGTGAACGCTTCTCCCGACTGAAAACTGTCTACAGTGCGATAAATGGAGCCCCTACAAAGACAGAGGAGCGGTTTCTACCCCCGTTTGTGTCAAAAAGGAGTGAAATGGCCAAGCCAGTGCCGACCAAGACTTTTCTACAGCCAGCCAAGACAGCCGCCATGCACTGTCACCCTTCGGGTGACCCCACCCACCTCCCCCTATCCCACCCTTTCTGCTAGCGCAGAACCTATCTTCAAAACGGATTGCGCCAACTGATAACATGTGGTCAAAGTTGCATGACGTGTACACTCGTCATCAGTTGTTAAAGGGTTAGCACACAACTTTGTAACAGTATTGTTTGTAGTGGCTTTGTATAACAATGCTGCCTTCCTCTCATACTTTGGTGTTATTTTCAGCCTCCTCTTTTGCAGGAAGCGCTACGTACACCTCTCACACTTTGGTGTTCTTTTCAGCCTCCTCTTTTGCAGGAAGCACAGTGGTCCTGGCTGAAGTAGATTGCTAGGATAGTGTATTTGCTGTGTGTAGTCAAAGCTGTAGCTCAGTTTAAGCCCCTGTGACTTAGACTGAAGGTTCAGTTGTGGTTCCTTCATTGCAGTCTTACTTGCTTTAACGTGGCGGGGGAAGTCACTCGGCGGAGGTTACGAAAACATAAACCTGGGTTACAGTCAGGACCAGTGTTGCTCCTAGTTTCAGGGTTAGGGTTTGGTTTAGGGCAATCTTGCGTTGCCTAATTTTAAAAATGGGTTTTAGTCGCTTATTAATATATTCATGAGCCAAAATTGCCACTCGATGGATGCATCTACATGCTCACTGTAGGTAGCGTCCTAACCACCAGTGTATCTCAAATCATTCTGTGCCAGCTTTTTTTGTTCAGAGCTACTCCCAAAGTCAGGCTAGACTCATGTTTGTCACTACTCCTGGAATGGACAACTTTGACTGCACCAAAATGAATGCACATTTCAAAAAATTTACAGCTTGTCTACGGGAGGGGCTCATTCACGAGTGCAAGCAAGCATTACTAGCCCCACCTCTCCCCCTTATGTTGCTAAACAACTCACGGCTCTGTTCCACACACAAACACCGTTCAGCTTTCCTGTCAATGGCAATGTAGTACCAACGATATATTGCGTATTCTAGTAAAGCCCAGCCCAGCACTCAAAGCACCGGGCCACGATCACCTACTAGGCTTGGCATACGATCGCAAGACCTGGGCCTGCCCAATGAGTACAGTCTTGGCCACTGTGGCCTTTCTGCTGCTTCTAGACACAAGCTTGCTTTCACAAGCAGGCACTTCACACTACTCACAGCTACTGACACTACAAGCACTCTACTAAACTCCTCAAGCTTATCTTCAAAGTTCCGACCACCACATGAGGGGTTCCGCCAGGCCACATCTTAACTAACTTAATTATAAACTGATTATTGGATGTCAATGCCGACAGGAAATGGGGAAAATCCCCAATTTTACGGACAGTGAACGGATGAAGACTCCCAAAACGGACTGTGCGCTAAAGGTTTACAAAGACAAAGAATTCCATCAGCTTGGATTCCAGGTTTGTTGACCTTGAAAACACAGGGTTCCCTGCCACCTTAACTTGGTCTCTGTAGTATTGCCGCTGCATTTTTGCAAATTCAAGATGATGTTGACCGTTGATTAACCTTTGTGTTTTCTCATCTTCACTGAGATTAGCAGCTCTCAGTATTAGAGATGCATTATCCTGGCAAACTTCAGGTGGTATGATACAAATGTAGAGAACTACTTGTGACCATAACCTATAGAACTCTCGATAACTGAAACATCTCACAAATGTCCACTGCTTTTTTCTAATGCCTTTGTGTCCAACTTCTCCTGAGTAGTGGTCGACTCTAACAAGAAGGAATGGTTTCTAATCAAGTAGTTTGCAACAGTGCAGTTGTATATGGAAAGTTCTGCCATCATCAATCTCTTTTCTGTCAAATGTTACTTAGTAAAATAGGTGAACCTTTTCATAAGAATACCACAATTCAAGTGAGAGTTCTTCATCTGCTTCAGGCAGGATATATAGAAATGAGTTGGACTCTAACAAGAAGTAATGGTTTCTAATTAAGTACCGTACAGTGGGTTATTTCCGTGAGGTGCTAATTTTCATTATTTTCGTGGTTAACCCCGGTGTCACGAAATTTTCCGCCCACGAAATTTTCATTTTCCACCCAGCAGCGTCTACACGTGCTAACATTCGGATCAGGCGACATTTTTTATAGCTCTTTTTCACTACTTGTGCCCTGTTGACAGTGCCCTTGATCCGTAGGGTCCCCTTTCTCAAGGTGTCCCGCGTGTGGTGATGAAGTGAACAGAGAAGCGAACAAGACAGAAGCACAACCAAAAAACGGGGCCAGTACCTATGCGAGCACCAACTGAGTTTGTGCATTATAGACATGGTAGCCTCCCACGCAAGACTCGACACTCCATCTTTCCTCTAGTCTGCGTAGCCAGACTCTTTCCGGCGAGAATTCCTCGTCGAGACCAAAATTCGCATCGCGTGTACCGAGTTCAAAGTTCACAATATGTTATAGGCGAGCAAAATTATAATATCACGCCACGAAATTAAAAACCATGAAATTTAATTCTGAGGGCCTCTTCCAGCTTTTCACGAAAATTTCCACCCACGAAAATAACCCGCTATACGGTAGTTCGCAACAGTGCAGTTGTGTACATGGAATTGATTTGTACTTGGACACCAAAGTCTGGGAGGTTAACTCACCAGCAATCTTTTTTTGGCTTTGCTGTTCTGTGTTCCCAGGCCAGTCCCACATCGGATGGGCCTGGGATTCACAAATCACAAAAACTATTCACATGTGTAGTTGTGCCTTCTAGTATTGGTAATTATATAATTGCTATGCAATAGTGCTTGGTTTAGTTTTAGTTCAATTAGCAAATATGCTTCGTGCAATAGTTAGTTATTTTTAATTACCAATATGCAAAAATGGGTAAAGTTGTAGTTTTGGTAATAGTTTTGGTACAACTAAAACAACACTGTCAAAACATTGGATGTTCTTTGATATCTTCGGTTAAGTTTACTTCACTCCTCCCAGAGAGTCAGTTGTTGCTTAAGTGGATATCATGTTTTGTTTTGTTTTGCAAAATTTTGCTTCAACCGGAGCTTCCACTCATAATTATATAAAATATATACTTGCTTACCATGTACAATATCACAACTGTGCTTCAAAGTTCACCTGTGTGGTGTTAGAGTGGTCGTTGTTGTCTCTGCTCTAGTAAGATGAACAAAATATGAATGCAGTACAGCGGGATATCACTTATCAGAACTACAATTCAACTAAATAGAGTGGTTAACTAAAAACTTAACATGATTGTGTTACACTGGTTCACACACACTCATAGCTCACATGGGTACATGACACTTCTAAAAACTTAACATGATTGTGTTACACTGGTTCACACACACTCATAGCTCACATGGGTACATGACACTTGCATACGTTTGTGTATAAACTACTTTGAGCAGAAGTCTCAATTGAAGTTACCTCAACATCTGATGTTGTAGCTTCTGAGGTAGTGGCCCACATTGGGTGTTCGTCGTTAAGTTTACTTCACTCCTCCCAGAGAGTCGGTTGTTGCTTAAGTGGATATCATGTTTTGTTTTGTTTTGCAAAAATTTGCTTCAACTGGATCTTCACTCATACATACTTCTCACTCATAGCTCACGTGGGTACATGATACTTCATTCAGTTTCAGTTTGAAAATGCAATATTTTGCCATTATTGCAATGGCATTTTCTTTGGGTGTGTGCTTGAATGAAGTTAAGTCATCAATAAATGTCAGTGAGTATATAATTCTCCAACTTCTTGTTATTAGTAAACATGCAAGATAGTAAACAAGTTAGTTTATAGGTTGCACTGTTTGCAGCAGCTGGCAATCTTGAGAAGCTATACAAAGTTGACTTCATTTACAATTCACATAGCCCACAGTTGCTCCAGCAGCTGCTGATGGTGTACACAGGCTGTTTTAATGGCCACCTCTTTTCATTTTGTCTGTGTTCTGCTGCCCAACAAAACAGTGACTGCATTCCTCATAGAATGCCATCATGAGAGTGGACTTAACCTCAACTTAATCTCTACGCAGGACAGATGCTCGATGGCTTGTGGTTGTAAACAATACTATGATTATATGATGCAATCTTATTTGTGCAAAGTGCACAAAATCCATATTTTTACATCAAACTTCAGATAAATAATAACTACATTTGTGTATAAACTACTTTCCTCTGAGTGGAGGTCTCAATTGAAGTTACCTCAAGATCTGATGTAGCTTCTGAGGTAGTGGCCAACTCCTACAACAATAGAATTAAGAATAATGTGTAACTGTGCAAGGTGGAGGAGGATATAGGAGTGGATCGTTAATTGCTATGTGCTCTCGGATCTTTACAGAACATTGAGCAAATGCAGTCCAAACACACAGGATGTTCTGTGTTAGCTAGTATGTATGCAGTTCACTTCTTCACTCTTCCAGACACAAAAGTCTGGGCAAGCTATAAAACCCGGAACGGAAATGGTGAAACGAAACGAAACGAAACCGGAAGTCACGCCCCCATGCTGACACTCGCACTCAGCGCTTCAGGGCTGCATGCTTGAGCTTCAGTGCTACTTACAGGCTCGTGTTTTGCGTCAACGGTTTAAGACACACTACAATAACATGAACCAGTCCAGTAACAGAGAAAGCCAAGTGTACAAAACCATGCATGGATGAAAACTTTTACAGGAACAAATGTTAGTCAATCCCAAAGGTCCGGATAAGAAATAGCCATTGTTCAGGCGATAGTTTGGCCCCAACTTCTTCTGGAATTTCACCTCAGAAGGGTTAAAGGAGAGACATCGGACACGGGGGCATGAAAGATTGGCATGGTAGATGGCTGCTGTCTTCCTGTCACAACATTGTAGTACAAATGCTGCTCCTTGCAAACAAGAATGACATAATCAGAAGGTGAGCTCGCATCTTGTTTATAGCCACCTCTGCAGCCTGCACACACTTGGGCAAACTTTGACAGACATATTCACGTTCACTCAGTCTGGCCACGTGGATCTGAATGTGCATGCACAAATGTCACTTTGAACTTTGGTCTCGTTCCTGTTCCATTTCGTTTCGTTTCGTTTTGTTTCACCGTTTCCGTTCCGGGTTTTATAGCTTGCCAAAAGTCTGTGGGGAGGTTTGCTCACCAGCAGTGTTTTTGGGGGGGCTTCCCTGACTGTTTCAACATTTGTTTTGTTCTTTTGGAGCTTTTCATGGCCTTTTCAGTTTATGTCAAGTGACTGTGAAAGTACATACAAAGTGTTGATCACTGCTTATAAACTGTGCACATGAGCAGTATAGCACTTCAAATGCAAATCAAAACAGTGTTTTAGTTCCAAGCTTTCTTGGCCTCCGAGTTCTTTAATTTAATTAACACAACTTTGTAATAGTGTAGTTTGTAGTTGATTTTGTTTGTATAAAGATGCTGCCTTCCTCTCACGTAAACTCCTTTTCCACTTTGGTGTTCTTTTTGGCCTCCTCTTTTGCAGGAAGTGCTGCGCAGCGTATACCACTGGTGTGCTATTCAGAGATGGTTTTTCAAATTTGTGGGAAACTTTCCAGGAATTTGCTTTCCACAGATTTGCTGTTTGTCTTGACAGTGCAGCAGCTGCTCTTCTTTTCATCGGCATCAAATTCAAAATACTGCCAAAGTACACCAGCTTCAGCTGATGTACCTGATGTACCCGGTGTGTCTTCGCTGCTGGCTGACTCAGAAAACATCAGTGACACTGGCGGCGCTGCCATTTTGAAGAGCGAGAACATGGTGCTATGATGAATATTATTACACATGCAGTTCACTCCTTCACTCTTCCCTGACACAAAAGTCTTGGGGGAGGTTTACTCACCAGCGATCTTCTTTTTGCTTCCCTGAATGTCTCAATGATTTGTTTTGATCTTCTTGAGCTTGTCTTAGTCTTTTTCAGTTTTTCTGAAGTGACTGTAAAAGTGTACAAAGTGTTGGATCACTGCTTATAAACTGCACCTGCATGTGACGCAGCTACGAAGTGCATACAGATTTCGCCTTTAAAAGGACATTGAGCAGTACAGCACTTCAAATGCAATCAAAACAGTGTTTTAGTTCCAAGTTTTCTTGGCCTCTGAGTTCTTAATTTAATTAACACAACTTTGTAATAGTGTAGTTTGTAAGTTAAGCAAGCAAGCAAGCAAGCAAGCAATCACTGCATGCGCAAATAACAAGGGCTAGACTAACTGTGTGTGAGGTGGGCATATTTTTGAGAGACATAGCATAAGTCTCGAAATATGCCCACCCCCCTAGCAGTCACTTAAGTAGATCACGTATTTTCAGAGACTACAGTACAAGTTGTAGTTTTGGTAACAGTCAGAGTTAAAACACTCAAAATGCAGGATCGTCTGTGCTAGGTACTGTACAGTTCACTCCTTCACTCCTCCCCGAGTCAGTTGTATAGTATATATACTACCCGAGACCGAGGTCAGAGGAAGTTTGCAGTAGATACACCCCAAGCCACAGGCGAGGGGTTTATCTAACTGCAAACTTCCGATGACCGAGGTCGAGGGTAGTATGATTCGTGATATACACCTCCTTTACCATGGTTCATATCATATATACTATACTGCGCGGGCGGATTACGTAAGTGGTTCCGTTTCCAGTATTGCATTTTCGAATTTTGAATTGACGAGGTAGTGTCATTCTGTGTTGCTGCTGCTTTTTGACTGGAAAAGGATGAGTTTAAATACGCTTAGGCCACCAAAAGATCCCCGAAACATCTCTGAAGTCAAGGCAGAGTCTGAGCCATGACGAAGGGCATTTCGCTCATGTCGACTTGAAACCAAGATGCTGCTGGCGCTCGGCCATGATGCCGATGGACTGCTAGCTTGCTACCTAGCCGCTCTCGGAAGCTGGCAATCATGAAACAACTCAGGCGAACTAAGGCATGGGACATGTCATTTTTACACTAGATACACAGGTATTTCAAAAATCAATAGTGTGTATGGAAATCTGAAGCACCAGATGAAACTTGATTTGTGTATATGTGAAGCTCTAAGCTACACGTACGGTACCATGGAAACCGTATTTGTGGGCGTGGCTATCAATTATCACTAATATCAATTAAGCTAATATTTGAGAGTATATCATCGAAGACGGAGCAGAAGACAACGATTGCTCACTACCAAACTTACTTATTCAACTGAAGGTAGTATACATGGAAGTATCTGGAAGAACCAGCAGCCTCCTACAGTATTCTTGCATGATGCCAAAAACCATAGATATTGGATAGCGGTGAGACACTACGCACGCTACAGAAGCAACACCAACAATAAGCTTACCTTCTTCCAGAAAGTTGTGGTATTCTCTGATGGCAAGTAATCCTTCAAGCCATATCCGATTGTTCTGTTTGTCGTTCTTCTGCTCCGCCTCAACACAAACAGTTCCCATGCGCACGATCGGCAGTACAGAGTACAAAGGTCACTTGCAATTGAAGTGCTCAACCGCTGAACGGCTTATCAAGACCACGCTTCTGCGTTCTACGTACAGCTTACAGGCCGCATACTTCATTCACCAGGGTAACACAACGATACAGTTGCAGAGCACGATGTAGAAAGCCACTATACCTTGCTCGCATTTTACTGTTACGCCCACTTCTGTGAGTCACGTGAGAATTATGTTGACATTACACGAAATTAAATCCCATGCCTTAATCGCCCTGAGAATGGTTCGAGCTGGCAGTAGAACGCCCAGCCTCACAGTTCAGCTGGCAGTGGTGGCAACAACTCGTCGAATACAAACTGGTCCTAGCGCTATCCCTGGATCAACCAACCGCCTGGCGAGTGAAATTATCGTCGGCATCCGTCAGGGTAGTGCCGGCTAGCTGCCGGGGAGCAGTAGCGTCTGTCCAGCTGTTCATGGTTCAACACACCAAGTAAGTACTGTATCACTGCACGAATAACCTGGAAAATTTGTGCAACACTTTGGCTGTTGTGCTAGTACACTGAGTACGGGGGCTCCATAGTGCTGGCAGTGGCTCTCCTAGTGAGGACTGGGTGGGATTGGCCATTCCATTGCAAAACCAAAAAAATCTTCCGTTTCTCTGTGCTGCAGTTGTGAATTGCCAAATATACACCCCTGACTCAGCAATATACTCCCTTGCAGTTGAAATATACACCACTGACTCAGCAATATACTCCCTGCGGTCGCAGCTGCGCGGCGCACTATAGTATATTGTACATATATCACACCTCCTTACCATGGTTTGTATATAACATATACTTAGCATGTAGAATATCACAACTGTGATTCATGGTCCATTTGTTTGGTGTTTCTTACAGGTATTTCAATCAGTGAGTTATTGCAGCTTTTGTACCGTTTGCCTAGTCAAGTTCCTTCTATTTCTTCCTGTAGGAGTCCGACTCATTGCTACTACACATCCTGCCTGAAGTAGATGATGTAACTCACTTGAATTGTATGTGTTTGCAATGTTCTTAAACCGCTGCCACTATGTAGTGCACTACGGTACCCCTTCTTACTCTATGCATACCTAGTTAAAGATTCCTTCTGTTTCTTCTTGTAGGAGACAGACTCATTGCAATGCATCCTGCCTGAAGCAGATGATGGAGCTCACTTGAATTGTATGTGTTTACAATGCTTCCACTATGTTGTGCACTACGGTACCCCTTCTTACTCTGTGCATACCTAGTTATCTATTTCTTGTTGTAGGAGACTGACTCATTGCTACTACACATCCTGCCTGAAGCAGATGATGTGACTCACTTGAATTGTATGTGTTTACAATGTTCTTTTAAACTGCTGTCACTATGTAGTGCACTATGGTACCCCTTCTTACTCTATGCATACCTAGTTGAAAAAAATTCTATTTCTTCTTGTAGGAGACAGACTCATTGCTACACATCCTGCCTGAAGCAGATGGGATAAATCTCACTTGAATTGTATGATTTTGTGATGTTTTTAAATCTGCTGTCACTACGTAGTGCACTTCTCACTCTGTACATGCCGATGTTGTACTGGCGACAGCCGGTAGTAAGCAATTGTTATGGTTAGTGATATGCGGGGTTAGGTGTAGTGGTAGGTAATGAGCAGAGAAACATATCATTCCACGGAGAAACTATTTCCCGCCTACTTCCGGCCTCTGTGTGACCTCCAACTGGAAATAAATATGTTTGGGCAAGGTGCAATCTAATTGGGTGGAACTGATTAGCAATTGGATTCGTTGAGGTACTTGTGCTTCCTTAGTTTGCACAGGTATAAAAGGAACATGCACAAGAGTAAATTTAGTTACTGGTTTTTGTCACTAATATAGCAGCCAGGTAACTGTAATATACACAATTTTTGTTTTGTGCATGGCTGATGCAATTGTCTTGCTCTCCATATGTATGTTGTCATGGACTTGTGGATGTTTGAGCTGAATAGTGAAGAACATTTTAGCTTTATAAACTGAACTGATATTTCATCTTGTATGGTTGCATTGCTGTATGTTGCCAATTTTATCCCTCTGTGATCTTTTTATCCCACTGTTTTTTTCGTTTTTTTTTTTTTTGTCCACAGAGGTGGTTTCTCTGATCTTGTAGAGCCAGCAAGGAATCATTTTGTTTAGATCAGTAACTGGATTGTAATTTCTTTTATTCGTTAGTTGGTGGTTGTACCTGTGTGCTATAAATGCTTTTGACTCCGATGTTGTACTGGCGACGTTATAGAGAACAAGCTAAAAGGTCGATCTTCTGGAATTGCTAAATTACTGGCCCGGTTTTTTTTTTTCCATCTAGCGTCACTTTCTTGGAGGACAAGTGCACAATGGTATTAACAAACATGGCTGCGGTGTAGCCTCGATGTAGCTTCGTACCCAGGCTCCTCCCTAGAGCAGGGTATGAGGCTAGTACGTTAGCACATTATGAATCAGTTATGTATCTTGAAAGTGAAAGTATAGCTGTCAGCGCTGTCCTTGAGGCCTGAATGTTCTCTTGGTCTGATGTTTCCCGTCTAACTGGAGAAAATATTCCGGTGTTTGCATGTGCACACTGCTACTTCGAACCACGTACCGAGCTAGTCTCACAAGCCACACCCTTCTGCGAAGGGTATGGCTTGCGAGCTGTGTGTTGCCATAGGGTATTACACATGTACAACACAAAACAGTGACGCAAATACTTATCTACAACGCATGCGCAACCTCTCTACATACAGTACGTAGGTGGACTACGCCTATTACACTCTTTCCGCTTTGTACCCTGCAGTGATGGAAGTATCGAGGTGGTTGGTGGCGAGTCTGTTCTGGATCTGCATCTGTGCTTTCTCAGCAGAGGGTAAATAAAAGATATTAACTACCGTAGATAATAGTAGCTCTACAAAGACAGCGAATCGTACTAGTAATGAAGTAGTCTCGCAAGCCATACTCTATCCTCCTCTCTCGATCGTTCTTGAGAAGACAGGCTGGGAGCGAGCTAGACACAGCCAACTGTAGCGCGGATAGCTTTTAAGTAAGCTACAATGTATGTACCTAGGGAGATAGGGGGGCATGCCACCCTGGAAATTTTGTAAAATTAGAAGGGATTAAACTTCTGAGGCCACTTTAGTGCCAAATTGCCACTGAAATATTTCACTAGTCTCTCATTAGTCTCTCATTAGTCTTACGTTTAGTTTCTCGTACACACTCAATCAAGGCTAGTTTGACCCTCAGCAGGATAACAATGTTTACAAGGGGCCGAACATTATGCGCCTATCAATATTATGCCCCACTACCCCCCGTACGGGCAGATGGCGGGCAATATAGGGGCTTTGACCGAAGGAGGCTGCCCCTATAGTCGGGCATTTGATTACCTCTGAAGACATCTTGAATACGGTAATGGTCTCCGTATACTGCACAGTTACACTGTGTGTGTCAAATCCCCAGTAATCCCCCACCTTCTGCAAGGGGATTTGATTATAGGGTATGTCCCGCATATTGGGGCAATTGATATTTAAATTAGTCAAATCCCCACCTTGCCCCACTATAGCCCGTACAGGGGGTAGTGGGGCGTAATATTGATAGGCGCATTAGACCAGACCTACTTAATGTTTTGTTGCTCGAGCTAGCTTAATTACAAAGTAGACCCGGGTGGCCGGTAAAAAAAAAAGCCACTCTCTGAGAACTTGTCCTTCTCTAATCTTGACAATAAATTGCCAAAAGTTTCCTCCTGGGAACAGTTAATGATTCTGGACCCGAATAGCACAGTGCAGCCTGAAACGACTTTCACGCTGAGCCACAAACGAGCCATCTGTGACGAAGCCACGTGCACATGTGCATTAATTCAATCGCGTGATCATATTTAATTTTTTTTAAAGAAAATTTTGACCCGCCGGGCTCGAGCAACAAAGCATTAAGTAGGCCTGACAAGCTATTACTTGGAAAACCTCACCCCATGTCTGATCGATGTCTACAATCTATCACAGTTCATAAAGAGTCAGCACCTAGAATCTAGCAGTTCTATCAGAATCAAGCAGTGTTCAATTTCAACTAATTTTTTTACATCGAACATGTAGGCCTGGCCAGACAAAATCTTAGGGAAGCCCAGCAACATAATTTTTAAAGCTTGGAGGGAAGTTTGGGGACTAGCAGTTGTAGTACTAAGTGGGCTACTATGGTTTATGGGGTTGCACCTTCGGGTGCAGTTCAGTGTATTCACGAGTGTGTGAAGCCAGGGAGCACATTCCCTTGAGTGCAGTTCAGTTTATTCACGAGTGTGAAGCCAGGGAGCACATTCCCTAGCCTCGTACCCAGGCCACGTGGCCTGGGTACGAGGCTACACATTCCCTTGAGTGCAGTTCAGTGTATTCACGAGTGTGAAGCCAGGGGACACATGAAAGGGTACAGGGGGTGTCACTCCCATAGACTCTATAGTCACAGCTGCAACCGCGGGTCAAAACGTTGACCGCCTCTCTTCGGGTTTGACCGTTGACCACCCTAATTTTTGGACAATGACCTTTGACCGCCTGGAAGAAACTGACAGCCAGCAGATGCCTTCGAGCGAATCTTACAAGCTTGACGGGCTACAGGCAACCCAAGCATAGGAGCTATCTCGCTATAGGCTCTCTCACCAAGCTTGTTGCTACATAGCACGGTAAGGCTCCTGGCCTGTTCATCAGCACGACAGTAACGACTCTTTGACTTCTTTCCAACCTAGTTTCCAAGGAATGAGAGGTCAAAGTCCCTCTTTCCAAAAGAGACAAACCTTCACTGCCTTCTTCCCCTGTCGCGACCAAAAAACCAATCGAATCATCACCGAATCCATTCCTAGCACCACTCTCACTCCAACTTCTCAAGTAACACTTCACAGACTGTTGCTCTAGTATGCGCATGTAACCCCACCTACATTATGTTCCTGCAATCCGTTCTGGTTCGGAACAAATTGCAGCACTGTAATCTGGGTCCGTTCTGCACTGGGATCTGAACGTTGACCGTCTTTTTGAGCCGCTTTGACCATGGAGTGCACCTATTCGGGTGGTTTGACCGTTGACCGTTGACTGAGTGCGGTCGCAGCCGTGACTATAGAGTCTATGGGAGTGACACACCCCTGGGGTACAACCCCATACGCACTAGAAGCCCATATGTCCTTCCCAGGTCTTCCACCCTCCTGTAAGCAATCAAGGCCTGGGAAGAAGAGACTATACCATACTTGGAAGACCATGGTTGCCATGGAAATCTCAAGTATAAGGTAATCTTGAACCCAGGAGGGGGACTGGTCCCAGAACTACAGGGATGTACCTAACTTAAAAAGCGTAGACATACCCTGATTTCCAAGACACTACTTAGTTGACATAGGTATTGTATCCTACATCCACACACAGTACAATTACTCTGCTGACAATGGAAGCTCCAGGTTTGTGCGTTTAGTGTTGACACGGTGTCCTATAGAACTAAGATGGTGCTTAGTTCCATAGGACAAGATATACCTGTGTCCTACATAGCACCTACATTCTATGTTAATATTTCACGTCTGTGTCCTATAGGGCAGACTATCCAGGATGTGCGTCTTGTGAACTCTAACAACAACACTGGTTCACAGTACGAGGGAAGAGTTGAAATCCTTCACAGTGGTGTGTGGGGTACAATCTGTGACCACGACTGGGAGCTTGCAGATGCCAAAGTGGTGTGCCGGATGTTCGGATTCTCTGGGGCTTTGCGTGCCGTCACCAATGCATTTTATGGGAGGGGCAATGGAACAGTGTGGCTGGACCATGTGGAGTGTACTGGGACAGAGAGTAGCCTTGTGAACTGCAGTCACAACAGCTTCGGGACTGTTGACTCGGACTGTTTGGACCATCGTAACGATGCTGGAGTGGTCTGCTTTGATGGTAGGTCCACATGACAGGTTTCCCATTCCCCCTCCTTTGAAGTCCTCCCCCGCCAAGCTTCTTGAATTTTCTAGTAATTATAACTGACTGTATTCAATGGTTACAAAGTTATCCACTGTAAAAACAAATTTGTAATTAAATCAGCGTGGGAAGTAACAGCCACGTAACCAAGCATAATTTAGTGATACTGAAGCAACAATGATAAATACAAGGTGTTTTGTCTGCTCATTACAGCACTCCAGAGAGAGTACATTCCTGAACCAAGGGTTACAACCAATTTGCAATGTCTAGACAATTTAGTCTAAAAACTTCAGATAAATATTTTTTGGCCAGTTTTTCTCAAGACTTTTATTTCCGATATACTAAATGAGTTCCTTCACAGGTTTCTATCACTTGCGGCACACTGACAAGGGATCTAGAAATGAGACTACATCTTGTACTTTGAAATGAACACAAACTGTTCTCATTGCTCCGCAGAACTTGCTGTTCGTCTGGTAGGTGGAACTTTTTCTTATGAAGGTCGAGTTGAAGTCTTCCACAGCAATCAGTGGGGTACTGTGTGTGATGACTACTGGACATTTGCGGATGCTGTCGTGGTCTGCAAGCAGCTAGGATACCCCACTGCAGCACGCCAATGGAGGTCAGTGAAACCATTATCAGCTATCTCAAGGTCCAAGATCCGCTCACTATTTCTGCTTGTTGTACGTACATGCACAACCTTAGTTTGAAATTCAGAACAACATGGTTATCACTAAGGCACTTGCATTTGCCTCACACTGAAGAGGTTTGAATTACCGTAGGCCAGAGTTTGATTGCAATTAGTAAAGAAAAAATTTCCAGGTTTTGAAGGCAATTTTTTCGTACATCTAATTTACAATAGCCCTCCTTTTTTGGCCACACTGACATGATTAGCCTCGTTCCCAGGCGCTCGAAAAATCGGAGGGCATGTCCCTCCGATTTTTCGAGCACCTGGGAACAAGGCTACAACATGATAGGATTCTATTAGAATTGTGTGCAAGATATCAATGACAAATCAAATCACTGATGTTGAATAAGGAATATGGAAGTGCGGTCTTCCTGCCTAAATGATTCAACTGGGTAACGGAAGGTAGTCCTGCTTCATCGGGAGTTGCAAGCCTGTTCATGGATCACAGATACCATCTTGAAGGAGAGTAGAAAACTGTGCTAGCAAGATCCATGTTCACTTTCATTAAAACCTCGCAACAAATCCCGGCTTACAGTATATTACTCTGAAATGGTTGCATTGACTGCAAGTTGCAAGTTTCTCCTCTACTCTTCCTTCCTCTAGCTCTTCCCACTTTGGCCTTATCTCTTTTGCACTTCTCCTTTTCTGTAGTAATGCTCATTTTGGCCGGGGCACAGGTCAAATCTGGATGGACAATGTGAGGTGTACTGGAAATGAGACTCGACTGGGGGATTGTTCGTTTAATGGGTGGGGCATACACAACTGTGGCCATAGCGAGGATGCAGGTGTCTCTTGTCAGCCAGGTGTGTGTGTGTGTGTGTGTGTGTGTGTGTGTGTGTGTGTGTGTGTGATGCTGTGTGTGTGTGCGTGCGTGCATGTATGGCTCATCTGCATATGTGTGTATACTGTCTTCTCCCTCTCAACCTACCTCTTCCCCTTTTTTCCCCTCTACCTTCCCTCTTCCCCTTTTTTCCCCTCAACCTACCTCTTCCCCTTTTTTCCCCTCTACCTTCCCTCTCCCCCTCCCTACCTCCCTCCTTTCCTCCCCCCCTCCCTCCCTCCCTCCCTCCCTCCCTCCCTCCCTCCCTCCCTCCCTCCCTCCCTCCCTCCCTCCCTCCCTCCCTCCCTCCCTCCCTCCCTCCCTCCCCTCCCTCCCTCCCTCCCTCCCCTCCCTCCCTCCCTCCCTCCCTCCCCTCCCTCCCTCCCTCCCCTCCCTCCCTCCCTCCCCTCCCTCCCTCCCTCCCTCCCCTCCCTCCCTCCCTCCCCTCCCTCCCTCCCTCCCTCCCCTCCCTCCCTCCCTCCCCTCCCTCCCTCCCTCCCCCTCCCTCCCTCCCTCCCCTCCCTCCCTCCCTCCCTCCCCTCCCTCCCTCCCTCCCTCCCCTCCCTCCCTCCCTCCCCTCCCTCCCTCCCTCCCTCCCCTCCCCTCCCTCCCTCCCTCCCCTCCCTCCCTCCCTCCCTCCCCTCCCCTCCCTCCCTCCCTCCCTCCCCTCCCCTCCCTCCCTCCCTCCCTCCCCTCCCTCCCTCCCTCCCCTCCCTCCCTCCCCTCCCTCCCTCCCTCCCTCCCTCCCTCCCTCCCTCCTTTCCCCCTACAGTCAACTTCACAACTCCCTACTTACCTGTCCGTCTGGTCAATGGTACTCACACCTCTAATGACACACAAAATCTTGCCATGGGCTATGTGGAAATATACTACAACAACACATGGGGGACAGTGTGTGATACCAGCTGGGGGATAGAAGATGCCAACATTGTATGCAGGCAGCTGGGTGAGTGTGTGCATGATACGTTTACGTAAGAGATGTTCCTCTGTTCCTTCATTTCTCGCTGTCCCTTCTCTATCTCTCCAGGATTTAATGGATCGCTGCTAGCTACCAGTCGAGGACTGCTGGGGAGGGCAAACTATTCAGTCCCAATCTTCCTGAACAATGTGGTTTGTCTTGGAGACGAGCTGGCTCTCTCCCAATGCCACCATCCTCCTATAGGGGATATTGGTTACTGCGGCTACCACTATCGTTACAACTACTACTCCCACTATAGGGATGCAGGAGTCATATGCCAGGGTACATACATGTGGCAGTCCTGAGTAGAAATCAAACATTATTCAGTATGCGTATTTCAATCGCGTTACCATGTTCGAAGCACTGTAGCGCACAATTAACTTCCGTTAAAGGCGGGACTGATATGTGCTGCGTAGACATGTCAGGTATTCGTTCATCTACGCAGTGTGTATGAGCCCCACCCTTAACGCTACAGCACTTCAAACACGGTAATGTGGTCGAAACACGCGATGGAATAATGTTTGATGTCAGACTCTACTGACTGCCACACATGTAGTCTCATTCCCAAGCATTTCCCGCCTCAAGTTTTTGATCACTTACAGTTTTTGCATAGCTTCGTTCACAGGCTCCCCCGCTCTGCAACGCAAACATTAAAATTATGAAAGCGGGGAGAGCCTTTTCTCCCATGAGTGATGGCAAGGGTATAACAGTGGTAGAAGGGGCTTAATGTGTGTGTGTGTGTGTGTGTGTGTGTGTGTGTGTGTGTGTGTGTGTGTGTGTGTGTGTGTGTGTGTGTGTGTGTGTGTGTGTGTGTGTGTGTGTGTGTGTGTGTGTGTGTGTGTGTGTGTGTGTGTGTGTGTGTGTGAGGACGAGAGGGAGAAGGTAAGGGTATAATACGAGTGTGGGAGGTTACATGGAGGAAGTGCAGTGATGCAGTACTAGGTGACAATAGGTATGCATGGTTGTCTGCTAGAGAGGTTGTCAGGTTCGTCGTCAGAGATCTGTTCACACATGCAAAAGAATACCTTCCATTCTTCGTTGTTTTTGTGACTTCAAGACTCCCATCACAAATCAGAGAACAGTTACAGTTTTGCCCACTGATGCCTTACAGACGCTAAACTTTGTGAAAATCGTACCTTGGAATCCACAACTCACGCAAAATAAACCAGCAATCTTGCGCACACATGCTCAAAACAGCAAAAACAGCAAAAACAGGTACCAGGCAACTTACTACGTACATGTATCTACCCAGTAGGAGCGACACTCATAAGAGTTGATCTCGTGGTAAGTTGATCTCATGAGAGGTAGCCATATCTACCCACTGGTAGGACTGCCACGATATGGCTAAATTTTATATCATATGTCATGTAATTTTATGTCATGATATGACGATATGTTAGCCTCGTTCCCAGGCTGTTCCCGCCTCCAGTTTTTGATCGCTTGCAGTATAAAAACGGAGGGGAAGGCCTGGGAGAAAGAGTCACGTGCGTGACGTCAGGTAGACGTGAGGGTAGATGTGAGGGGGGCAGTGCCCGATCATTGTAACTCACAAACTTTGCGTTGATCAGACTCGAGTCTACCAAACAACGAGCTGTATTGATGCTGTCTTTCAAACGTTACAGTCTCAAGTTCTTGGACAAGATATTACAAGAAGGACCTCGAGATTCTTCATCGGGCACCGCCCCCCTCACGTCTACCCTCACGTCTACCTACGTGACTCTTTCTCCCAGGCCTTCCCCTCCGTTTTTATACTGCAAGCAATCAAAAACTGGAGGCGGGAACGGCCTGGGAACGAGGCTAACGATATGTCATGACATGAGGTTCATTTCTGAAATTGTGATTCATTGAATATAAAAAGGTCATATGTGATTCATTAACTTAATATACTAATGTTTGGTAAGTTATGGGTGCATGTGACCTTTCACAAGTAGGAATATAGGTCTGTTGGCTCAAATTTCCTACATTTCGTGTCAGCTTCTTGTGTGTTCAGGTAATCCCAGGTACGTTATAACACAAATGTACACTGTTTAAAAATATCGATGTGGACTTAGCTTATGTCGTATCATGTCAAGACTACTTTATGTCATGACATAACAACATAATATGATATATCGTGGCAGCCCTAACATTGAATTTATAGTATAGTTACAAAGTGTGAAATGTTGTCTTTTTCTCCTAGATTATATCATGCTCATGGGAAAAGTTTAAATATCACAGTTTCTCCATCTGCCTTCATGATTGCAACGTTTGCGTTCCAGTGTGAAGGAGCCTGGAAGATTTCAGTGAGAAGCCACTGAAATCTCTCTCTCTTTTTTTATACTGAAGCTCATTGGTTTGGGAGCAAAGCTAAATGAACATGGCTTAAATTCACTTTTTAAGATTCAAGAGTTTGTACACTATGTCGACCTCTTCTGTTCCCTCTCCTCCTCTTCTTCCCCCATCACACACGTAGGCTCTAATAATGTTAATCTCACACCTGAATATCGCATTGTCCCTCCTCCCAACTCCACTCTGCCGGGTGTGGGAAGGGTCGAGGTTAGGTACTTGGGAGTATGGGGCACCATATGTGATGACTACTGGGACATTGACGATGCCAATGTGGTTTGCAAGTGAGTTGACTGATCACATGAGCTCACTACCAGTCACATGACTGATCACATGAGCTACACTACCAGTCACATGACTAATCACACAAACTACACTACCAGTCACACGACTGATCACACAAACTACACTACCAGTCACACGACTGATCACACGAACTACACTACCAGTCACACGACTGATCACACGAACTACACTACCAGTCACACGACTGATCACACGAGCTACACTACCAGTCACACGACTGATCACACGAACTACACTACCAGTCACACGACTGATCACACGAGCTACACTACCAGTCACACGACTGATCACACGAGCTACACTACCAGTCACACGACTGATCACACGAGCTACACTACCAGTCACACGACTGATCACACGAGCTACACTACCAGTCACACGACTGATCACACGAGCTACACTACCAGTCACACGACTGATCACACGAGCTACACTACCAGTCACGTGACTGATCACACGAGCTACACTACCAGTCACACGACTGATCACACGAGCTACACTACCAGTCACACGACTGATCACACGAGTTACACTACCAGTCACGACTGATCACACGAGTTACACTACCAGTCACGCGACTGATCACACGAGCTACACTACCAGTCACGCGACTGATCACACGAGCTACACTACCAGTCACGCGACTGATCACACGAGCTACACTACCAGTCACACGACTGATCACACGAGCTACACTACCAGTCACACGACTGATCACACGAGCTACACTACCACTCACATGACTAATCATATTCTCTTGCTACTGTCTTGCACCAGGATGCTAGGCTTTACAGATGCAGTTCGGGCAACCTCAGCCTCCTCTGGTAGTTCATATAGGGGCACAGGACCAATCTGGATGGACAATGTGCAGTGTCAGGGGAATGAGACACGACTGGACCTGTGCTCATTCCCAGGATGGGGCATTCAGAACTGTGGACATTATGAAGATGCAGGCGTGGTCTGTGATAGTGAGTGTGTGTTTGTTGCATGTGTGTACACATGCTCTGTGTATTATTGCTATTTAACTTACCAAACACTTATGGCATAACACGTGCTGTGGTATTTATACTCTCTAACACACACACACACACACACACACTCTCCCTCCCTCCACCCCTTCACAGATCACACTGATACATTTACAGTTCGGCTGGTGGGCGGGACCTCCTCAATGGAGGGTCGTGTTGAAATCTACCACAATGGTGTCTGGGGCACCGTCTGTGACGATGGTTGGGGTCAACAAGAATCACAAGTTGTCTGTGACCAGCTTGAATTTTATGGTCACGTAAGAGGCGATTTTGCAAGTACCGTATTTCTTCGAATAAACACCGCCTTTGAATAGTCACTGCCCTCAAATAGTAGCTGTGGAATGAAAAGCTCTGAGCGAAATAAACACTGCCCTCGAATAGTAGCCACGGCTAGTGTAAGCGGCACACACACACACACATACGCGAATAATTTCTGACGGCAGTCTTCAGGCTAACACTAGGGCTGTTTGTGTTGTACCACTCTTTTCCAAGGCTGACAGCAGAACTAAGAGGCTGCGCATACTACTGACAGCGTCTAACAGTTGTCACAGTATTGCTCGTACGTACCTTATCCAGCCATTGTTGATGTCCGCTTTCTAAAGAAATAAACACTGCCCTCGAATAGTAACCGCACAAAACTGAGCAGCGAAAAAATAGTGACCGCGGTGTCTGATCTAGGAAATACGGTACTTCAGAATATTGAATTTGAAGGTATACTGTAGAAACTGGTTAGTAGGTGTATACCACATTGAGTTGGTACCTGTTTGGCCTACTCCCATTTGGCCTACTCCCATTTGGCCTACTCCCATTTGGCCTACTCCCATTTGGCCTACTCCCGTTTGGCCTACTCCCATTTGGCCTACTCCCGTTTGGCCTACTCCCATTTGGCCTACTCCCATTTGGCCTACTCCCATTTGGCCTACTCCCGTTTGGCCTACTCCCATTTGGCCTACTCCCGTTTGGCCTACTCCCATTTGGCCTACTCCCATTTGGCCTACTCCCATTTGGCCTACTCCCGTTTGGCCTACTCCCATTTGGCCTACTCCCATTTGGCCTACTCCCATTTGGCCTACTTTAAGCCAAAAAGTGTGTATCTTCAAAAATAATATTATTTGGACATCAAAGCGATGTCAAGGTGACATCCTGAAGTAGGCTTGTCTTTAAAAAATGTTATTTAGGTATCAAACCCATGTCTTGAGTTCATAAACCCTCCATTCGTCTCAGTAATGAGGGGAAGGTAAACCTGTTACCATGGTGATGGCTACTAATTTTTATCTCCTTGCACCAGTTATTTAATTTGTATGGCCTTACTGTTGTGCCTTACTGTGATATCCTGTTATATGCAGGCCGTAAAGGCTTCCTTTGGGCAGTTTGGAAGTGGCTCTTCCCAGCAGCGGATCTGGTTGGACGATGTCAACTGCAATGGGTCAGAGTCACGCCTCAGTCAATGTCAAAATCGTGGTTGGGGGGTTCACAACTGTCACCACTGGGAGGATGTAGGAGTGATCTGTGAAGGTGTGAGAGTGTGAGGGTGGGGAGAGTGAAGGTGTGAGTTAAAAGTGCACTTAATTGTAGGCTTCTACCACATCTGGATGAAATACTGCCTTGTTGTGTGTACGTACCCTGTGTGTGCATGTGTGTGGTGTCCGTAAGTCAGGGAGCAATTTTTACAGCTTAGGTAAGCACTAGTTTGGGACCATGCATGTTCATCCTTATAATCGTAATGTCCGCAATTTAGGGAGTTCGAAATACGGGGGCTCCACTGTAGTGTTTCACTCTATCCTTGTTTTCAAAGACATGAAGCAGAACCAGGTATCATGGCGGACGATAGTATGCCATGTGTAGGGATGGCCCCGAAAAAGAAAGAACAGCAACCACATTAAAAGTGCACAAATGACACGCTCAAAATTCTGTGTTAGATTAGTCAAAGTCCCCCACGAGCCATATCAGGCATTGTCGAGTGCTTCCAATGGGACTGTTAACTTTGCTGGAGAGCATCGCTGAAGTACTAGATCAGCAAGTCGCTAAAACAGACAAATCGTCTATCTTCTGACTTCTCTTTCTTCCTTCAGTCTCAGCCAGGCTAGCACGATAACAGCTGAAGCTAATACATCTAATTAGCACCTGTCGTAGGTCTTAGACATACAGTGTTCATGCAACAGCAAGTAAGCTTCACTTCATGCTACATGCAGTGGTTATGCTTATTGCTAGGAGCTGGATTGTGTACCTAACTCCGATTACCTGTTCCACTTTTGCCCTAATCTAGCCAGGCTTCCACACTAACTGTAGCTAGTGGGTTTGCTTTAATGACTTCTTTATGGCAGGACAAGCTGATCTGCAAAAACAAGTACATGTAGGGATGGAACCCTCAAAAACCAGCCAAACAAGATGGGAATACAATTTGCCAACTACCGTATTGTCCTGAGCAAGTGCCCTCCCCCCAATTTTGACAGTTTTTTGAGGTCCTCCGTGTAACCGCCCACCATACTAAATTCTTGCGTAGTGAATCGAAAGTAAGTCCACTGAGCTCACATACATATATAGCTGTGATCGTTCTGATGTGCTTCAGGCGCCATGACATCTGGCATCAAGGTTTCACACATACCCATCCATAGCCTTGTTCCCATTTTTCTTTGCCTGCAGTACAAAATTCGCGTATTACAAGCATCGGAAGGTTGGCAACGAGGCTACGAGTCGGTCCACTTCTAGCATGATACAGCTTTCTCCACTGTCGGGCTGGCCTTGACGAAGCACGGGTGAAGTGATGATGCAGGTCGATTTGGTACACCCTGGCAGCTAACTTCGCATCCGGGATGGGCGCTTGTGCAGGGATAGTCGAACCATTCAAGCACCTCCTCCGTGTAACCACCCACCCCCAATTTTTGGTGCTTGAGCTGCGGGCACCCATGGGCCCTTGCTCGGGACAATACAGTATGCATACTGGACACTCACTAAATGAATGCCTTACTACACACCAACAAGGCACTCAGCACTGCTCACTCACAGCCTTCCGCATACAAAACAACCCGTGTGTGACATGTTCAGCAGCAACAAAAGTTCACAACATAACTGACACTCCAACGTGCCATACCGACTGTGCACTGCTCATGCACTCCACAGCTTCTGCATACAAGACAGACCATATCTGCCATGCTCAGTAGCAATTAAGTTACAGCTACCCACAACATGACTTCTCCATGCACATCAACATGCACTACATGCCCATATAGCACTACCCATCCCACTGCCTTCCACAACCACAAACAAGAGCGCATAAGAACGAGCGGCTTGAGTAAGAGTGTGTAACTCCAATAGAAGCCCGTAGTCCTGTCAAGAACTGTACTAAAAATAGAACACCCGGTCATGTGCTTAGCAACAATGGCTTATGTCTACGCAGCATGCGCAGGGCGTGTTACTATTATTAGTATTGGCGGTAAATTCCGACCAGTATGGAGTTGTGCACTCTTACTCCGCCCGTTCTTATGCGCTCTTGCCACAAATATCAAACACAAGGCATAGTTGGCAAAACAGCACAGGATGTAGGATGGTGTGAAAGTATTGTGGTGTCATTCCCATCCCATCTTGTTTGGGTGGTGTTGAGGGTTCCATCCCAACATGAGCTTGTTTTCGTTCAGAAAACTTTTTTGTAACTTTCCTATATCCTTGCGAAGCAAAGTCCAAGGTTTGAGGTTACAGAATTCCCTACAGTACTATTTCTCCCAAGGGCTTATCGAGCGGTCAATGCGCCCTTGTTTCCGCTTAGTCAACTAACACTTGACACTGACCCCTCCTCTCTGTCCTCACAGACAGCAACTTTACAAACCCCATACGGCTGAGGAATGGTTCAAGACTGAGTGAAGGTAGAGTGGAGGTGTATGTCCATGGACACTGGGGTACCATGTGTGACTACTCCTGGGACTCTCGTGATGCAGCCGTGGTGTGTAGACAGCTGGGATATTCTGGTAATCCTCTTTTCACCTTTGTTTATATACAGATGTATAATTGGTAGGTGATAGATAGATAGATAGATAGATAGATAGATAGATAGATAGATAGATAGATAGATAGACAGACAGACAGATAGATAGATAGATAGATAGATAGATAGACGTGTAGACTGACAGCCAGACAGACATACAGACAGATAGATAGATAGACCGACAGACAGACAGACAGACAGGCAGACATGCAGACAGACAGACAGACATGCAGACAGACAGAGAGACAGACAGAGAGACAGACAGATAGGCAGACAGACAGAGAGACAGACCTGAGTAAGATTAACAAGCTCTCCACTTTCCCTCTCCTCTTCTCCCTCCCTTCCTCTCTCCCCAGGTGTGCTTCAGACCTTTCGAAATTCCTATTTCGGGGCTGGTAGCTATAGTATGCTAGTCGGCCATCTGTACTGTTTTGGCAGTGAGCCTCAGCTGTCCGACTGTTACGGGTTCACCTACCCCTACTTTTATGGTTGCAATCCCTCCAGCAGTCATGTAGCGGGAGTGAGGTGCATTGGTAAGTATTCTGTAGTATGCAAGAGTATACTGTAGTATGCAAGAGTATACAAGAGTATACTGTAGTATGCAAGAGTATACTGTAGTATGCAAGAGTATACAAGAGTATGCAAGAGTATACTGTAGTATGCAAGAGTATACTGTAGTATGCAAGAGTATACAAGAGTATGCAAGAGTATACTGTAGTATGCAAGAGTATGCAAGAGTGTGCAAGAGTATACTGTAGTATACAAGAGTATGCAAGAGTATACAAGAGTATGCAAGCTCTCAACACTCCTAGCGGGAGTGAGGTGCATTGGTACGTAAGTATAAAACAGTATGCCACCATATTTATTGTACTCATCGCTATAGCAACTGGGTTTTTACTTCTCATTTCTGATCCACTGGAAGAGGTAATTACTTAAAACTTATATTTCAATTATGTTGTGTACCACAATGTAGTCTCGTGCCCAGACCCCACCCGCAAGGAGAGGGTCTGGTGACATCCGACTAATCTCTCGGGCTTCATTTGCTGTCTGTGGCAACCGTCAATCGCATTGCAGAAAGCACAATCTGTGGTTGCAACACCAGAAATTCTTAGCTACGATGACACAATTTTTTGCCGCATAAATTAGTTATCAATTTGCAACTATGCATAAAGTAAGCTATGAATTTTTAATAAAGCCCGAGGAATCGGTCGGATGTCAGCAGACCCTCTCCTCTTGGGTGGGGTCTTGGCACGAGACTCTACACTCTGTGTGGACGTGTCAAGTATTAATGCATTTATGCAGTATGTATGAGCACATAGTAATGTATCTACGAAGTATGAATGAGTCTTGCCCTTAGGAATCCAGCGCTTTTAGTGATATGATCGAAGTGCACAACAAAACAAGTTCAATTTTTGTTTGGAATTGCAACATATATATGTGGCTTACTGAGCAAAAATTTGGCAAATCCCGCAAATATTGTAGCCTCGTTCCCAGGCTCTCCCCGCTAAGGAGGGTTAGGGAATGAGGCTACAAACATTGAATTTGAGTTTGAGGTGATTTTATTTGTACAGGTAGTTTTCATTATCATTATTGCACCAATGTGTTGAAGGAGGTTTACACCACAGGGAAATAGTACTAATGTACAGGAGTGCATTGCCATGGTATGCATTCTTTTGAAAAAAAACAATTTTGCCTGTTTCCAGCCTGTCTACGGTCACCTTTTCTGTCTTTGGACACAATGTAAGCTCCCATTTCTACCATTGTCTTTCCCAACTGTCTCCACCGTTGTTCAATCTGAGCCTTTACAAGAACGTATGTAAATCATGATAGTGTCTATCTAGGTAGACAGAGGAGGGGGAGGGGTCCCCCATCGACAGAACGAGCTTGAGGCGAGCTTGAGGCCTTATCTTGTAGTTTCTGTCCCAAGCGCTGGAGTTTCAAACGTTCGTGGAGCAAAAAACGTACCGCTTCTGGTTCAAAACAAAAAACGCATGCGCAAAATGCGTTCTATATAAGTAGACACTGACATCATTCACGTGATAAAATATACCAGGCCTTCCCCCTCCGTTTTTGCATACTGCAAGTGATCAAAAACTGGATGGTGGGAAGGCCTGGGAACAAGGCTAGTTGCAACCTCTCCACACAGACATGGAGCCTAGGAAAAAGCCATGGATAATGGTTTTTGGTACATGTTGGTTAGTTTGGGTGTACACATACATGTACATATGTAAACTGTGTTAGTGTCTGCTAATATCACACTGAGGGCACACATTGTGACATGCTCGTTCCTTGTGTTTTAGAATCAACAGGTATATCTGAGGGGCCCCCTCCAATTCGTCTTGTGGGTAGTAACTCGTCTAATGCTGGTCGTGTGGAGCTCCTTCTTCAGGGCCAGTGGGGCACCATCTGTGATGATTACTGGAGCACTACTGATGCACAGGTATGTTTGTTGAGCTGCAGTGGAATCCCTCTAATATGACCATCATCTGAGGGGGTGCTCCCATTTCATTGCATGTTCAGACGTAACATGTGCAACTTGTAGTACCTGATACGGCTTTTATGAACTGCATGCAGCTGCAAGGCTTCCCCATTGACTCCCATACATTAGTGTGAGTTAGACACATGATACTTATCACACGAGTTAGCGTTAACGTTTAGCTTGTGAAAATGCAGCTCACGAGTGCAATAACCATGATATGCACGCTATCGAGTGTAATAAAGTATTTATTATCCATTACCACAACAGCGTTGTGTCTCTTCTCACACAAAGTCCCGAGTAACTTGCCGTTCAAACGCACTGGTTCTAATTAATTGTTTGAATGCACCAGTTCTATAGTTAAAGCACATCGTGGTTGCTAGGATACCACATAGCCCCGGCCCGTGCAATAACACCCGTGCAATATCGTGTGATATTGCACAGCACGGGAATAGGAAAATACTGTTGTGAAATATCAACTGGATAATAAACACATGTCATTCAGGCAAGCCTGAGCGAGCCCCATATGTGTGTGTGTGTGCTTGTTTGCTTGTTTCAATGCAGCCTTATACCGTAAATTTTAAGGTAGTTGGAACTAATTGGCCAGAAGTGAAGACAACTAAAGTTGAAGCACAGATGGAAACTTATTTGTGGTTTGCACAGCTACGGACCATCAACGGCAGGCTGTTCACAACAGTATAAGTTATATGGACGGCTGTTGAGGTTGCTTCAGGTAAGGGCCATGCGTAAATGGCACTCATAAACGCTGGAGACTCAGCTCATGATTTGAGCGTGAAGCTTAGTCCATGCATGTGTAGCCACAGTAGTTGCCCTGGCTGGAGAAATGGCTGGCACTTAGCTACTGACGTATGCATTATCAATTTTGGCTTATAGTTGATATAGTGACAAATCTTGTGTGTTATGACGAAGTAGCAAATCAGTAGTGTGCTGTTTGCTCAGGCTCGCCCCACAATGATCAACCATCTGACTAGTTTTATCGAATTGAGAGTTGTTCAAGCATTCTGATTAGCAAGGTGTCCTTAATTGCCAAGCGCCTTAGCATCAGGCTGATAATCGTGCAGTGCAGTCAGTTTGTGTTTGTATGTATGTATGTATATCCGTCACAGTATAATTAGCAGTCTAGTCGCACGTACGTACAGACTTGATTTGCATGTGGTTGCGTTGACACTTACGAATGCAAGCGCTGCGTAAATGGACCCTAAGGGAACCTGAGCAGTCTCTATGTGACCGTGCTAGAAGGCGAAACATGAGTGAAGGGCAAAGGAAAGGGAATGTGATAGAGTGAGAAAGAAGCGATGCATACAGGGAGAGTCTAGCGGTCACAGGTAAGCGGAAACGTTAAGCCAACCATCGCTCAATATGCCGTTGGCCCACTACCGAGTACTGACCTCTTCACTTTGCCATCTTCTTGTTTTCCGCACTTCACAATAGGCTATAGGCCTGGACACGTGTGCAAGGCCAACATGTCCTTTATTTTGAGAGGGATTCCACTGGTACAGTGCTGGGCTATTGCAAACTCTCACAAGGAAAAGGGTCTGGTGACTATTGAGTGCTTCCCTTGGTTGTGCTGAGTCAGCAATCTTGGTTTTTGAATAAGTGAATGATAACTTCTTTATGACATAGCACTATTTCATTGGCTTGTTCGGAATCGAGACTGCTGACTAGGCACAACCAAGAAAACGCTCAACGGTCACCAGACTCTTTTCCTCATGAGAGTGCACAAGACTAGTGCAAGAGCAGTGCTGGGCCATTGCAAACTTGCATACTCTACCTTACAGAGACTAGCCTCATACCAAGGCTCCTCCCCTGCAAAAAGAGCCTGGGTACGAGGCTAACAGAGGCCGTGTTCTCTGTACACAAAGATAGTTGACTGTAACTTCCTTCATAGTAATCATATTGTTATAAATGACAACAAACACACAAATTTTGTGGTAAATGAATTAAGGTTACGGGATACAGTTTGCTCATTAATATTCATGAGAAAATATTACCTTCCTTTTCTCCGTGCAGGAACCAGTTACAGCACGCAATAGAAGCGACATATAACAGAACTATGAGTGCCATTTAACCAGTATAGTATTAATTCTTATGTACATGGTACAACGTACTAAGGCGAGCGGCGACGACAAAGTTCGTGACTTTCGGCCGCAAATTCGGCGTCAGATTTTGTCTTCAGAGAGGATTGCAGGTACAACTTTTCAACACCTACGGGTAATACTCAACTTACTTGAGGGCGGCTCGGAGCGACTTCGTTGCTGTGTGCCAGGGGAAGCGAGTGACACGCGTTTCTATCCAAAACCCAGGTGATTTTCGACCGACCAAGCGACTAAATCTAGGCGTATATCAAAAACGGTAAGTCGTCTCGGCGAAAACTCTTCGAGCCGCCCTGCAGCTGTCCTCGTAGAATTCGAATACAGTGTAATATACGGTAAGATGTTTTTCCAACAGGAAATAACTGACGCCGAAGTCAGTACTCGTATGCGGACTGTTAACCGCGGCCGCAGGCACTGCTATCAAATTGCCTGCTCCGCCCACGGGCCACCGGTGCAACCAGCACAGCTGTTACAGGCTTATGTAACTTTCTTAGCGGTAAAGTTAAACGCATGCATGCCTGGATCCTGCACAAAGAAAAGGAAGGTAATATTTTTCATGAATATTAATGAACAAACTGTATCCCGTAACCTTAAGTGTAAACTTTGTTGGCTTGTTCTAATAAGTGACCGATGCTTTGTCCAACGGGATCCACAGTATTTAGAAACCCTCAGGCACTTCGTAACACCCTCACTGCATAGCATTCGGGTTGCCCCTGGGTTCTACACATCAACAATGTAGTTTATTATGATATACCTTTATTCACTGGTACATAGCATTAATGTCTCATTCCACAGGTTGTGTGCAGGCAGCTTGGTTTCCTGGGTACTGGAGCGAGGGCGTACAGTTTTGCCCACTATGGTCAGGGCACTGGTCCCATTGTGTTAGACAACGTGCGGTGTACAGGGCTGGAGGCGTACATCACAGACTGTCCAAGCAATGGTCTGTACATTCACAATTGTAGACACTATGAAGACGCAGGAGTGAGCTGTGTGGGTGAGTGCTTCTGGGAGTAGATATTTTAATGGTGTTCAAGTACATGTAGAAATTGAGTGATGAATGTTAAACACACAAAAATTTAAATGCATATTTACACGGTACATTGTAGAACCATCAAGCAACAAAATATTTGTAGCACATAAATTTTTTCTCATGTTGAGGGTTGCCTACAGGTAACCAGATGTCATAGGATATGAAACATCCTGGGACAGTCCTTGTGCATTCCTGCTGGTAGCTCGTTGATTTTTATGGTCTCCAAGGCTTCATATTCCTAAGATATGTTACTTATGTATTGTTCCAACATACACGCACGCATGCACACACGCTCGCACGCACGCACACATGCATGCACACACGCTCGCACACACGCTCGCACACACACACGCACGGCACACACATGCACGCACGGCACACACACGCATGCACACACACACACACACACACACACACAGTTCCCCCCACCACATTTCAACACCCAGTTCGTCTCGTTATCAATGGCAGTATCAATTATCACAATAACGAGGGCACAGTGGAGATCTTTGACAACAGCACTGGGACGTGGGGCAGCGTGTGTGATGACTACTGGGGCTTTGAAGAGGCCGTGGTTGTCTGCCACATGCTGGGATTCAGAACTGCCATTCGGAGCTTCAGCAGGTTTGGAATGTAGAAATGTGTATAGGTCTCATTCCCAGAATGTGTTTTAGTCTTGGGTTTTTGTTGCATTCGATCAGTCGGTAATTTCACTTGCAAAGATTGTATTATATCTGATCATAGCAGCACATTTTTACACAGAACAGTGAAACCATATAAAATCAGGGCTAGCGTACTAGAAGCCAGATCAGGGCCAAACAAATGATACTTAATAGTTCTCAAATGCACAAATGCTGAAGAAGCCAGATTAATTTCATATCGAATAATGACGGTAGTCATATCTCGAACACACAAGTTAAGTGTGACAGTCCATGTACAAATTGAAGATTAGTCCATCACGTAGTTCAATCACATCACTGCATAATGTTCGTCAAGGGCGGGGCTCACATGTGCTTCGTAGATGCATGAATGAATATCTGATATGGCTATAGTGCATAAGGGCCTTGCCCTTAACGAATAATCTTCAATTTCTGCATGAGACTGCCACATGTGGTCTCCCTACTTTTCCTCCCCTCCTCCACTCTCCTCCCCCTTCTTGACTTCTTCTTCCTCCATTCTTTCTCCTCCACTTCCCTTCTCCCTCCTCCCCTTGTTCCTGCCTTCTTTTCCAGAGCACATTTTGGACGAAGTAATGCGTCACTAATTGCCCTGGATAACGTCCGATGTTCTGGCAATGAGCATGAACTATTTGACTGCCGACACCTCCCATGGGGCACACACAACTGTGCACACAGTGAAGACGCAGGAGTGGCATGCACAAGTGAGCTCGAGGTCATGTGATTGAATCTGATTGGTTAGTCTGGTTTCCAGACCTGGCTACTGATTGGTCAGGTAGTCTAGCTTGTTTGAACTGGTTAACAAAACTCTTTTATGAGAAACCAATAGAGTTTGACCAACTTAGCATGCATACCTGTGAGTGAATTTGAAATTGGTTAGGCAATAAAGTGTGCCACCTGCACCTACACACACTCACACACACACACACACACACACACACACACACACACACACACACACACACACACACACACACACACACACACACACACACACACACACACACACACACACACACACACACATCTTTTCAGATACAACAGTATCAGAATTCCCCATTCGTCTGCGTGGTAGCTCCAGATCCAACCAAGGAAGGGTGGAGATACAGTACAATGGAGTCTGGGGAACTGTCTGCGATGACTCCTGGGACCTTCGTGACGCCAACGTGAGCATTGTTACAAGTGTGAAACGTTAAACCACTAAGCTATTCTTCTTCCAAAGTTTCAAGAACTGTTTTTCAATATCCAGTATGAGACCAATTTTAAATCATGTTTCTGTGACAATATAGACAATGTTTGCCAAATGGTCTAGGACGTTGAAATGCCGGCAAACTTTCTACATAAAAGTATGTCAGAGGCTTCATGTTATTTACTGTAAACGACAGTAGGCGCTCATGAATAATGGAAAAAACATTGTATGTCTTGAGAGTTCTTTGCAAATTTTGAAAATACTGTAGGTGGTGAATTTTTTTCATTAATAAGATAAGAACACTTTCGTACCAAAATACTTTGTTGTGCTGTGTGAAAATGTCCCAATCTATAGTCCCTGCACTTACATATTGATCGTTAACTCAAACTGTGGGTTTTTGCTCATTGGCCAGATCTTAAAACTTGTTGTTTTATGGTTCCATTACTCAGCCTCCTAGTCACGTGACAGGTTCCATTACTCAGCCTCCTAGTCACGTGACAGGTTCCATTACTCAGCCTCCCAGTCACGTGACAGGTTCCATTACTCAGCCTCCTAGTCACGTGACAGGTTCACATCACTCAGCCTCCCAGTCATGTGACAGGTTCACATCACTCAGCCTCCCAGTCACGTGACAGGTTCACATCACTCAGCCTCCCAGTCACGTGACAGGTTCACATCACTCAGCCTCCCAGTCACGTGACAGGTTCACATCACTCAGCCTCCCAGTCACGTGACAGGTTCCATTACTCAGCCTCCCAGTCACGTGACAGGTTCACATTACTCAGCCTCCCAGTCACGTGACAGGTTCCATTACTCAGCCTCCCAGTCACGTGACAGGTTCACATCACTCAGCCTCCCAGTCACGTGACAGGTTCACATCACTCAGCCTCCCAGTCACGCGACAGGTTCACATCACTCAGCCTCCCAGTCACACGCCAGGTTCACATCACTCAGCCTCCCAGTCACGCGACAGGTTCACATCACTCAGCCTTCCAGTCACGCGACAGGTTCACATCACTCAGCCTCCCAGTCACGCGACAGGTTCACATCACTCAGCCTCCTAATCACATGACAGATTCACAAGAGCCACTCTTGCCTCTCTCAGGTTGTCTGTCGTCAGCTGGGCTACACTGGAGCAACACGTGCCACATACCGGGCAAGGTTTGGTCAAGGGACAGGCCAAATCTGGATGGACAATGTCCACTGTACTGGGAGTGAGCCCGCCCTGGCCTCGTGCAACTTCAATGGTTGGGGAGTCCATAACTGTGCTCACAGGGAGGATGCGGGGGTTGTATGTGCGGGTATGTAGGTAGACATTTGGTCATGTTTGACTTATTTTCTGTTCAGACAAAGTCAACAGCTTCCACTCTTCTTCCTTTCTTCGTCCACCTTGTGTTCCTCCTCCCTTCCTCTTTCTCCTCCTCCTTTTACTACTCCTGCTTTCCCCTCCCTACTCCCTCCTGTCCTTCGTCTCCACTCCTCTTCCTATTCTTTTCTTTCGCTTCTCCCTCCTCCCTCCTCCTTCCTCCCTTTCTCTCCCCTTCTACCTCCTCCTCATCCTGTGCCCCCTCCTTCCCTTTAGGTCAACCAGTGACTGTGCGCCTGGTGAATGGATCCAGTAACATGGAGGGTCGTGTTGAGGTGCTCTACAATGGAACATGGGGTACCGTATGTGACGACTACTTTGGCATCTCCGAAGCCAGGGTTGTGTGTAACCAGCTAGAGTTTGCTGACGCAGTTACTGTTAAGCCGTATGCATTCTTTGGTGCCGGCCAGGGTCGAATTTGGTTGGACGATGTGGCCTGTATTGGCACTGAGCACTCTTTGTTTCAGTGCTCAAATATTGGAGTTGGTGTCAACAACTGTGTACATCGTGAAGACGTTGGAGTCATTTGCACAAGTTAGTTCAATTTACTGATTATACATGTAGTTTGCTGTGGATCGTTCTGAAGTGCCAGTTTACATATTATTGACCTAATTGTACATGGGACCAAACTGTTTCTGTCACTATCCTCATATACACACTCACAAAACACACACACACAGATGATACCACTTCCCAAAATACAACACTTCGACTGGTTGGGAGCCAGTCACCAACCGAGGGTCGAGTGGAAATCCTCTACAATGGAACATGGGGCACCATCTGTGATGATTATTGGGACATTCACGATGCTCAAGTGGTGTGCAGAGAGCTAGGCTTTGACAACGCCATGGAAGCTCTTTCCAATGCTTTCTTTGGGAGTGGGTCTGGCCAGATTTGGTTGGACGACGTTCGTTGTAATGGCAATGAGGCCGATATTGCTCAGTGCCATTTTCTGGGTTGGGGAACACACAACTGCAGACATTATGAGGATGCAGGAGTCCGTTGCTATGGTGAGGAAAAGTGGGTGTAGTTTGCAGGTAGTTTTGGAGTGGCTTTATAGTCAGTGTCACCTTAAGTCATGTGCATACAGTCTGTTGCTACAGTGAGCGGGTGTGGTGTGTGGTCTGTCGTTAGTCACAGTAAACTAGCCACAAAGTCAAACACATGCACATACCTGAACAAATGTGTCCATGTGCACACACTTGCACACAATACAGTTTCACACCCATTGGTTCGTCTTGTGGGTGGAAACACTGCCAGCGAGGGGAGGGTGGAAGTCTACTACAACGGCACATGGGGGACTGTCTGCCAGACTCACTGGGGTATACAGGACGCCACAGTGGTGTGCAGAGAACTGGGGTACCCTCGCGCCCTGGCATCCCCCGGTTACTCCACATTTGGAGGTGGAACAGGACAGGTACTGTAGTCTAGTGAGTGGAATTGAACCTGTGGAATGGAATTGAATCTCCTGAATGAAATTGATTACCGTGATTTGTAGCGTCTAGTTAGCAGAGCAGCAACCCCAACTAGTGAACAGCATTCAAACCACTCATTGATTGGCAAGCTTGCCATTGATGTGGTATGGGTATAATTAAATTGCTGTATACTTAATTGTACACTATCAGCCATTTGCATGTAAAACCCAAATTCTGCAGTTAAAAGGATGAGAGAATAAGAGGCTGTGGTAAACATTTTAACATTGATGGACATGCTCTGGTACTCTGTTTGTCACTCCCTTGTGGAAATAAAGTTTTGATTCGAAAATAAGTTTGGAATTGGATTTTTGAGATCAGGTATTCTAGAATGATGTTAGCAGTGTGTGGTATCACAGTCAACATTGAAGAGGTGACACTGTGGGGTTAAAACGTTTATCATTGCCTCTTATTCTCTGGCACTTTAACAGCAGAATTTAGATTTTACGTGCAAATGGTGGATAGTGTACAATTAAATACACAGCGGAACCCCTCTATAGCGGACACCATTGGGGACCAACAGTTTGTCCCTTATAGCGAGGTGTCCCTAACTCAGGGGCTTCCAGTATATTTCCGGTAGGCGTGGTATGCGTATTTGGGCTGTTAAGCACAACATGGCTACGTTTTCAGAGCTTTCTCTTGCTGTACGCTGGCAGGGGTGTCTAAGGACAGTCGAGACTTTCCGAATTGTCCGTTATATCGTGGGTGTCCGCTGTTGAGGGGTGTCCGTTAAGCGGGTTCCACTGTACAGCAATTCTTATACCCATACCTGAGATCACAGCACATGGGGATGACATCATATTATTTGGAATTCCTAGAATGTTGGGAAATTAAATGCATGTGCAAACAGTGGAGACCAGGCCCTTTTCTCTGATTTTTTTGCATATGCTTGGGAACGATGCTAACTTCCATTCTGTGTGTTTTTTTGTCTACCTCTCCCCTCTTCCTTCTGCTTCTTACTCCCATCTCCCTCCCCCTCTGTCACCCCTCCATCACTTCTCTCCCATCTTCCTCTCCCTCCCTCTTCCTTCCTTCCCTCTCCTCCTTAACACAGATATGGCTGGACAATGTCAAGTGTAATGGGACTGAGAACAGTATTTTTCAATGTTACCATAGCAACTGGGGCATTACCAGTTGTGACCACACTCAAGATGCCTCTTCCATTTGTACAAGTGAGCCTTAGCAGCTGGTGTGTGGGTGTGTGGGTGTGATGGTGTGTGTGTGTGAATATATAACAATTGTGAGGATTTTCTTATCCATACACCCCTTCACATCCTCCCTCCTCACACACCCTCCTCTCTCAATCCTCCACATCAGACATCCCTCTCAATTCCAACCCTGTACGTTTGGCGGGTGGAAATCACACCGCTGGTCGAGTTGAGATCTACTACAATGGCGTATGGGGCACCATCTGTGACGACCACTGGACTCCAACAGAAGCTAACATTATCTGCCGGGAGATAGGTTTCCCTGGGCAGTTGGCTTCTCTCACTAATGGAGCGTAAGTGGATTGGAGGCAAGCCATCCTCAGTGGCGGATCTAGAGGGGTTCCATGGGTTCCATGGAACCCCTCTTTTGAAGGGCTGCCTTCGAAAATACTATGCGCAAACATACTACATACAATACACCCACACTGGAGCTACGCACTTCAGCTTCAACTGTAGCAATAACGTACGTGTGTCAACTCCTGTATGAAGAATTCGACGTGCGCATGGCCTACATGCACGTATATACTACCAGAAGCACGTGGCAACCATAGAGACAATGAGCGAAGCGAGCGAGTGAATTAAAGCTTATTCATGCATTGCTCCCTCTGCAGCTAGGGATAGCGATATGCTATCAGTATGAGAGCGCTCATTTTCCCGCGCCTTACGCGGATAACCAGCTGCTTTGCAGCCTCTGCGGCCCGAAGCGGAGTCACGCCTTTAATTCTGTGGGCTTCAAACACGACAACCAGGTTTAGCAGTAGGTCGTCCAACTTTTGCAATTTCACCCCAAGAATACACCAGAAACGATCTCAGAAGGTCAGAAATCAAAAATTTTCCTTGGGGGGGGGGGGGGGGGGGCCATGCCCCCAGACCCCCCGAGCAGGCGCCCTACACACGCGCTTTAATTGCATACAGCCTGGAAACCCCCTTTTCAAAATTCTAGATCCGCCACTGATCCTCATTGGATGTTAGAGATCATGTATTGTATAGTTGAAAATGTTGATATGTGTAATTTCTCCATATTTGACTGCCAGGATTTTCATAGTTTAATATTTACATGCACTTGCATGTATTGCCACGACCTCTAACATCTATGTGGTGTCACTTTTGCAGTGGTATCAATTTCTTTTAAGGTAGTCCATAGGCATACCATATAGCACTAAATTTTCAAGGGTCTTTAATTTTGTGAATTTCGCAGATTTTCTACCATTAGCAAAATTATTTTAATGAAAATTTCTAGAAGACACGTGAACCACAGTTTAAGTTCAAGAGGCTATTTATTGTAAGTGGTGAGGTTAAGTGGCTCCTCAAGGAGAGGGGGTGGGTGTTATTTCAATAGTTATGATATTTCTCTTGAAAATATGCCCATATCCTGTATGCCAGTCTCATTCCCAGACCCTAGGTTGTGTCCACCATGCTGGGAACGAGACTACGTAACATACATATGCACTGTCTCTCTTGTCAGGTGCCTGCTTATGCAACAGCAACAAATGGCACCTACCTTCATTTGTTAGTCCCTCCTCTTTCACTGTACTACTTTTTCAGTGCATAACAGCATGTACTACGGCATAAATAAGTGCATGGGTGTACTTAATTTTTTCAGCAAAATTTTGCAGCAATCCTACAGTGTATTTGACAAGAATTTTTCTGGCAAAATTAATATCCCACTATTAAATTTGGTAGTACCTCAGCATGGTTGCAGCATTGCCATATCTTACTGAACGTGCTATATGTGTTTGTTTTTTCACTTCAGGTTTGGTCCTGGTAGTGGTCCGATTTGGTTGAACAAGGTCAACTGCAGTGGGACAGAGTATTTCATTCAGGACTGCCACAACCTTGGTTGGGGAGAGGGGCGATGTACTCATCAAGAAGATGCAGGCGTGGTGTGCCAGCGTAAGTGTTGGTCTGTGTGTCTGTCTCTCCCTGTGTCTGTCTGTCTCTGTCTGTTCCTCTGTCTTTCTGTCTATCTGTTGAAACCCTATGTGACTTAGTCCATAGAGCTGATTCTTGTATCTTTTGTATCCACGATTCTTGCCCTTGCAATGTCACCGAAACATACTAATTGTCCCTAGGATGTGATATCTTGTCCCACCTCCTCTGACATGGGAATAACATAAAGGAAAACAGTGGCATCAATCAAAGCTTCCTTCCTCTTCCCTTCCTCCACCCTCCCTTCCTCCCTCCTCCCTCCCTCCCTCCCTCCCTCCCTCCTCTCTCCTCTCTCCTCCCTTCCTTCTTCCTCCCTTCCTCCTTCCCTCTCTGCAGCATTAAATCTCCAAATCAGACTAAATGGCACCGGACGTACTTCTCCATCTTCTGAAGGACGAGTGGAAGTGAACTACAATGGGAAGGGGTGGGGCACAATATGTGATGATTCCTGGTCAATACACGACGCAGACGTTGCTTGTAGGATGCTGGGATTCAGTTCTGCAAGTGGCTACCCACGGGAAGCTGCTTATGGCCCAGGGAGTGGAATGATTTGGTTCGACAACGTATTTTGTAAAGGCACTGAGTCTAGCCTTCTACAGTGTTCTTATAATAGCGTGGGAACCCACAATTGTCACCATAGTGAGGATGCTGGTATCCAGTGCTCAAGTGAGTGGAGGGTTAGGACATCATTACATCATGCATAGTACTGTTCTAGTTCTTCAACCATACACACGCACACACACAGATCTCCCAGTGTGCCCAAATGTTCCTAGCCCCATCAACAATGGTTCTCTGAGTGCAAGGAACCAAACCAATGGAAGGAATACAGCCGGAACAATCTTGACAGTCACATGCCAGCCTGGTTATCAGCCACTCAGAGGACACTCAGTTATCACCTGCAACTCCCAGGGACACTGGGACCCCAACCCACCAGACTGTAGAGGTATCATGTTATGTACTCGTTGTTTGTAACTTCAGGAAATCTATTATAGTTTTGCATTGGCATTTTGTTTACATGTACACAAATGTTTTTGTTTACATGTACACAAATGTTTTGTTGTGGTATATGGTGCAAAATAGTTGGATGATGCATCATAATTGAAACACTGTGGATTAGAACTTACTGAAATCATCCAACTGTCTTGATTAGTTTTTGTCACAAATGTTGTCATTCTAGCCAGAAAGTATAGAGAGAGCTTGAGCACTCTCACTCCCCTCCCCTTCCTTAGTTCCATGCAGTCCCTTGTCTACTCCTGCACATGTCTCCATGAACACATCCTCCACTGCTCCTGGGGTTACTGTACAGTTCTTCTGTACTAACGGAGGAAGTATATCAGGAAATGCAGTCATTTCTTGCTTGCTCAATGGCAGCTGGTCTGGTCCTGTACCTTCTTGTATTGGAGGTAGCACAGGTGACAGCTCGCTCATTCCCATTCCTGTAGTTTCACTGCCAAATCGCTAGATTTCATTCCTACACCAGCTAGCTAGTGTGGAATATATTATCTATGTGTTACAGGTATGCCAGTATGTCCAGACGTCTCCATGCATTACGGCTCATTGAGTTACTGGAACCAAACAAATGGGAGGAATACCACAGGAACAGTTGTGATAGTCAGATGCCTGACTGGTTACCAGCCAGTTGGAGGACACTCTGTTGTCACCTGCAACTCACACGGACATTGGGACCCCAACCCACCAGACTGTGGAGGTTAGTACCACAACCTCCTCATACTACAAGCTTCCCACATTACTGTGCACTCTGCTTTCTTCCCTTCCTCAGTTCCATGCAGCCATCTGTCTCTTCCTGCTAATGTCATCACAAACACATCGTCCAATGTCCCTGGGATCACTGTAAACTTTTCTTGTAAAAACGGAAACATTTTAGGCAATTCAGCCATCTCTTGCCTTCATAATGGCAGCTGGTCTGGATCTGTGCCTTATTGTACCTCAGGTAAGAGCTCATTCCCATTTCCCAAATGCTGTGCCAGATCACTAGACTTTCATTCCCATGCCAGCTAGCTAGTATGGAAGTGAATGTAAAGTATTATGTATGTGTTGCAGATATGCCAGTGTGTCCAAACGTCTCCACACATTACGGCTCATTGAGTTACTGGAACCAAACAAATGGGAGGAATACAACAGGAACAGTTGTGATTGTTACATGCCAGCATGGTTACCAGCCAGTTGGAGGACACTCTGTTGTCACCTGCAACTCACAGGGACATTGGGACCCCAACCCGCCAGCCTGTGAAGGTTAGTGCACTCTACACAGTACCAACTCCCCACATTTTACTGCACTCTTCTTCCTCAGTTCCATGCAGTCGTATGTCTCTCCCTGCCAATGTCATCACGAACACGTCCTCCAATGCCCCTGGGATCACTGTACAGTTCTCCTGTAATAATGGAGGCAACATCTCAGGAAATATAGTTATCTCTTGCCTGTGTAATGGCAGTTGGTCTGGATCTGTGCCTACCTGTGTTGGAGGTAGCACAGGTGAGAGTTTAGTACCACTCTCCAACTGTTGCCAGATTACTTACTTGCCAAACATCTTACTGTGCCCAGATGATTATCACGGCTACTTTGGTTGTTACAGTTATTACTCACTCCCCTCTCTCTCTTCCTTAGTTGCATGCAGTCCCTTGTCTACCTCTGCTAATGTCTCCATGAACACATCCTCCACTGCTCCTGGGGTTACTGTGCAGTTCTACTGTGCTAACGGAGGAAGTGTATCAGGAAATGCAGTCATTTCTTGCCTGCTCAATGGCAGCTGGTCTGGTCCTGTACCTTCTTGTATTGGAGGTAGCACAGGTGAGAGCTCACTCATCCCCATTCCTGTACTTTCACAACCAAATCGCTAGGTTTTTCATTCCTACACCAGCTAGCTAGTGTGGAATATATTATCTATGTGTTACAGATATGCCAGTATGTCCAGATGTCTCCACACGTTATGGCTCACTGAGTTACTGGAACCAAACAAATGGGAGGAATACCACAGGAACAGTTGTGATTGTCACATGCCAGCATGGTTATCAGCCAGTCAGAGGACACTCTGTTGTCACCTGCAACTCACGGGGACATTGGGACCCCAACCCGCCAGACTGTGAACGTTAGTGCACTCTACACAGTACTCTTCTTCCTCAGTTCCATGCAGTCGTCTGTCTCTCCCAGATGATAATCACGGCTCCTTCAGTTGTTACAGTTATTACTCACTCCCCTCTCTCCTTCCTTAGTTGCATGCAGTCGCTTGTCTACCTCTGCTAATGTCTCCATGAACACATCCTCCACTGCTCCTGGGGTTACTGTGCAGTTCTTCTGTACTAACGGAGGAAGAATATCAGGAAATGCAGCCATTTCGTGCCTGCTCAATGGTAGCTGGTCTGGATCTGTGCCTACTTGTGTTGATGTTGCAGGCAGCACAGGTAAGAGCTTGGTTCCTTTTCACAACCATCATTGTGGGGTCATTCCCAAACCATTGACAGCACTCCCATAGCGTTGACTTGTTGTTCTTATTTGCATGCTATCCTTCCAGTTCCTAAAATCAACCACTTTGACATTACTGTCTCAATCATTAACCTCAACTATCAACTTATCAAAGAGTAGCTCAGGAGAAATATAACAGTTACCACACATATTCTTCCAGCCCAAGTCTCAGGAAACATCGGTGCTGAGGTTGGTGGAGTCATTGGAGGCATAGTACTGGTGCTGGTCGCCATTGTAATAACTGCTATTGTCACATGGAAGCTTGCGTAAGTTAGAGAAGCATACTTAACAATTTCCTCATTCTTCACATGCTCTTAGTCTTTGTATTTATCTACCTCACACACACACACACACACACACACACACACACACACACACACACACACACACACACACACACGAACAACACCTGTAGGATGCACCATAAACGTAAGCATGGGTACAGAGCAGTAAATGTGTATGCTGAAGAAAATATGAATACATTCCATGCTGACAGTGATGATGATGATGAAGGTATGCACACTATATACTGTAGACACAACTATTTGCCTAAGGCCAAATGTAGCTGATTAGCCTAGTTTTCTCAAATTGATGGGGGTAGATATGGATTCAGAGATTTAGGGAACACAGCGTTGTACATTTTATGATGCTCAATAGTGCTATGATGATGAGCATTTCACAACTTTTGGGTCAGATCTTGGGCAGAATAGCAGATCAGCCTATATTCTTAACCAAATCTAGAAAATAGTGTGCACAATTTAGTGGACTACAATGATTTCGATGCATGAGATGCAATACTTACTATAACAAAAACTCTATAATGAATTGATATTTCCATAAACAGAACCCCCCCAACCAAAGGTAGTGGATAGATAATAGCCTAGGATTGAGGCAAGATTTTTTTCTACATTAAAAATTCACTTTGTGGGATTCCTTGTTACTGAGTGCATGCACACACACACACACACACACACACACACACACACACACACACACACACACACACACACACACACACACACACACACACACACACACACACACACACACACACACAGAGCATGATCTTGGTTTGCACAATAATGAAGATCAACCACTATACCATCCCAGCGATGATGATGATGTAGCCCCTTTAGACATTTCTGAAACTAATGCATAGTGTAGCTAGTTAAACAGGCTAAATGTCATCTATTGCCTTCAAGCTGTAATCCAGCCTGAATTAACATGGCAATCATATGTTAGACTACTTGAATGTTACTTCTGCACTGTTTGAAATTATACGCATTTGAATAACTGATGCCTTCAAAGATTGTATGAGAAAAAAGTGAAAAACCATGCAAAGGAGGTGGTGAAAGTACCTGCTGGAGAAGTATTTGAGGGGGAAATGAGGACCATGGGAAAGAGGGTGAAGAGTGTGAGTACCCATACTAGGAACTCGTGAGGGAAGGAGTATAATGTGAGAGATGGAGTATATGGGATATGAGCATGTGGGAATCCTCAGCATGACATTGCGTAGATGTAGAAGCATCCATGTCTGTGGGAAAGACTCAAATAGAGAACAATTATAGAAGATAGCTATAAAAGGATCGTGTTTTTTACAACCATGGTCAGGATTTCATGCAGCATATAGGCCTATATTCTTTCAGTTTGCCAGTCAGCAGGATGTCAAAAATTTCCTCGTATATGTAAACAAACAAACAAACAAGGACCATGTTATTATTTAAAGCCTTTGTGCCGCTTGATGTTTATGGATGGTTGATTTTTATTCACAACACAAGCATGCTTTGTACTTGCTCATGTCTTAGCTAATTTCCAAGCACCTTAGTGCGAGGTTACTGCATGATCTTGCAGTGTCTGTTCTCAGTTGACGGAATGTGACTTGCATGTATCTACACCATGTTGCTATGGAAACACCATGCAGGTAGGTCCTGACATAGTAGAGATGTATGACATACCAAACTTTGAATCATGCACACATGTACAGAGCACGGTCTCAACTTCAGCGATAACCCACTGCAGCTATTGTCCCATGGAGTGATGACAAATTAATCTAGGTACTACACTATAGTACTAAACTTGCAAGACCGAGTCTCAGAAGTATAGTTTAAAGTTGCCTGGCAAACTATCAACACAACACTGTATTGCAAAGAGGTTATAGTTTGATCAACGGCCTTATTCTCAGATTCGCTGCAAGCTAAGGGCATGAGAACCTCCTAATTCTGAAGTCATTGGTGTATCAGGCGTACGACATAATAGTAAGGCCCTGTGCATATGGACAGTATACATCTGCAGTCACGAAATCTGCCACATTCCATTCCTAGGAGGAGACATAACATCTACTCTGGTTGATTTTACACAAAATCTGGTAGCTAGCGTATTGGCTGTTGTACCGTGAATCACGGTTTTCACTTAGACCATGGATAATATAGTACTACGTGTACTATATTATCCATGCTTAGACTACTTGCGAATGCGAAAAACCAGAGATTCGTGTTATAAGCGGGTGTCTCGCTCTGGTCATGCGCAAACTTAATTTTAATACCTAACCAACTTTACATCTGTGGTCTAACTAGCTGGCTTCCTCTGTTACGTGAAGTTACTGGCACCCCCATCCGCTACTGTACACGCAGCGATGAAAGCAGGGAGGTGGTTGGTGGCGGGTCTGTTCTGGATTTGCGTTCGTACTTCCTCAGTAGTGGGTAAATCACCGTCGCGATAATAGCTAATTAGGCTGGGACAATTACACCAAACTTATAGACCATCTAGACTACGTACTAGGTTACGTAATCGAGATGATCTACCTAAAGGCGTATATCATGAATAATCATACCACGCAACAATCCAACATTGTATCTGCATAGCTAGCTATACAGCAGCTGGTGACAGAATGTTTGTCAACCTTGTTCCTGTATCCTGAGTGCTTGTTGTGCCAGTGTGCTCTCAGCGTAGTCAGCATTCCCCATGGTGCTTCCATTTGCCTGGCTCAGTGTTGCCACATTGTCTGTCTAGCGTATTTGAGTGTCCTCAGAGCAACATCATTAGTGCCATGTCGACAAGTATCATTTCAGTGTCACAGTAGTCAGGTAACCACCCAGCCTCATTTCTAGCCCCCCCCCCCCCCACCCCCAGCTTTTCTTTGCTTGTCATTTTTCATTTTGCGCATGGGCAGAGCCCGGAAACGAGGCTAGTGACTGCCTATATGCCCCAACTTCATATTATCTCCCTGAAATGAGAACATCTCACAACTAGCTAATCAGGACAAACATTTTGGTCCCAAGGGTGTCCATATATAGTGGAGAGGTTCCACTGTATTTTCAGTGAAACTCCCCTAGCTATTCGGCCCCAATTCATTGATTATTAGCTTCTCATGGGCCACCCGCATGGATTTTCTGGGATAGAATTTATCACCATTGTTGTTATTTCTGTATGCTAACAACATAGGAACGAACTGGATTAAAGGCCCATGCACTTTTGTAACAAGTCCTGTTGTCCACTATCCTTGCCACTAACTCCAACGTGAGGAGTCCTCTATGCAAACAGTAACAGCTCAGAGGAGGAAGGTCATGCAAGAAGAGAAGACTGAAACAAGGGTGTCTGTAAGGCCCCAATTCGTTGATTTTTAGTTTCTCATCAGTTGCTTTACCTGCACACAATGCAGGTGGGCAGGTATTTATTACCATTACGTATTTATCGATAGCCGGCAGATATTTCTTATGAAAAAACCCCAACAAATACGATGCCTGGATGATCAGCGCTTGTCATACGCCATTGTAGAAGGGTTCTTTTGGATACTGTGCAGTAGAGAGACACAATTGTTAGTGATTGTTAGTGTTCCATTCATCGCTATGCTTACGGCAGTGCTATGTGAACACTCACTAGCAAAAGCCAGTCTTTCAACTACGGCAGTGTAACAGATCCACTGCTGATACATACATATTCTTATGTAACACAGCCCAGCTGATGGGTGTAGAAATCATATGGGAGTTGCACACACCTATTGCTATTACATCTCTTTTATACATAAGCAAGCATTTTTTGCTGCTAAGCAACAATACCAATAACGTATGATCAAGTATAGTCCTATATAGTTCAAAAATACTTTCAAGTCTCTCCCAGATTCGGTTCCAGTAGCGCAGTCCAGTGTCAGTCACCTGGCCCAAACTTGAAAGACTTGTTGTTCAAAGTATACCCCCACAGAGGACTTTATAAATTCACAGTAGAAAGACTGGCTTTTGCTATTGAGTGTTCACATTGCCTACATACGCAGCATATTCACTACCTACAGCATATAGTCCAGATCATGGCCAGATGATGGTATAGAAACCATTTGTTAGTTGCACACTCTTATTCAATACAGCATATAGTCCAGATCATGGCCAGATGATGGTATAGAAACCATTTGTTAGTTGCACACTCTTATTCAATACAGCATATAGTCCAGATCATGGCCAGATGATGGTATAGAAACCATTTGTTAGTTGCACACTCTTATTCAATACAGCATATAGTCCAGATCATGGCCAGATGATGGTATAGAAACCATTTGTTAGTTGCACACTCTTATTCAATACAGCATATAGTCCAGATCATGGCCAGATGATGGTATAGAAACCATTTGTTAGTTGCACACTCTTATTCAATACAGCATATAGTCCAGATCATGGCCAGATGATGGTATAGAAACCATTTGTTAGTTGCACACTCTTATTCAATTTTTGAACTCTTGTAACTTATCAAAGACCCATCCTATATGGTAAGCCAAGTTGGTATTCAATTACATGCACCCATTGTCCCATAAGGTCTCACCAAACCTTGAACATTTCCCAACGTGCACAAAATACCATCACTAATCTCGTTTGAGAGTCCAAAGCTTTGGAAGGCACCTCCAGAGTGTCTGTACAAAAAGGAAAGTGTGGTGAATTAAGCTCAACCAAAATTAAGACCAATCACTGCAGTTATTTGCCCACAAGTAGTCTTGTTTCTGGTACAAGTATGCAATAACACTAGGAAGAAACCAGCATGGGAACAGGGTTACCCTTGGTATTTAGTTGTCAGGAATGCCCATGGGTGCTTTTAACTAGAGTTAAACAGTTTACATCATTGACATTATGTGTCTAATATTGCCCCCATGCTGTGTAGGACAGACTATCCAGGATGTGCGTCTTGTGAACTCAAACAACAACACTGGTTCACAGTACGAGGGAAGAGTTGAAATCCTTCACAATGGGACGTGGGGTACAATCTGTGACCATGACTGGGAGCTGGAAGATGCCCAAGTTACATGCCGATCACTTGGTTTCTATGGAGCAGTGCATGCTGTCAGAAATGCCTATTATGGTGGTGGCACAGGAAGAGTGTGGCTGGACCATGTAGAGTGTAATGGTATGGAGACTAGCCTTGCAAATTGCTCGCACTCTCCTTTTGGAACTGTCGACTCAGACTGTACAGACCACTCAAATGATGCTGGAGTGGTGTGCTTCGATGGTATGTACGTATGTGTACATGTATGCTATGATCTTCTGTACTAGTAGAGATGAACACAAATTTACTGTACTACATGCAGTTGTATCGTGAAATGCTTTGATGGTATGCATGTATGCATGCAATTGCACAAAGAGATGATGTCTTCAAAGAGCTTCTACCAACTTTTTGGATAAGGCCAGCCATCTGATTGCATTTGGTGCATGAGATAGCATTCCCCTTCTCCCAGTCACCCCATCACAGCTGATGAGGCCTGGTATTGGCCGAAACGCGTCCTGCACATTGGGTGACTTTACATAACATCTAGGCCTATTTTTATATTAGGGAGATGTGATTCGTTGTCATGCATACAAACGTGACTGTATGTTTGTTATCGTGTGTGTGTGTGTGTGTGTGTGTGTGTGTGTGTGTGTGTGTGTGTGTGTGTGTGTGTGTGTGTGTGTGTGTGTGTGTGTTTGGCCACACAAGAGATGAGTTTTCACCAGGCTCCTCAATTTAGAACTAAAGTCTGGAAATGAAAACATCTAAATTAGTTGTGTATAAAACTTGCTTTTATTTGGGTTATGGTTGCTGTCTTTGGGTGAACTGAAAACACCAGTACAGCATCTATCATATCCTATTCACAATTGATTTCCATGAAACTGGTGATGAATTGATTGTACTTAACCAGTCATCACCTTGGCGCCCATCTGGTATTGTACACACTTTTGAAATGTGCATAAACATGAACAAGCTTGCATCCCACTTTTATCATTCGGTACCCACAGAACTTGCTGTTCGTCTGGTAAATGGAAATGTGCCTAGTGAAGGTCGAGTTGAGGTCTTCCACAGCAATCGTTGGGGTACTGTGTGTGACAACAACTGGACATTTGAGGAGGCTGTGGTGGTCTGCAGGCAACTGGGCTACTCCACTGCATTGCATTATTACACGTAAGTGGAACCAGTTAAGAGCTACATTGTTCCAAGAGCCACTCACTGTTTATACTGGTTTGAAGAAGTAATTAATAATGACTGCCATAGAAAACAAAGAACTTTGTATTCTAAATAGTGCTTCACTGAGCTGAGCACATGTAGAAGTTTCAATGAGGGTGTATATATTGGTGTGACAAAGTTCTCCTGCATGGCTTTTGATTTATGAATAATAATTAGGACAACTTACACAGCAGTACGTACATCATACTGAATATACTATTGTTGTGTGAATACATATTGTCAACTTCCGCTCTCCCTTTCCTGTAGGGATGCCTACTTTGGCCAGGGCACAGGTCAAATCTGGATGGACAATGTGAGGTGTACTGGGAATGAGACCCAACTGGGGAGTTGTCCGTTCAATGGGTGGGGCATACACAACTGCGGCCATAGTGAGGACGCAGGCGTCTCTTGTCAGCCAGGTGTGTGTGTCTGTATTTCTTCTCCCTCCAAGCATCATTCTCAGGCTCCTCCCCAGCTTTTGGATTACATTGAGGAACCTGTCTGGTACCAGTAGCCATACAGTTGTTTAGTCTCACAACAACTAGTAGAAAAATTGGGGGGGCTGAGCCCCCCCAATCTGAAAAGTGGGAGGGCCTAAGCCCCCCTTGCCCCCCCCATATCTCCGCCCCTGTGAGATGACCATACAAGTGGAGGATAAGCACTGTATTTTTGCCGATACCCAGTTTCTAGCTTAGACCTCTTGCCTTAGCTACTCCCCTCGTTCCCCAATCTCTCCCTCTCCTCCTCCTTTCTTTCCCTTCTTACCTCCCTCAGTCCCTCCCTCTCTCACCTTCCTCCTTCCCTCTTTTCTTCCTACAGTCAGTATTGTAACTCCCTATCTACCTGTTCGTCTGGTCAATGGTACTCACACCTCTAATGACACACGTCTTGCCAGTGGCTATGTGGAAATATACTACAACAACACTTGGGGGACAGTGTGTGACGACAGTTGGGGGATAGAGGATGCCAACATTGTATGCAGACAGCTGGGTACGTGTGTGATATTTTGGTGTGTGGAAACCACTGTGGAGGTTAATTGGGGCGAGCCTGAGCGAGCCCCACACTAGCGGGACTGCATTGCAGAAGTGTGTGTGTATGTACGTACCTATGCTTGCGGCCATATACCGTAAATTTAAATGCGCATTTAAATATTTCCCGAAAATTGAACATCCTCGTGCATGCACTTGCAGGTAGCCCCAATAGGTGAAGGGCAATGCTGGGCTACTGCCAGAGTGCGGCGACGGCAACCGTAGCGAAGACAGCTCAAGTTTAAGCACGCACGGCACCTTACTTCTTGTTTGTCACAACAGCTATGGACCGACACGGCAGGCTGTTCGCTGAGACAGTACAAAATGACACGTGGGCTTGAGATCGCTTCAGGTAAGGGTCGTGCATAAACGGCAATCATAAACGCTAGCGATTCAGCTCACGATTTCAGCGTGAAGCTTAGTCTATTCATGTGTAGACATAGTAGCTGCTTGCTCAGGCTCGCCCCCACAATGTTCTACATTTTCTAGTAATTTATTGCCGTAATTTTTCGGGTGTGGTGGGTGTTGGTGAGGTCTTAGTCTGAGGGCTGTGCTTGTATGTATGTATGTATGTATGTACGTATGTATGTATGTATGTATGTATGTATGTATGTACGTATGTATGTACGTATGTATGTATGTATGTATGTATGTATGTATGTATGTATTTATGACCACATCGATTGGACTCACAGTTGAAGTATACAAAGTTTACGTAGCAGTTTGCGTACTGCCCTGCCCACTCTATGCTGCAAAGACGATGAAACATGGAATAGGCTTGGGTGAACTGTATGGCAGAGAAACTACACAATACACCAGGAAATGTGTGCACTAACAGTCGAGTAATACACTGCTCGTTGGAAAATGATGCACTAATTCTCATGACCATGTTCATGAGCTGGAGGCAGCCCAATGTCATTGTATGGATACTCAAAGCTTGCCAAATTTTTCTCCACATGCTAGATGCTCTTCCCACTGTCACATGCTGTCACAAAAAGCTGATATATAAAGCTGATCCCAGAGGATCTGCGTGAGATACAATGTGCCTGCGTATACCTAGTAGGAAGTGGTCAGAGTTGTTATCCTAGGTGCAAGTACATGCCAAGTGCTAGTCTCCAACCCAGACCCAACCAACCCCAGTGCAGATCGCTTTCAGTGATTCGCACTGGAGTTGGGTTTGGTCTGGCTTGCAAGACTAATAGTCATTCCACATGTAGCTTTAATGATAACATTGGCACAATCCACCACAGAAGTGAGAGTAGACACTTATTCTTTCTCTTAACAAGTAAACACCTCTCTCATTCACTTTCCCTCTGACTCCAGGATTTCCAGGAGCACTGCTAGCTACAAGTCGATCGCTACTGGGGATGGCAAACTCTTCTGTCCCATACCATCTGGACAGTGTCGTTTGTCTTGGAGATGAGCTGGCTCTCTCCCAGTGCCACCATCGACCTATAGGAGAAACTGGCTGCAGCAGTTACTATTACCACAGTGATGATGCAGGAGTTATATGCCAAGGTATGTATGTAAGCTGGTGTTAATATTACCAATTAAGACTCACACTATTATAGTCATCTCAACAATAGAGATGTATAAATGTATATAAAAAATAAGAGAAAAGGTTTAAAAGTATGTATTTTTATCCACAAGAGTATCCTCATCTTGTTCTCTTCACCTTTTATGCATACATGCAGGCTCCAACATTAATCCCACACCAGAATATCGCATTGTCCCTCTGCCCAACTCCACTGTGCTGGGTGTGGGAAGGGTCGAGGTTAAGTACTTGGGAGTGTGGGGCACCATATGTGATGACTACTGGGACATTGACGATGCCAATGTGGTTTGTAGGTGAGTTAGTACTGGTATGTAGGTACTAGCTATGTCTCATACAGAATACCCTACAGTAAGGATCTAGGAGCCTTGGACATTTCATGAATTTACACAAAATGTGCAGTGAAACCTGTCACTGTTTAAAATGCAGACATACACGATGGTCATTACCAAGAGCGCATAAGAACGGGTGGCTTGAGTAAGAGCCTGTAACTCCAATAGAAGCCCCTAGCCTGGTCAAAATTATTGAACCGTACTAAAAATAGAACACCCAGTCACATGCTTAGCAACAATGGCTTATGTCAGCGCAGCATGCACAGTACGTGTTACTATTGTTAGTACTGGCAGTAAATTCCAACTGGTTTCAAATCTTACGGAGTTCCATGCTCTTACTCAAGCAGCCTTGTCATTACCCATGGTTACACTAAGCCTGTACAAAATGAGCTACTTAGAAGCAGTCGTCTAGTAGTCAATATTGCATTGTATAATAGATAATGCACGGTAGCCTGGGTTTTATGGTCAATAATCACCTGACTCCCAGGGTGGAGCCAGAGGAGAAGGGTGGTTATTGTAAACCATAAATCTAGACTAGCATGCAACCTGATTGGTCCTTGTTGTTATTAGTAAACATACAATGTAGTTTACACTGTAAACAAGGTAGCTTATAGGAAACATCTTTTTACAACTTCCTGTGGTATATGGAACAGAGTTTGCAGAATCTACAACTTCCTGTCAGACCCACCTATTACCCCAGAAACAAGGTTGAAGTGGAGAATATGTTATAGTTATAGCACGCGTGCCAGGAATTTATGGCAGTAAACAGACCGAGTCCGAGGGCGTAGCCCAAGGACGAGGTTTGTTCACTACAGCCATAAATCCCTGGCCACCTGTGCTATATATATACCCACCTGATTGGTCCTTTGTTGTTATTACTGTAAACACATCTGTACATGTGCAAGTGATCTCTACAATGTAAAATCTGTACTATAGTCTGACAATGTAGTAGACAAATACATGGAGAGGGAATTATGAGCCATAATTTAATTCCCTTGTAGCCCTCAGGGAGGGAAATTATCACAGTTAAACCCCACCTGTTGTATAGCCAAAACTATACTGAAGTATAGACCTGTCCCCATCCTGAGTGACTGAGCTATGTGAAATTAGCTAGTATCCAGGGTCAAAATGGTGGGCCAATGGTGGCCACAATAGATAGGTTAATTTCCTAATTCTTTTTCCCCTTAACACCTGACTAATCGGCTAACCATCACATGAGCTCTACTGCTGGTCACATGGCTGGTCACATGAGCTCTACTGCTGGTCACATGGCTGCTCAAATGAGCTCCTATACTGTCTTAGTTTTGTCTGTATGTCTTGCATGTGCCAGGATGCTGGGGTACACAGATGCAGTTTTGGCAACCTCCTTTGCTAGCTTTGGTAGGGGCACAGGACCAATCTGGATGGACAATGTGCAGTGTCAGGGGAATGAGACACGACTTGAGCTGTGCTCATTCCCAGGATGGCGCATTGAGAACTGTGGACATTATGAAGATGCAGGCGTGGTCTGCGATAGTGAGTGTGTGTGTGTGTGTGTGTGTGTGTGTGTGTGTGTGTGTGTGTGTGTGTGTGTGTGTGTGTGTGTGTGTGTGTGTGTGTGTGTGTGTGTGTGTGTGTGCTATGCGTAGTTTGTATGTTGTGTGCAGATACATATATGCAGCTGTACTACACATTAGCAATGCATGTTCATACATGCTGGGCATTTCACTCACAGATCACACTGATACAGAGACAGTTCGGCTGGTTGGCGGGACCTCCTCAATGGAGGGTCGTGTTGAAATCTACCACAATGGTGTCTGGGGCACCGTCTGTGACAACTTCTGGGATCAACTTGATGCACAAGTTGTCTGTGACCAGCTTGGGTTTTTAGGACATGTGAGATGCATGTTATATTATTGCAGATGCGTGTATGTACATGCAGTGCATATTATTCTATTACAGATCGGTAGTGTGCTACAGTTTATAGTACACCTAGTAGATCACTTAGTATAGTAGCACTTCTGCAAGCTTCATTTGAAAACAGAGAACCATCCTGTATTTCACAGAAATATCCTATTGTATAGGCCACAGTGGCATCCTTTGGACAGTTTGGTGGTGGTCCTGCCGAACAGCAGATTTGGTTGGACAATGTCAACTGCACTGGGTCGGAGTCATACCTTCGTGATTGTCCAAGTAGGGGGTGGGGAGTTCACAGCTGTGACCACTCAAAGGATGGAGGGGTGATCTGTCAAGGTGGTGTAGTGTGAGAGAATCAGCTAACTGTACAAAGACAGTAGTAGTGTAGAGCTAGTATAGATATAGCTCATGCAAAGGTAGAATGTACATTGCAGCAATGCAGACAGTTTGATTGTTACCATATTCGCGAATCACCAACAAACATGCCAGGAAAAAGATTTCTCTATTTTTAACTTTACGTCAAAGGTCACGATCTCTGCCATGCCTACAGTTTCACAGAAAAGGCGACCCTGCCAGGAAATTCAGTTTGTACTTCAACGTTGAAATGATAGTAAGAGGCCGCCACGCTTATCAAAGTGGATGGATCGCTGTTGGCAAAGAACTGCCGTGCCAAAGAGAGCGAGCTAACTCTGAGGATCCATTCGCAGCTGCAGTGATGAAAGGCAAGTTTAGCGTACGTCACGAAATATTTCTGCAGTTGCTCAATGTTTTACGACAAAGTGGGTCAATTTTCTATTGAGTTACTGGATCCATGGCTCGACAACAATGTGCTCATGCAGCTTCCTCAAATCGTCAGCAAGAGGAATTTTTGGTGGAAGAAATCTTCTTGAGCTGGTGTTTGATCACAAAAATCGGCGAAAATATCCCACTGTACAGTATGGCCAAATGAAAACTAATATTGCACTAATTTTGTTTACCAGAAACTAATTTTGCAAACTACAGAAACACTAGGGTTCTTAGCCAAATTGAAATAAAATAACTAGCTGAATTCTTACATTCATGAACACTTGCTGAGATACATATTCCCCTCCTTCTCTCTGTCCTCACAGGCAGCAACTTTACCTACCCTGTGCGGCTGAGGAATGGTTCAAGGCCGAGTGAGGGCAGAGTGGAGGTGTACATCAATGGACACTGGGGTACCATCTGTGACTACTCCTGGGACTATTCTGATGCAACCGTGGTGTGCAAGCAGCTGGGATACTCTAGTAATTAACTTGGATAGATAGATAGATAGATAGATAGATAGATAGATAGATAGATAGATAGATAGATAGATAGATAGATAGATAGATAGATAGATAGATAGATAGACAGACAGACAGATAGATAGATTGGTAAACAGACGGATAGACACGTATAGATGGATAGCTAGTGCAGGTGGGTAGTATACATTAATGCAGATAAGTAGACCTTCTGGCTAAGATCTTTAAGCCTTCCCCTTCTTTCCTCTCCCCGGCCTGCCTTCCCATCCCCCTCCCCAGGCATGCTCCAGACCTACCAACATTCCTACTATGGGGCTGGCAATAAACCTATGCTAGTTGCCAGTCTGGGCTGTTATAGCCAGGAGTCTGAGGTCGCCAACTGTTATGGGTTCAGATACAACTTCATCTCAAGCTATCAATGGTCTCAATGTTCTCCACCATCTGGTCATGTAGCAGGAGTGAAGTGCATTGGTATGCATATATAAATAATGTGTAAGTATATCATTCATTGCTAAAAAGAGAATGTATAACATTGTGCGTAATTCAAATATACAGTTGTGTTTGCTTGGTCATGTCACCACTATGAGTGTGGCTTCCCCTGCCCAACTTTATTGATAAAGCAGTGTGTCCCAGCTTTATCGATAAAGCAGTGTGTCCCAGCTTTATCGATAAAGCAGTGTGTCCCAGCTTTATCGATAAAGCAGTGTGTCCCAGCTTTATCGATAAAGCAGTGTGTCCCAGCTTTATCGATAAAGCAGTGTGTCCCAGCTTTATCGATAAAGCAGTGTGTCCCAATTTCTTCCATTGAATTAGCAGTCATACAACGCTTTCTTCACTTCTTCACTGGCCCACTATATATTATAGCTGTCATGTGCACTACTCAGCTAGTTGCATTTCAAGCTGGGCTATTTCTGTCTTATTTTAGCAAAATTTCTGCAGTTATTACCCAACAATACTCTTAAATTGGGCACCTATTATATTTTAAAACAGACTTCACACAGGAGCACCCTCCAATTCGGCTTGAGGGTGGTAACTCACCTGTTGAAGGTCGTGTTGAGATTTTCCTTCGGGGCCAGTGGCATACCATCTGCGACTATTACTGGAGCACTAGTGAGGCACAGGTACATGCACTGAGTTACCCAAGAGTGCCCTAAGTGCACTGAAGTGAAATAAGATCCACAAGGGCATGTGGAAATCCACCTATGTCTTGTAGTATGGGTTTCTATAGCTACTTGTGTCTCCTACCCTGTAGGTTGTGTGCAGGCAGCTTGGTTTCCCGGGTGATGAAGCACGAGCATATCATTATGCTCGCTTTGGTTGGGGCAATGCTTCCATTGAGTTGAGAAATGTGCAGTGTAGAGGGTCGGAAGTGTACATCACAGACTGTCCAAACAATGGGTTGGATGTTTACAGATATCGCAGATATTGCTACAGTGACGTAGCAACAGTGCGCTGTGTGGCCGAAGGTAAGTGGATAAATAGTAGTCATTTCTAAGTAGGAGTTGCCTATATAGTGTGGGTGGGGAATCCTTGTTTGCAGATGTGCTATGAAGACCAATTAAACTGTGTAAACCAAGTGTGGAGGGTTGATTCTGAAGAACTGAGAGATCTCCAGCCACTTTGAATCAGCACTATAGGAACATTTGACCTAAAAGAGGTCCAGCAGAGACCATGCAAGGGGATGCAAGTGTAAGGGATTGTAAGTTGGCAGTGCTTCCAACAAATGAAACAAACAAGTGAGCAAGCAAGAGATACGTACCAGCACATCCTTGATGCAATTCTTCAAAATCAGATCTTGGTTTGCTGAAGGTCCTTCCCACAGAAGGCATCCATCATCTCAGTATGCATGCACAAATACATAGCTCATGCAGTATGACTAGGGTTATAGCTTCTCCTTAGCCTAGCCGAGTATTAGGCAAAGAGACACTTATAAGAATATATATCCCACCTACTATACTTCATGCATAGGCCAGAGTGGACTTTAACTGTCATAATTTGTCCCCTCAAGGCTACAAGGGAAATTATGGCTCATAATTCCCTCTCCATGTATTTTTAGTTTACAGTCTACTACATTGTCAGACTATAGTACAGATTTTACATCATTTTTCTGTGACAGTAAATAATATCGAAGTTACTGTAAACACTTGCACATGTACAGATGTGTTTACAATAATAACAACAAAGGACCAATCAGGTGGGATATATAATAATTATAGCACAGGTGGCCAGGGATTTATGGCTGTAGTAAACAAACCTCGTCCTTGGGCTACGCCCTCGGACTCGGTCTGTTTACTGCCATAAATCCCTGGCACCTGTGCTATAACTATTACATAATATATATCCTTTCTTCTTAACCCTCCAGACTTTCAGACTGGCGGAAACATTAGTGTGGATGTAAACATCAGTGTGGGCGGAGTCATTGGAGGTGTGTTGCTGGTGCTGGCTGCCATTGTGATAACTATCATTGTCACATGGAAGCTTGCGTAAGTTGTGGCTGATGATTCCCTAATGATTACCTAAATCCTCAAATGATTAATGGCAGACCCCTACACACACACACACACACACACACACACACACACACACACACACACACACACACACACACACACACACACACCACCTGTAGGATGCACACTGGGCGTAAGCGTTGGCTCGGACCAGTGACTTTTAACGTGGAAGATGAAAATGTGGATCTCTTCCCTGATGATGACAGTACGGTATTTACTTACTCATACAGCTTTAACACTTTGCACGCGGAAATTATATAACGTCACCGTTTATTAACGCGGAAATTAAAATTATCTGTCTGAGGTCAAAGTGACAAGCGTTGCTTAGCAAGCCCTAGGCCTTGCCAGCAGCCTGATTTGCATAAGTAGCATGTAACAAGGCTGGACTAGTCTATCTAAATTGCTGATCACCGCTAGGTAAGCAATTTATACCTGTTTGAAGCCATTATCTGTAGGTGTATATCGTAGCTTACCAGCAATTTGAAACGGTGCCGATTTTCTCATTTGTTACGTACAGCTCCGACGGACTAATCCTTTTTCCAAGTTATTTGAAGCTAGTACTCCAGCCTTATGTGAAATCTGGAAGCCGCTTGCTCCATATGTTGAAGAAAAAGCTTCGCTTTGACGGCCCTTCTTAAAATTCACGAACGATCACGAACTAGCACCGCCCCTTCCGCCTTCCCTGCGGGGTGATCTAAGTGGAAAGGTGTGGTCTACACTTATTACTACTCAACAGGAAGGGATTTACCCCAAAAGCTCGCTTGGCTTCGCTACTTACCGCGTAAACTCTCCCGCGCCAATATATTGGCGCATCGCGCTACGCGTGTACAGCCTGTGCGCCAATATATTGGCGCTTCGCGTTCTAAGTGTTAATGAAAGGCACTGAAGTGCCAAACCCTCGGCGCAGCAGTGCATGTGATTGTACTTGTGTGTTGACTAGAATCGATCACTGTCTCGTGAACTATAGAAGCTGTCATGCTTGCCAGATGTGTTAGGTTTTGTTCTTACCTGTGCAAAGTCTGCTCACGTGTTTCAGAAGCTCTCTTACTCGCTTTGCGGAAGGCAGAATAGAGAAAACAGACAGACAGACAGACACACAGGACAACTACCGTAACCCTCGCTGCGCATGCACGCCGAGGGTTAATAAGCTCTGGAGTGAGGGGCTTCAAGTAAATTAAGTTACACAGATGCTACACAGCATAATTATGTGACCAGCTCTGCAAAATAAATACATCTGCACAGTGGGTGACTTTGCATAACATCTAGGTCTCAGGTAGATGTAGTTCATTTTCATGTACACTTTCTTAATTTCGCATGTATGAATATACCCAGTAGATTTCAGGTTTTAGTCATGTTTGACACTCTGTATTTTGCTGTTGTCAATATTACTGTACAGAAGAGCTGATCCGAGAGATTGAATTTCCATTGCTATCATATTTGTAGTTGGAATGTTTCAGGTGGTGTAAACAGATCTGATGCAATATAGCCCCCATCACCTGCAGATGTTAAGTTTAGTGCCTACACTACATCACCACTGTTGTCCAATAGTGAGGCACGGTTAAAATTGGTTCCCTCAATCTCACTTTGTGTTTGAATAAACAGAAGAAGTCTTTCACCTGATGGGGAAGTGCACATAGACTTGTTATAATAGTTCAACACAAAGTAAAGACACTGCTTACCTTGCTGAGGATTGCCTTGTGGAAGAGCACCAGAACAATGAAAGGTAAAAGTGCAGGGTTTCATACAGAGAGGGCCTGGAATTTCCTCCCCCCCCAGAAATCTTGAATGAGTATGGTTATTATTGTGGTGCCATCAATATTAGCTATTTACATGTTACTGGACATAAGTATGTGTCATCAAAATGTTGTTTGGAAAGTTTGTCCCAGATTGCGTCAGAAGCAATCTGAGAGGATCTAAATTCAAAAATTTTCCTGGGGGGCATGCCCCCAGACCCCCCTAGTAGGCACAAACGCTTATGCGTGCATGAGCATGCTTTTGGATGCTACTATCATCCTGCTACCATCCTCCCCCCCCCCCCCCAACTCAAAATTCTGTATGAAACCCTGAAAGTGTATTCTTTTCTTGGAGCTGGTCACATAATGTACCCTTCTGTCTCTACATTCTAGATCCATCTCTGTACTGTAGGGGGTTCTTGTTGCTTGGCCCTTGTATATAATATCTTTTGGGAATAAACATCCATACATTGTATATACTTATGCACACGCACACACACACACATGCACACGCATACACACACACACACGCACGCACACACACACACACACACACACACACACACACACACACACATAATAGTTACATTCCCCAGTTCCGTCTGGGGAATGTAACTAATTTGTTGGATGTTACCCCACACACAAGTTCAAAGATTTGGTTGCTAAGCAACATCCAACAAACACACACACACACACACACACACAGGGGATAAGGAACCACGCATAGAACACCTTGACTTCCACAACGAAGATGAACCACTATACCATCCCAGTGACGATGATGATGATGCCACAACTCCCCTCAACACCACCGAGGCTAAGTCCAACTAAACAAGCTAACACACCTTGCTCTTTTATACATGTATACATGCAGTACTTGAATTATAATTTTAACCACTACTTTTGAGAGTAACTGTGTTTCTAAAAAGATATCGATCTTTTCTTGTATGTAGACTAATCCAGTCAGGTAGAAGAATATAATATAATATATAAGTATCATCATAGTACAAAGCTATACCAGAAAATATCACGAGTTTGTTGCCGTCTGTATTGTTACGAGTGCGCAGCACGAATAACAATGCCAATGGCAACAAACGAGTGATGTTTTTTTCCGGTATAGCTTGGTACTATGGTGATAATGATTTTATCATACGAACCTTCGATTTCATTGCACGTTCGGACGCAGCGCACGTGACTTGTAGTACCTGATACGGATTCTCGCGTGACTTGTAGTACTGATACGGATTGTCGCGTGACTTGTAGTAAAAAATACGGCTTTTTATAAACTGCGTGCAGCTGCAAGGCTTCCCCATTGACTCCCATACATTAGCATGAGTTAGACGTATGATAATGGATAGTATTGTGTGGTTTTACGATAACCAATACTTGTTCTCATACTGGCTTCAGTTAGGTAGTTATCCATGGCTACCGTTTAACTATCTTTAGTTTGTGGTAGTCTGAATCTCGAATAGCCAATCTCTCAGCCAAAGATTGTGTGGGTACGCTAGATGAGGATGCAAATAGTCAAACAATATTTGAGTGCACAATACTAAATAGTATGATGAAGTTGTGTGCATTCAAAGACTGTTCCGACTATTTACTCGCAAATAGCCTCGTCTAATGTAATTATACACACTTCACTAAGCACTCAAGGTTTCACATTCATACATGAGAGCAGGGAGGAAGGGAGTAAGGGAGGGAGGGAGGGAGGGAGGGAGGGAGGGAGGGAGGGAAGTGGGTGAAGGAACAGAGGAGGAAGGTGGATGAAATGTGTTTGGGACAGACAAGTGGTACAAGGAAAGAAAGACAGAGTTTGGTGACTGCTATGCAAACACCAGGAACAATTAAAACAGTGTCACCCCTTCTCCTCCTCGGCTTTATCAATCTGTTCCTTTAGCCTCTGGATTGCCTCTCTGCTTACTTTGAGTCTGTCACTGAGGTCCTGGATCTCAAGCTTGATCTTCTTCTGTGCTGTGCCCAGTGACGACAGTGCCCTATCCTCCATTTCTTTATCTGTGTGTGTGTGTGTGTGTGTGTGTGTGTGTGTGTGTGTGTGTGTGTGTGTGTGTGTGTGTGTGTGCGTGCGTGTGTGTGAGAAGGAGAGGGAGAACGTGAATATGTATACAAATACCTTTCACTTTTTCGTGTGTTGTGATTTCGTACCAAACCAGAGAACAGTTATAATTCGCCCACTGACGCTATACACTTTGTGCAAATTGCACCTTGGAATCCACAGACAAGAAACCAGCAATCTTGCGCATGCATGAACAGATTAATTTCTCGGACAACCTGAAAACCTCTGTACAAGTAACGTCATAACTTGTCTTACGGATCCGGAGACAACAACTCCCACATGCACAAGGCAACTTTGCACGTGTACACACTAATAACCACACTAGTTTGTAGAGGAGAAGAAAACATACCAAAAATTTCAGCTGGTCATGTTTGTAGCTACCACAAATTGAAAGTGTTGTGCATTTTGACCACACAAGTTATTAAATATAATTTATCCCTACTAACTAGTCCTATGTACACAGATATGTGTAAGAAGGGTGTACATGTGTGTGTGTGCGTGCAAGAGAGGATAAAGCATATGTGGTGAATGTAAAGTCAGTATTTACCACTCACAATCAATCCCTGGCTCGTGTCTAATGGCAGGAACCATGGTCTTGGGAGAAGTTAGTAAGTGGTGCATGGTATTAGTGGGGTCGGTGAACACCTGGGGGAGGAGATGAACATAAACTACTTGTCAACACTGTGCACACAAGGTGCATTGTGGAACACAGTGTGTATTTCCAGACCACAGCTAGCTTTTGTCCCAGGCTCTCTCTTCACTCCTTATATGGAGAGAGCATAGGAACCAGGCTAGAAAGAAACTATACTAGGATTTTTGTAATGCGTACCATTTCATCGTACTGTTCGGAGACAACATTCTTCTTCCCAGCGATGACTGCTGGATCGTTCTGAAACAACTTGAGCAAGTGGTAGATTGTCAGCTGAGAGAGAGAGGGAGGGGATAAAATGGAGTATCGCTACTGTAAACAACACTACACACGGCCACCAACTTCCTGAAATTATCTCTAATGGCAGAGCTGCGCTAGTTGCAAATTACTACAAGCTGTCATGTTCTGTATTCTACTACCTCAACATGCAAAGGGAATCAGAAATCCACTACTATTTTAGTATACTGTAGTTTACTAGAGGGTAATACCTCACGGTACAAATACATTTTAGTTTACTGTAGTTTACTAAGGTCAGTTAACTAGGGGCAGTTGGCTCTATCATTTAGTTCTCACGGGTTTCTCAGTAGGGTCCATGAAGAACACTTTAATGATGACTTCAAACTCCCCCCATCCTGTCTCACTGATCTCGTACGGTGGTTTCATCAGCACTGCAGACAAACAAAACATCAAACACTGCATGGTGTTGCATTGATACGCCTCAATATTTTCAAGAATGACAGTACCATGTCTAAGGTCCTATAAAGCATTTTTATCATGTCATGTAATTCTGTACACCAAAATTAAGTCACCACCTTGGTGTACAGCATGTCATTGGTAGAACATGCGGTGTGAATTGATATACCGTAGACCAGGAAAATTTCGCTGTTAAATAATTTCGTGGTTTAACACGCAAATAAAAACTTTTACGTGGCGATGAACAACAAATAAGCACGCGCACGTCCACACCTCCCGAGGTAAACGTCCGATCGACGACTACTCCTGACAGCCACAACGTTACAATAGCTGGCTCTCCTGATACCTGGTAGTAGATTAAACACTAGGAACGCTCCAGGTGCTTGTCCATTATGTAACCGTCAAGCATTAAAATAATTTCGCGGATCGAACCAACCGCAAAAATTTAACAACATGAAATTTTTTGCGCGAATTATTTTTAACGTGAAAATTTCCAGATCTACGGTACTAGCTGTTACATAGCATTTGTATTCCGTCCAATTCAACACAAACCAATAACATTTTGGTAGCCATCACCATGGTAACAGGTTTTTCTTCCCTCATTACCAAAGCACATGGAGTGTCTAGGAGCTCATTAGCTAACTCTATTGGGATATGTCCTAAGAAAGCATATGTGGCAGTCCCGTGTAGAAATCGAAAGTTATTCTGTCACGTATTTCGATCGCATCGCCGCCTTCAAAGCGCCGTATTGTTGAACTTCCGTTAAGGGCGGGGCTCATATGCACTTCGTAGATTCATTCATGTACATATCTACGAAACACGTATGAGCCCCACCCTTAACGGTGCTTCAAACACAGCGATGCAATCAAAACACATGACGGAATAACCTTTGATTTCTACCCGGGACTGCCACATATGGTTTGCAACTTACCTCTGATATGGTTGGGGTAGCTCTCATGTAGCTTGAACTGGACTTTCTTCACATATACTGACATATCCTGAGGAAGTATACAAGAATATCGTGAGACTATACACCACACAAGAATCATTTACATAAGAACAAGTGTCTATTGGCCCGGCAGTCAGCCAGTTTGGTTTAAGAAGTAACTTCCTGTTTGTCATTCTCCTCAAGCTCAAAACAAAATGACACGACAAATCTCCTTCGCACTCTGACTCAAAGGACCAACATGATCACGCCACAAGTTCATCATTAAAATTCCCTGAAGTATATGCGGGCTAGTCTCGCAAGCCACATCCTTCGCAGAGAGAGGAAGGGTCTGGTCACAGTTGACTAGAGTTGTGGCCAAGGAATATCAAGTAGCACACGCGGTTAGATAATAAGATGCTGACATTTGCTACGTGTGGTGACGTAATTGCTACTCCATGACAACACATGCAATCCACAAAGTGTGTGATCTCATTGGTCACAGTAAGTTTCTGCTGTGGCGACAACTCTATGGTTGCAGTGTGACCAGACCTTCCTCTCTCTGCGAAGGGTGCAGCCTGTGAGACTGTATGCAGGCAGAAATGAGGGACATGAAATCAACTTGCTGTGGCCTGAGGTTTGGTGATAAAAACCAGTTTTAGAGCTGGAGTTGTTGCATCGACCACAAATCCTGGTAACCTCACATGACTACATACTCGTATGTGTTGCTTGACTAAAACAAAAGTAGGTCCTTTGTTCACCTCATTTTTGAACGGTCTCAAGTAGCACGTCCATGCATGTGTGTGTCCATCATCCTCCCTTTTCTTTCCAAAGTATCTTGCCACGTTCCCATACACGATGGGTTTCATCAAAACGACACCCTGGAAACAGACATGTGAAACACCTCCACAGTAAAAGTAAATGCTAGATGACAAGCACCATTAGTAAACATCATCACACAGAACAGTACTGTAACTACAGCAACTTCGAGAAGGTACCTTTCTCCTAGCATTTCCACCTTCATGGGGTACGAGTTCCGCCATTTTCCCGCCTTTTTTTCTTTACAGCCGACGGATAATTAGAACGAGCTAGAGGCTCGGCTAGAGGTCTGACAATGGAGTCGATCCAGCAGTCTTTTGAAGATTTCTTGCAGTATTTGGAGGCTGTACTCCCTCCAGATCTAGCCACATATGAAGCAGGAGTGATTGCAGCCACTGCAGTTATTGGACTGCTTGTTCTTGGTGAGTTGTAAAGGGCTAGTCAGAATTATAGAAAGTTTGCATGACTGTATGGGGTGCCGTTTGTGTCAAAACTCCGGTTTTTAGTAATGTTTATCAAACCCGCATCCTTTACTAAACCTCGATCGATTTTTACTAAACATCGATCGATCTTTCGTAAACATCGATCGATTTCTACTAGAAATGGCAATCCATCGACCTTTGCTAAACATTGATCGATCTTTGCTAAACATCGATCGATGTTTAGCTAAACATCGATCTTTGCTAAACATCGATCGATCTTTGCTAAACATCGATCGATCTTTGCTGAACATCGATCGATGTTTAGCAAACATCGATCAATGTTTAGCAAAGATCGATGTTTAGCAAAGGTCGATGGATTGCCATTTCTAGTAGAGATCGATCGATGTTTACGATGCATTGCCATAGAGATCGATCGATGTTTACTAAAGATCGATCGAGGTTTAGTAAAGGTCGCGGGTTTGATAAACATTACTAAAAACCGGAGTTTTGACACAAACGGCACCCCATATGACTGAGCATACTAAACTTCATAGCAGTGGTACAGTTATGGAAGTCCTAGGTGGCTGAATGCTGCGCTAATGGGGTGAGACTGAAAGGAATTTATGCAGACTTTGATCTCCAACACGTATCTTGAGAATTGATAAGGCCACACCAAATTGATTTCATGGTTCACGGATCAGTCTCAAATTTTGACCAGGGTGGCAGGCAAAAAAATAAAAAAGATGAATATCATTAATCATAATGAGCATTATCACATCAAATGCGTAAGTGGCAGTCCCGGGTAGAAATCGAGGTCCATAATTTGCGTATTGTTATTCCATTGCGTATTTTGACCGCGTTACCGCGTTCAAAGCGCTGAAGCACAGAACTTCCGTTAAGGGCAGGGCTCATACGCACTACGTAGACTTATTAGGTATTCATGCACCACTAATGGTTAATTTACATTTTTTTCTGCATCCGTGAAACAATAGACCCGCCGGATCCGTGAACCATGAAATCAATTTGGTATGGCCTAATCAATGCTTGAGATACGTGTCTTGTGAGTGTTACGTATACGATGTAAATGTCATGCATACCACACCATCTTGGAAGGAAAAGCAAACGATTTTCAATGGGACCTAAGTCACAGTGGGTCAAACTTTCCTGCCTAGCGACGCTCCTACAAATAGCATTCCTTGTACAGCTGTGTAGAATAGTAGAATCTCCTTACTGGCCCATTGCATACCACAAGAGACTGACTAGTCTTGCAAGCCTGGCCCAACCAACGCCAGCACAGATTGCTTTCAGTATCACACACGGGGAAGGAAGGGTCTGGTGACTCTCGGTAGGTTTCCGTGTGCATGTAGAATGCATTAATGCAGGAAGTCATGAGTTCGATAAAGCCGTTATAGCACTAGCGTGGGTAACGAACTTAGCCACCACACTCTTCTGATTCAGCGGTTTCACACGTCAAGATTAGCTCAGAGTCATGTGACCGTAGCTAATCAGATTGTATACGCGGCAATCGAGACATAGCACATGGAAACCTACCGAGAGTCACCAGACCCTTCCTTCCCTGGTTGGGTCTGGCTTGTAAGACTAGAGACTGAGACTATCCAGCCTATGTAAGCCCTAGCCTCATTCCCAGGCTGTCCTGGGAATGAGGCCATGGTTGCTGATCTAAACCACTATATCTACAGTTGGTTTACCAGCTCAAGTGAGCTGAGTTGTTTTTGCTTTTTCTGTCTTCTTGCAGTGCTCCTAGTGTGCATGTTTGGGAGGAAAAGAAAGGGACGTCACATCTGCCTGCTAGGACTGAGTGACTCGGGGAAAACGCTCCTCTTTATGAGGGTATTAATTGCCGTCTTTAACATTTCTGTTGTTAGGGTCAGCATAGTTGCAGCAAATGTCACATGGCCTTGTCCCCAGACCTTCACTGCCTCCAGTCGTTGATCAGTATTGGAGTATGCAAGTGTGGTGGGGGGGGCGTATGGGAGTTTAGTCTTGTGTCCAGCCCGTGCGCACCTCCCAGTGGGAAACATTTCTCCTCGTGAGAGGGTGGGATCTGGAGATGAGACTAATGGGAGTTGTGGTCAGCAGATGCTATCTTGTAAAATGTTCAGACAGTGTTCAGAAAGGGCCTCGAGATCCACTGCTAGGCACAACCTCTGTTGTGTCTACCCACCGTCTCTCTTTGTCTCTTCTCTCTCATGATATGACCAACAAAACTGCTGACAAGGTGTTTTCAAGATTGTTGCATTTGCGTATCACATACGACCCAAGACTATGTAGATGGTTTCCAAATGTCAATTAAGCGCCCTACTTCCGGAGGGCAAATGCGCGATCGATAGGCAGCTGTACAGCGGACCTTTCACCTTGAGAGATGCAGCTTCTTTTATCTTTCGGTACTAATGGTAAGGACTTGATGTAGCCTGTATTTTGCATGTAGCTGCACTAAACACAGACCCCGACTCTTGCCCTCCGGAAGTGAAGCCATCCCCCATGAAAACCATCTATATAGAGAAACGAAGGCCGGGAGATGAGGCTGAATACCGTAACTGTGCATTGCTTTGAGGTATATATCCACCAAAAGTTCAGAGGTACAGCTCTGTGAACGTTGATGTACAACTGACAATCAGTTTCTACCTGAAAGTGCCACAGTTAATTTTCAGTTATCTACAATAGCTCCTGTTATTTCACAGCTCAAATATGGCCACTTCATGAGGACACAGAATTCAATCAAAGAGAACATCACACAGTACGAGCCCTCTAACAAGGTATGTGGATGGTTGCAGCAGTCAGAACCGGGGTGGTTGTGCCTAAAAAACTTTGCCATTAGCTACTTTCACTGTGTAGTGCTTTTTTTAAATTGCTTTTTTTAAATGCACAAAGGACACAGCAGCTACCAGTCTTGACTAGTAACATGATCACAAGTATACTCTGTGACGTTCCTCTTGCCAAGACACGTTAGGACGTGACGTGCCTCTCGCCAAGACACGTTAGGACGTGACGTGCCTCTTGCCAAGACAAGACACGTTAGGATGTGACGTGCCTCTTGCCAAGACACGTTAGGACGTGACGTGCCTCTTGCCAAGACAAGACACGTTAGGATGTGACGTGCCTCTTGCCAAGACACGTTAGGACGTGACGTGCCTCTTGCCAAGACACGTTAGGACGTGACGTGCCTCTTGCCAAGACAAGACACGTTAGGATGTGACGTGCCTCTTGCCAAGACACGTTAGGACGTGACGTGCCTCTTGCCAAGACATTACTTGTTGTGTATTAGGACATAACCTTGTTCTCAGGCTCCTCCCCCAGCTTTTGTCACATACTGGATACAAGCTGGGATGTAGTCTGGGATTGAGACGGCCATTTTGATACACTGGTTCAACCTTAGCATGATGTAGAATCTTCATTACCTGTACTATGACATGATGATATTTCAACTTGTCGTTTTCATGCACGCTCATCCAGAAAGGCAAACCTGTTGAACTGGTTGATATCCCTGGAGATGAGAGAGTACGAGATCGACTCTTCTCCAAATACAAGAACTCTCTGCGGTATGCAGTTCACAGTGGATGAAATATAGAAGCCAGGCTGGATTGTGTGCTTATAGTGGAGTGGGGTAGAGTCAAGAAGACTAAATAATTGTGGTTGTGATCTATTTGGTCTTACTCCTCCCAGTGCGGTCATATTGGTCATTGACAGTGTCAACTTCCCTGAAGAGGTTAGGAGTGTGTCAGAGATGACCTTTGACCTTCTCTCGGAGAAGACAATGCACATCTGCAAGATTCCTTTGTTGCTGGCGTGCAACAAACAGGACATGGCACTTGCAAGGAGATGCAGCAACATTCAGAAAGAACTTGAGAAAGAAATGTATGAAGACGTAGCCTTACATGCCGTAGCATTCAACTCAGAGAAGGCCTGGTGAAACCCTGATATCTAGGTGCCAATATATTATCCTTGTTCCCAGGCCTTCTCCAGTCCTAGGGTTTTTATGGGATGTGGCTTCACTTTGGTAGGACAAGCGTCGGTGTGTGGTTCAGTGCAGCTGTGTGCAAAATACAGACACATTTACCAAAAGATAAAAGAAGCTGCTTAATTGACATTTGTAAACTATCTATGCTACAAGTTAACCTCGTTCCAGATAATCTGGGAGTGGCCTGGGAACGAGGCTAGCTGCAAGTGACAGTAGCCAAGTTGACCAAGTTGAACGCCTGGTTATTCAGAGCACTTCTACTGGTTTAGTGGATAAGGCTAGTCACTAGACTGCAGTCTATGCATGAGATAGCTGTCATCCCAGTGTGGCTGACAAGGCCTGATATTGGCCAAAACGCGTCCTGTGCAGTGGGTGACTTTGTATAACATCTAGGTCTATCTGTTAGGGAGATGTGGTTCATCGATTGTAAATTATAGTTTGACCAAATTGTTCAACAAAGATTCACACATTCAGTGGGGCCCTATTCATTCTATGAACAGGAAGTGAGACCTTAATTACTTGCAGTTGATTAATGTTTGCAAATGATGAGCCTCGTACCCAGGCCACATTGGGAGGAAAAGTGCCCTCCCACGTTGCCTAGGTACGAGGCTAAAAAAAGCTATTTTGTTTATATCACGACTTCTGTTTTTGTAGCTCTGCACTGAGGGTGAGTCGTTCTGCTAAACCAACGGCGCTGGATGGTGGTCCCAAACGTCAGGCTCCACTTGCATTTATTGGGAAGAGGAGAAAAGACTTTGAATTTTCTGGCCTGCCCTTCAGGGTCAGTTTTGTGCCCTGCAGTGCAAGGGGCAGGGGAGAAGAGGATGGAAGTGTGGCCGAAATAGAAGAAGTGACAAGTTGGATTGACCAACTGTGCTAGGATTTTGAGTTGTACTCACTTGAGATTCATGTGATCACTTTCAAACTTGATTCTTCTGAATGGGTCAGGTGTACGCGTTTTGATGTGCACTCAACATTGTGGGGCAAGCCTGAGTGAGCAGTGCATAGCTGAATCTTTTGCCTAGCAAGGCTTCACCGGTGTATTACACCACATCATGGCAACAGACTAGTGTGGAGCTTGCTTGCTCAGGTTTGCCCCAGTAAGTTTAAGATGTGTGCTCAATTATAAACTCATGCTATTGAGGGTAATTATGGAAATGTCACTGCAATGGAGAAATTCCCCTACCATCTAGAACCCTTCTACTTGCCTTCATAAAATAACTAGTGGAACTGTAGAACAGTGTGGGGCGAATTAAATCAACATCTATATTTGAAATGTAGAACATTGTGGGGCAACCTGTGTAAATCAATACCTTAATAGTAGTGGGAGTGCATGTAGTATATATGCGCATGCATGGAGCAAATTACTAAATCAATGCCTTTGTAAAGTAGTACTACACTAGTGGGAATGTAGAACATTGTGGGGCATGCACAACAGTATCTTGAAGCTAGCAAGCATTACCAGTGTCAGGTCACAGCAACTGACCAGCGTGCATGGAGCTTGTTCGGGCTTGCCCCAATAATTGACTTGTGCCTGCATGCAGCATACATACATACTAGCATACTAAGCATACATCCAATGCTTCATAAATTTGTGATAAAGGTTAGGTTGACCAAAAATAACACAATACATAATCATTATTCCAAAACTACATGAAACAAGTAAAGAAAGTTGTACATGTAATTATCTCATTTCATTTAGCCTGCAGTGTGTGTGTGTGTGTGTGTGTGCATAGGTAGGAGGAGGGGGGAGTTTTATACAGTATACTGATATATTTATACTGATGTAGTTATGGAGAGGAGGGGAATAGACGTGCACCTGTACATCATCACACATCACATATTATAACATGCAAAGCTTTGTGGAAGTAAGGCTAGGCGTTACGTCTATAGCAGTATGTTCATTGTGTGAGGGACAGGTAGTAGCCCCGTTCCCAGGCTCTCATGCTTGAGAGCCTGGGAACGAGGCTACCAGGTTAGTATCATATACATGTGTTAGTATACAACAGGCAGTCATGCCATAACCACACCCACAAGCACACACAGTAAGACTAGTCTCATGCCCTGCCCGCGCATGCCTCCCGGTGAGAAACGGTCTGGTGAACACAGTCGAATTTCTTGGGCTTATTACCCAAATATGGTAATGACCAATGAGATTGCAAGATCGGTACCTATTACGTAGCACTTCCCTTACAACAGTAAAATCTTGTTCATCTCCATTCAAGTATCTGAACCTTTTTTGAGCGGGTTGGCCGCAAAATGTTTTGATCGTTGCTAGGTTACATTGTCGCAAAAGCGTACGTTAGCCCAAGAAATTCGACTTGGTTCACCAGACCGTTTCTCCTCGTGAGAGGGTGGGGTCTGGGGACGAGACTACAGTAAGACAAACAGTTACACATGCACTTGTGTAACACACACACACACACACACACAACCTTTGTTTCTGTTCATCTGGTTTCCTGTGTCCATCCTGCTCACTCAAGGCTGGTTGTTGCAGCTGCTGCTCCACGTTCCTTCGTCTCAAAATCCTCTGCTCTTCTTCCTCCTTATCCTTCCTCAACTGGTGGTCACCATAGCGATCCTCATCTTCATACTCTCGTCCATATTGTCCGTCCTCATCACCATCGTCCTCCTTATGGTAATCATCAAATTCCTTATCTGGATTTTGATTCTTGTGGACTGGCTGTGGTAACGGTCGGCCATTTTCACTCTCTTGAACATCAGAAGTGTGTTTTCTAGCTTGCTTTGCAATCTCTGCTGGGTCAAATGCTTCCATTTCCTCCTCGTTCTCCTCTTTTTTTAACTTCTGCTGTTTGTCTTCTCCCAAGTTTTCAAACTGTAGCTGGGGCCCACCCTCCTTTCCCGGGTCCGCAATATCTTGTACCTCCTCTTGTTCATCACGTGGATGCTGCTGCTGCTGCTGATCGTGTGCTGGACTTGGTACCATTCTACTAGGTTCCTGTCCCATTCCAAATCCACCTTGCTCCTGTCCCACTACATTTCCAGCAGGCTGTTGTCCCACTCCATTCCCAGCAAGCTGCTGTCCCATTCCAAATCCACCAGGCTGCTGTCCCACTACATTTCCAGCAGGCTGTTGTCCTGCTCCATTCCCACCAGGCTGCTGTCCCATTCCAAATCCACCAGGCTGCTGTCCCACTACATTTCCAGCAGGCTGTTGTCCCGCTCCATTCCCAGCAAGCTGCTGTCCCATTCCAAATCCACCAGGCTGCTGTCCCACTCCATTCCCAGCCTCTGGTTGTTGCTGGGGCAATTTGTTTCCAGCATATACCAAGCTAGGCTCTACAGTAAGGGGTTGGGGGGTTCTTCCATCAGTATCTGGAGGCACTTGACCCTGTGGGCCATGATGCTCAAACGCCTGATTCCTACCCGCCTCTGCGTTCTCGGCTTCTCGCAACTTGAGTAGCAACTGGTAGAGTCGCGATTGTTTAGCTGTCAGTCTTTCTCCACGTTTGACCATCTCCTGAAGGTTGTGGAACAGTGTTTCCTTCTGCTCGTCTGTAATTCTGATGTCATCCACACCTGCCTGTCGATCAGAAGCAGCTTCCCTGCGAACTGCCTGAGACTGACCGTAGTTTTGATCTTGCTTCTGCACGTATCCACCTTCAGGTGTGTTCCCATCAGATTGCTGGAGATGAGACCTTGCTGCTTGATCCTGTGTTTGCGGCTCTGGCGTCTGTCGCTGATACTGTTGCTGTCCCTCTGGAGGTCTAAGTCTGAGTTGGTTCTGTAGAGAACTGATTTGGTTCAGCATGGATCTCACCTGTTCTTCCAGTTTCTCAATCTGGCTCTGCTTGTATCGGGAATCTGTATCCATCATCGACACCTTTTGTTTGCTTCGCTCCAACTGGTGATAGTGTATGTGTGTGTTTAGAGTCATAGAAAGGAAATCAGTGAAGTTCCTTTTTGAAGAAGGATGCATCTAGTTTACTATGATAAGCTTATAGTTTACTGAAATACACATTCAGTTTACTGAAATATGCTTTTAGTTTACTGAAATATGCTTTTAGTTTACTGAAATATGCTTTTAGTTTACTGGAATACACATCTAGTTTACTGGAATACACATCTAGTTTACTGGAATACACATCTAGTTTACTGGGATACACATCTAGTTTACTGAGATACACATCTAGTTTACTGGAATACACATCTAGTTTACTATGATAAGCTTATAGTTTACTGAAATACACATTCAGTTTACTGAAATATGCTTTTAGTTTACTGAAATATGCTTTTAGTTTACTGAAATATGCTTTTAGTTTACTGGAATACACATCTAGTTTACTGGAATACACATCTAGTTTACTGGAATACACATCTAGTTTACTGGGATACACATCTAGTTTACTGGAATACACATCTAGTTTACTGAGATACACATCTAGTTTACTGGAATACACATCTAGTTTACTGGAATACACATCTAGTTTACTGAGATACACATCTAGTTTACTGGAATACACATCTAGTTTACTGGAATACACATCTAGTTTACTGGAATACACATCTAGTTTACTGGAATACATATCTAGTTTACTGGAATATACATCTAGTTTACTGGAATATACATCTAGTTTACTGGAATACACATCTAGTTTACTGGAATATACATACCCCATCATTACACTGCTGCCACCGTAGTTGTGTATCTTGCAAGGAGGCTCGGGCAGAAGCAAGGTCCCCCTCCACCTGTTTCACTCTTGCTGTAGAGACAACAGAAGGAGACAGAGGGGGGGACAAGAGAAGGAGACAAGAGAAGGAGACAGAGAGGGGGACAAGAGGAGACAGAGGGGGGGACAGAGGGGGGGCCAAGAGGAGACAGAGGGGGGGACAGAGGGGGGGGGGGACAAGAGAAGGAGACAAAGGGGGAGACAGAGGGGGGGACAAGAGAAGGAGACAGAGGGGGAGACAGAGGGGGGGACAAGAGAAGGAGACAGAGGGGGAGACAAGAGAAGGAGAGAGTGGGGGAAAGAGAGGATATTATTCTGTATTGGTCTGGTGACTGGTGAGAGCGGCACAGACTGATTGAATGTCATCATTAGAATTCCTATTAAGCAGTGTGTTAGTCCAGTAAGTCAGCACATGTTTGTACACTCGTGCATACACAATGCGAACACTCAAATTCATGCACACATATACTCGCTCACATAAAAAGTTCACACATAAAACTGTAGCATTGTGGTAGGATAAAACAAACCTAGGAACCAGGTTAAATGCAGTAAGTTCAAAATCAGACCTACGCAGTGTACCCATGTGTCAAGTCCCCACTTCTTTCTCCCCCTTACTTACATTGACATTGCTGAAGAGACCTTCTGGCTGTCTCTGACTGTTCGTTGCATTGAGTGGTGAGCGTTGTGTGGCGGTTACGCAGATCAGTCAAGCTGGTCTGATAGTTTATGGCCTGTGCCTAATGATGTAGTAATGACAGAATAGTAAATATTGTACAATTCTCACTTCACCCTTGTTTCTATGGTAACAGGTGGGTCCATACACAAATAGGAAGTTGTAAATTCTGTTTCACATAGGAAGATGTTTCCTATAAGCTACCTTGTTTACAGTATAAACTAGCTTGTATGTTTACTAATATCAATCAGGTTGGAGAATATAACACATAATACAAGTTAGTCTGGTTTACAATAACCACCCTTGTCCTCAGGCTCTGCCCTCAAAGTCAGGTGGTTATTGACCATAAGGCTACCATGCATTATCTACCGAAGATCGGGAAATTTTCGTAATTTGCATTTCAAATTTTGGCGTTAAAAATATTTAGTCGCTCGTCGGTTCCGCAATGTAGTGCATATACGTTTTACTTTTTCACGTGTTTAATTTTCATCGCTCCGCGCACTGACGAAAATATTACAAACAGCAAAAATTTTTCCCGATCTGTGGTACTACATATAACATGACTTTATAGAGTGGTTTGGAGCTTGTTCCTAGACCTATCATCCAATATGCATATCGCTTCCAGTACCAAGAGCAAGCTATCCATGGGTTTGCAAGTCTTACGTAGATATAGACGTACTGGTGTTCAGAACAGACAAAAAGAATCAAGGTACTTACTTGCAACACATTTCTAGCTAACAGGGGGCGACTGTCATACACGTACATGTACGCTGTTAAATGTGTAGTTGTTTTAATGAGATGCAAAACATTGCCCTCATTTAGCCTCGCACCCAGGCTCCTCCCCGTTTTTCTGCAGGGGAGGAGCCTGGGTACGAGGCTGGCCCTCATTCAGATTAGGCCACTATTTGATGAATCACAGTTTCTCATCGCCCGCATCATTTTTAGGGACCCGCTTCTGTAGCCATTATTGTGATTATTACACACGCGCTGTTCGTTTATTGATCTTGTGCTCTGAATACAGTCAGCACTTACATGTTGTTTTGTAATTGCAGCGTACTGCAAAAACAGCTAGAAGTTGTCTCCTTCCCTAAAACATCGAAGTGCTTCCCCAACAGATGTTACATTTCGTGTTTTCTTTGTAGGGGGAACAAAACTTTGCCCAGTCGACGAATAATGGCGTAATGGTAATAGCCGCCAGCCCGCATGAACTGCAGGGAAAGTCCCTGATGAGAAACTGACATTCAACAAACAGTGGCTTTACATTAGGCTAATGTCAGGAGATAGATCAGCCTCTCCCTCCTTTTTGAATAGCAAATGAAAAGCTTAGCATAAGCCAGGAATAATAACCAGTTCGGTCTACCTTGAAATCATCTCTTTCTAAAATAAGTCTGTCTCTTTCGTCCATGATGGAGTTATTTTGATCCGTCAGTAGAGACTTCTCGCTCGCACAAGTCTCCTACAGAAGCAGAAGAAGTGAAAATAAATGGCAAAACTATTTTCAACAATTCCAAATGCACGAAAAATTACCAGGCCCAGCCTAAATTTGTACACCAGATTGCAAAAGTCTTGCAACAAGCATAGCTGACAGTGGAAATCCACAATTGATTTACTGTGTTTTTTGACTGTTCAGCTTGCTTGTTGCAAGACTTTTGTAATCTGCTGTACATGTACCTACAATTTTTTGGGAAAACTTCCTATAATTAGAACACAGCTATATATACATATATATACTTAATGTTTTCACACGCGACCTTTGATATTTTTCCGTAATTAATTGTTAACTTAATTGTTAACCTATAAGAATGTTGCTCATATCTCTCATCTACAATTGAATTGCCTAGGTAACAAGGGTATACATCCATCCATCTCTGGGAGGCAGTCTTACATACTTGTGTCAAGTTAAGCTAATGTTAAAACGATAAATTCACATACTTAGCACTAACAGGCCTCAGATAGTATATGGTGCTAATGAACACACACTTAGATTGAATGTCCTCAGGCCTGATGATTGCGTGATTACATAATTCTCTAACATACTTTTCCTATAATTAGAACACAGCACGTGTACCTTCAATTTTCTAACAAATTTCCTATAATTAAAACACAGCACATGTACCTTCAATTTTCTAACCTACATTTCCTATAATTAGAACACAGCACGTGTACCATCAATTTTCTAACATACATTTCCTATAATTAGAACACAGCACATGTACCTTCAATTTTTTTACATCTTGAGTGCACTTCTCTTGTATGTTATCCTTTTCTGCATCGTGTAAGACAACAACGAGTGTGTAACGTAAGTACCTACTCTAAAGTACACAATGTCAGGACACTTTGCACGCTGATTCACACTCAGGAATGAAAGATGACTGACGTAAACCACGGTAGCAATTAGTAACACAAGTGACATTACGCTAATACAGATCCTATTCATAGTACCAAAACTGCATAGTTAGTCTGAATACAGCTTCGTCGCTGCTACCTGCATCACATGAGTAAGTCTGTATGTTAGAAAGCTGAAATGGTGTACAAGCGAACGTACGTAGTGAAAGAGAGCTTTGTGACTAAAGTGGAGATAAGCTACGCTCTAAATGTGGCAGAGCTATGGCAGTACAATCAAGTGAGAATGGCAGGGCTATGGTAGAGAATGGCAGAAAGTACGGCCAACTGTGACAAAACTAAGTTGTGTGTATGAACGGCATGGAGTGTTTGGCAAAGCCATGATAGACAAAGCTAAGTTGTAGAGGATGGCAATCCATGGTATAGTGTTTGGGAAAGCCATGATAGTGCTAAAGATGGCAGAGCTATGTGGGAAGGTGATGGCTGGTAGAGGTATGGTAGAGCCAATCTAATGAGCTAGGCCATTTCTCACCATCTGGAGAGTGAGAGATGGCCTACACTTGTAGCTTCATAGACTACAGTAGCATAGCAGGTCAGTGTGATAGACTTTGGTAGAGTATGATAGATCATGATAGAGCCATGGCAGTGTATGGTAGAACTATGGCAGAGTATGATAGACCATGGTCGAGCCTAGCCTCGTCCCCGGCGCACACGAAAAACGGAGAAGCGCCTGGTACACACTGTTTGCGCATGCGTTTAATCTCCCCAAGATGTGGGGACTCCAGACTATTTTCTGATTCTTCCGTGTCATGTGACGTCAGAGTTCGGACTCGATATAGTAAACTTGTCAGGATAATATAATGGCGTGTAATGAATAGTCTCGCGGAGCCAGACTCTCACATGAAAAGCGGGAGAGTCTGGCTCCGCGAGACTATGTAATGAAAGTTCTGATTTTCAGCAAGCAATTTCTCAAGCCCTTCAGCGATGGTTCTCTAAACTTTCAACTCTCCGCTTGCACTTCGCATACATGAGATTCGGTAAGCCGTCGTCATCGTTCAACGTTATATCCAACAGAGCGCTTATCCTTGATGCTAGTCTTTCCTGGCTAGCTTTTTTATCAAACAATGCTACTCTATGGTGGCTATAAGCCACAGGGGATCCACAAAGGCGGCACAACGATGCCATTTTCGCTAAATGGGCCACGGTGGGATCTTTACAACTTAAATTTCGTCAGAGCACACGTCCCTAAACAGTGTGAACGTCATAAATGTGAGCAACGCCATTTTTAATTAACCGGAAGCGCATCAGTGTGTACCAGGCGCTCTTCCTCCGCGCCGGGTACCAGGCTAGGTCGAGCCATGACAGTGTATGGTAGAACTGTGGGTCAGTGTGATAGACTTTGGTAGAGTATGATAGACCATGGTCGAGCCATGATAGAGTAGACTAGAGCCATGGCAGCGTATGGTAGAGCTTGCATGCATATGGTTGATAGAGATTACATGTATGCAGGTTTGGAACGGAAGAAAGGTGAAGCACAAACCTGAGACAGTTTTGAAATGAGCTGTTCTTTCTTCTTTCAATTCCGCTGCAAGTTGTGCGTGGTTCTGAAGTGAGTCTGTGTGTGTGCAGTGTGTAGAGTGTGCAGTGTGGTGGTGGTGGTGGAGTGGGTAGTGTGGTGGTGGAGTGTGTGGTGTGGTGGTGGAGTGTGCAGTGTGTGGTGTGGTGGTGAAGTGTGCAGTGTGTGGAGTGTGTGGTGTGGTGGTGGAGTGTGTGGAGTGGTGGTGGAGTGTGCAGTGTGTGGAGTGGGTAGTGTGGTGGTGGAGTGTGCAGTGTGGTGTGTGGAGAGTGGTGGTGGAGTGTGTGGTGTGGTGGTGGAGTGTGTGGAGAGTGGTGGTGGAGTGTGCAGTGTGTAATGGTGTGTGTGTTGTGTGATGCGTACAGGGAGAGAGAGGTATTACTACTACTGCAGTGACAACGATAAAGATGGAAGAACTGATAGAAATGGTGCAGTTGGTGGAGGAGAAAGAGAACAAGGAGAAGAAAGAGGACAATAGGGGTTCCTTTCAATGGCAAGACACCCTTATCAGAAAGGTACACGTGTATAACTCAATACTGTACGACACATTAGTCTTCTCCCTAGCCTAAACATCTTGGTGAAATTTCGAAATGTACGGATATTTGGATAGGGATATGTTCCTGCTCACAAATGACTGCCAGCCACCTAGTCTCATTCCCAGACTATATTGTACCACAAACATGAATCTGGAAGATCGTCTCATTCATTTTGATTCATGTGCACTAAACAGCCTTGTTTGCAGGTGTTCCCCAGATTCAGCTTTTGATCGCTTGTGATATGCAATAACAGAGAAGGGAGGACTGGGATAACTCATCACATGCGGTGACGTCAGGTTGACACAAGGGGATGGTACCTAAACATTATAAGTCACAAACTTTGCAATGATCAGTCCTGAGTTTACTGGAAAAAAAAGGTGTAATGGCACTGCCTTGCCAAAATTCCAACTTCTAGAGATATTTCAAGGAACCACTCCCATGTGTCTACCTGACATTACATCACATCGCTGCACATGACAAGCACTCATATTCGCATACAGGAAGCAATCAAATACCAGTACTGGAGTTGGCGTAGGCCTGGGAAGGAGACTTAAACAAAGCTATGCACCAAATGCATGAAATCATCAAAGATTAAATGCCAATGTGTGTCAACAACCAGCTAGCTAGCAGCATGGATGTTGATCAAAGCAACTAGACTAAGTAGTTTTAGCTATTGAAGGAGGATCTAAGCGAGTTTCCTGATCGAAAAATGCTTTTAAATTTAACAGCAGAATCATACATGTAGAGTATCAAGAGCGCTAAAGAACAGAGTAAGAGTGTGAAATAGAAGCCCGTAGTCTGGGCAAAATTATTGTAAAAATAGAACTGCTTAGCAACAATGGTTCTGTCTACGTGGCATGTGCAGTTACTCTTTTTAATACTGGCAGTGAATTTCAAACGGTCTCAAATTTTACGGAGTTACATGCTCTAACTCTAGCCGCCCATTCTTATATGCTATTCGTGTATTTCAGCTATTTCCTGTGAAAGAGCATAGTAAATGAACCAACGAGATTGCTCAAAGGGCATCTGCTGAGCAAAAGTTGAAATACTGGTCACTGTGCGATAGAATTGCAGACATGGTTTACTTGTAAATTATAGCACAGTTTACAGTACAGTAGTTTTCACAAAAATTAATAACACAGTTTACGTGGAATTTGGGATCGACTGCACTAAATAGCATATGGCTTCACCTTGTGCTATTTAGGGCATGACTTGTGCTACTAATGCCAAATACCACAGTAAACTATGCTATACATGATGTAACTGTGAACCAAAACGGTAGACACAGGCAGTTTCCCGGAATATTTTCACACTTTTAGTCTGGGTGTGTGCACTAGGCTCCACCCACCCTCCAGTTTTGCATTCTGGACGTGTTAAAACATGAAAGCCTGGGGATAAGGACGGAGGTAGACAATGTTACTTCTTTTCAAGGCTACTACTAACTCGTATCTTGTCTATGGTAGCTCACTGATGCCCGCAATTTGTAAAACAAATGTCTTCCTCCCCACCCCCCACCCCCCCCCCCCCCAACCCCCCACAAGACTAAATAAAACTCTATCCACCTTTCAGCTCTTTGGTCAGCCTTTCGTGTATCTTGTTGATTGCCTCCAGGCGGTTATGAGCTTCCTCGAGCTCGCCTTTAGCACTATGGTAGAGGTAGACCACATAAAGTGCAAAAATCACGGCAACAGCTGTAGCAAGGACAAGTCGCAGAGCCCTTCCGTTTCTTACTCCTCCCATCTTCCCCCGCTATTCAAACAGCTTCCATAGATTTGGACTCTTTCAACTCCAAGGCTGCATACAGCTCATGCAGCTCGACAACAATAGACCTGTTCGAGACGGGCGCCGTTTAACTTGAGAAGTTTCCCACGTTTCATAGTTCAATTTTTTTTTTTTTTTGCATAGCTAGCAGTTTCGTTAATTTAGAAATATTTTTTGTTGATCAAATCATCAGAATCATGGCAGCCAAGGAGTACGAGTATGAAAAGACCTTGGTACGTATGTAGGGAAGTAGGAAAGTTGAAACAAGGGTGGTAAATTCACCCGGAGGGGGATCGATGTGATGAACAGAATGGGCTATTCGAAATTCATAAGGAAACACTCAACTGTTGACGTACTTAGCCCTAGCATCATGGGTTAGATATTAGTATACTGAAGTTTGCAAGAGAATACGCAGATATTCTAGCAACCCCTCTCAGTTCTTGTCGAGACTGATGCTGTGTACCTGCCCCCTCCCCCCTTCCCACTCCACACTGGTATATGCATTACACATTCCACACACACTCGCGCACACATTCAACACTAACACAGATGTATGGTCACTATTCGGAGCTGCAGCAGTTCGCACGCGAGTTTGCAGCTTCTCGCGAGCAGCGGCCACAGCATGAGCCTCCTAACATTGAGGAGGCCAGGAGGAGAAAGAAAGCAGCATGGAGTGAGTGGGGTGGGGATCAATCATCATTGTTATTTCACGGAGCGATGGTACTCCGGTGTTGAGCTTTGTCCGAACAGCATGAAATTCTTTTGCAGTAGAGCAACAGCGGCCGAACAACGTCAGCCCAGTAAAGCAGAAAGCGACCGAACAGCGTCGGATCCTCCGCGCACGTGCGGCCGAATGGCGTCGGACCACTCCGCAGCCGAGCAGAAGGAGGCTGAACAGCGTCGGATCTCCTCACAGTAGAGCAGAGGCGGCCGGACAGCGTCGGATCACTCCGCATACAGTAGAACTGCCGAACTGCTGCCGAACGATCTGCAGTATAGAGCGAAAATTGCGCGCGTCTGACCTCTCCGCAGTGTCGGACCTTTCGTCCGAAATGCGAACAGCATCGGACATTGAGTCGCCGCAGTGCAGTAGAGCGAGAAGCGTCCGCTTTCCCCTCTACCATGGTCGTTTTTCCGCTCGCTTTCCGCTCGCTTTCCGCTCGCTTTCCGCTCTATCATAGATATTGAAAATCCAAACGCCACTATCACAACTGCCGCCACTTTCCACTCCGCTGTGCCCACTCGAATGTCAGAATCCAGCACTATAAATAGTACTCTGCAGTGGAGTGCCCTTCTGGGCCACAATGTAGAGCAATCTTCCTTCATGCCTTCCTTTCTCCTTCCTTTCTCCTTCCTCCTTCCATCTCTCCTTCCTTCTCTCCTTCCCTCTCTCCCCTCTCTCTTTCCCTCTCTCCTTCCTCCTTCCCTCTCTCCTTCCTCTATCCTTCCTCCCTCCTTCCTTCATCCTCCTCCCCTCTCTTTCTCTTTCCCTGAATGATCCATTCTTCTTCCGTTTCAGGGATATGGAACTGGTTATCTAACAACATTTTGCCCTACATTGTTGACTGGCTGTTTGTGCTAATTCTTGGGATATTGATGGCTGCTCTTAGTTTTCTTATCGATTATGTCATTGAAAAGATTGCCCAAGGTAGGGCTGTACGGGTGTCCCCTATCTACATGTATGTAGCCTTCACTTTGTCCTATACACTGTGATGATTGATTGCTACCTCTCTCCATCTCCCTCCCTCCCTCCCTCCCTCCCTCCCTCCCTCCCTCCCTCCCTCCCTCCCTTCCTTCCTCCTTCCCTCCCTTCCTCTTCCTCCTCTCCCTCCCAGCCCATGTTGTCCTGAGTCTACAGCTTTCTTCTCATCTTCACGTCGTGGTACAGTATCTCTTGTGGGTCGGATTTTCCCTCCTCTTTGTCCTGTTCTCCATCGGCTTTGTTCAAGTGGTCTCCATCCATGCAATCGGTTAGACACTCAGATGTGTCCAGTACCTAGCTTTGTTCCCAAGCCTCCCCGCTTGTAGTATGTCACAGTGGAAGAGGAAGGCCTGGAAGATTTTACCATATGAGGGGCATCAATGTCGACCAAGGTAGACGGAGGGAGGTTGTGGTGTCTGCAATTGAGGAGGTGCATTTACCTAGACACAGAGGGCAGAGGGTTCAATAAATTCTTGCAACATATCTTGTAGTGTCTATCTAAGAGTCTGCGACATTCACAGAGTGTTTATGTAGAAGCCAACTGACATAACTTCATTTTGAAGAAGTGCAGATTATCAGTCATGTTAAACTCTATCATACATGTAACCACACACACACACACACACACACGCACACACACCACACGCACACACACCACACACACACACACTCACCACATACACACACACACACACACACACACACACACACACACACACACACACACACACACACACTCCTGAAGGCTCTGGTATCCCTGAAATGAAGACTGTTCTCAGAGGCATCTCCCTCACTGACTACCTCACCTTCAGAACTTTTGTATCAAAGTCTGTGAGTACCGACATGCTGCCTCCTCCTCTTCCTCTCCCACCCCTCCTTCTTCCCTTCCCCTCCTCCTCCTCCTCCTCCTCCTCCTCCTCCTCCTCCTTCTTCTATTTTTCTTTCTCCTTCCCCTTTCTCTCCCTTTCTGCTTCTCCTTCCACTTTTCTTCCATCTTCCTCCTTCTCCTCTCCCTCCTCTTCCTTCTTCCTCTTTTCTTCCTCTTCCTTCTCTTCTTCCTCCTTCCCCTCTCCCCCTCCCTCACTTCAGCTTTGTTTCTAATTTTACAGGTGGCTCTGGTAACTGCAGTTGGAAGCGGCTTGCCAATTGGAAAAGAGGTGAGGCCATTTTTGTCCTGAAGTGCATTACTCAACAAGGAAACATCACACACACACTCTGTCTCTCTCTCACACAGGGCCCATTTGTTCATCTTTCCAGTATCATTGCACACATAATGAGCAAGTGTGTCACTACCATCAATAGAGTTTATGCTGTAAGTGGGTGTGGTCAGATAGTCATGTGACCCTACATAGCAACAGTATATATGTAGATTTAGTAAGGATGCTCAGTATGCATTTTGAAATTTGCTTTTTCTCTTATTTAGAAAGACCTCAGGCAGTCATGTGACTTGACATGGCGACAACATAGTAGCTAATGCATATTGAATTTGCTTTTTTCTCTAATTTAGAACGAAGCTCATAACAATGAACTGTTGGCTGCAGCATGTGCAGTGGGTGTGTCCTGCAACTTTGCTGCCCCAATAGGAGGTGAGTTCCAAAGAGTGAACCCCTGTTGTTTACCACTCCCTTCGCCCTCCAACTCCCTCACTCTCTACTCCCTTCACTCTCCACTCTCTTTGCCCTCCAACTCCCTCACTCTCCACTCCCTTCACTCTCCACCTCCAACTCCCTCGCTTTCCGCTGCTCACATGCTTCACCCATTCTCCCCTCTTCTATACCTTCTCTCACCTTCACCCTCTCACTTTTCACCCTCACACTCTATGCACCTTAATTCAACCCCTACTCCCCTCCCTCCCTTCCTCCCTCACTTCTTCCTCCCTCCCCCTCACTCCTTCCCTCACTCCCTCCCTCCCTCCTTTCCCCCTCCCTCCTTCCCCCCTCCCTCCTTCCCCCCTCCCTCCTTCCCTCATCCCTCCTTCCCTCCTTCCTTCCCTCCTTCCTTTCTTCCTCTCCTCCCTCCTTCCCCCCTCCCCCTTTCCCACCTTTTCTTTCAATATTTTCAGGTGTGCTGTTCAGTATAGAAGTAACAGCAACGTATTTTGCCGTGCGCAACTACTGGCGTGGATTCTTTGGCGCGGTGTGTGGTGCGTTTCTCTTTCGTCTTGCAGCAGTGTGGTTCAAGTCAGAAGAGACAATAACTGCCTTGTTCAAGACATCCTTCCGACCTGATTTTCCTTTCGACTTGCAAGAGCTGATCGCTTTCGCATCCATTGGGTGAGAAGCTTATGACATACATGAACAATCAACGAACCACATCTCCCTAAAAAATAGGCCTAGATGTTACGTAAAGTCACCTACTGCACAGGACACATTTTGGTCAATGCTAGGCCTCATCAGCTGCACTGGGGTGACCGGGAAATGGGGCTTGCTATCTCATGCACAAAATGCAGTCGGGGGAGGCTGGGCTTACGTGTACATGTGTTGTTATTGTCTTGTGTGTACATGTACTACTGTAGATTGGTAATTTTTGTTGTTAAAATATCTCTGTTAGTGCGATGGATGATGCAAATTGGAGTACATGGATGCACTCCACCGTGGAACTGTCAAGCAATAATTAACTCAAAGGTTACCTGGTACGAACCAGTGTACGACGTTCGCATACATGATGTTAAAGTTTTTTTTTGGCGCATACTGTACAGCTTCTCACACGCCCAGCTACCAGAACCTGCAATGGGATGTGGGAAGCCATGGGAACAATTACCATGGAGGCTCTCCCCATTCAAAACGATGGGGAGAGCCTGGTACATTTCATCGTGTGTGTGACATCACGGGTTTGCAGCGGGAAAAGCATGGGAATAAGGCTACTTTAGCCTTGTACCCAGTCCTTCTCCCCTTCTCTTGAGTGGAGTCTTTGAAGGAGACTAGTTTCGAGCCTCATCCTCAGGCCACACCTGCAAGATATAATCTGGGAGTGGCCTGGGAATGAGCTAACTAGTTGCCACATGTTTGTATGCTGGTACATAGTTATACAGAAGAAAGTTCTGATAAACTTGTTACATGTGACGTCTAGAGCTGTTGCAAGTCTCAAAAGGCTTGCCTTTGTCACAGGGTTTCATACAGGATTTTGAGTTGAGGGGGGGAAACAGGATGGTAGCAGGATGATAGTAGGGTGCGAAAGCATACTCACACACGCATAAGTGTGCGTGCCTACTAGGGGGGTTTAGGGGCATGCCCCCCCCCCCCCCCCCCAGGAAAATTTTGAATTTAGATCCTCTCAGATTGCTTCTGACGCAATCTAGGACAAACTTTCCAAACATTTTGATGACACATACTTATGTCCAATAACATGTAAAATTAAATAGCTAATATTGATAGCACCACAATAATAACCATACTCAATTTCAAGATTTCTGGGGGGGGGGGAGAATTCCAGGCCCCCCCCCCCCCCCTCTGTATGAAACCCTGTTTGATGGTTGATTTTCTTCTCCTCTTCTCACAGTGTTGCTGCCGGGTTTGGTGGTGCTTTCTTTGTCTGGTGTCACCGGATGTATGTCCTTGGGCGAAGAAAATATCGGAACATCACTAAACTATTGCGTCTGGACAGCCAGTGAGGATTGCAGCTGCTCCACCTGTAGTGATTTAGTCTTTGTCTCCAGACCCCACCCAAGAGGAGAGGGTCTGTTGACATTCAGCAAATTCCTCTTGGGTGGGGTCTGTGAAGGAGACTAGTTGCCCCTTTTTTTGTGCGCCATCATGCTTCACACACACACACACACACACACACACACACACACACACACACACACACACGCACATGCACACAACACACACACACAACACACACAACACACACACACACACACTCACACACACACGTACACACTACCTTTCTCCTCTTCTCCAAGTATCTTCATCTTTCCGGCTCTTGTGACCATTTTGTTTACTACCCTCACCTTCCCGCCAGGGACAGGGCAGTTTATGGCAGGAGAGGTCAGTTTGCATGAGTTACATTATGCCACTATCTGTTACTTACAAGTTCCACATCAGGAGAAGTCAGGAGGGTAGATAACTAACGTATAGCGGGAAACTTTCGAGGGAGAGAAAAGTTTCGCGGTTTTGTAGCTATTCACCTTCCACGAAAATCTTCTTTTCTGCCAATTCGTGAAAGTTTTCTCCCTCGAAAGTTTCCCGCTGTACAGTATTACATGTACAATGTTCTCCCCTCCCTTCTCCCTGCCTTTCCGCCCTCCTCCCTCTCTCTCCTCCACCCTTTTCTCCTTATGCTCCTCTTCCCCCTCCTTCCTGCCCTCTCCTCCTCGTCTTCCTCTTCCCCGTCTTCTTCATCCTCTCTCTCCTCCCTGCCTTCTTCCTCCTCCCTCTCCTCTGTGCCCTCCTCCTCTTCTTCCTCTCTCTCCATCCTGCTTTCTTTCTCCTCTCCCTCCTCCCTGCCTTCTTCCTCCTCTCCCTCCTCCTCCTCTTCTTCCTCCTCTCTTCCCTCTTCCTCCTCCCTTCCCTCTCCTTCCTCCCTTCCCTCTCCCTCCTCTCTGCCCTCTCCCTCCTCCCTGCCCCCTTCCCTTCCTCCAGCTGACACAGCGAGGTGCAATAGACCAACTGTTCTCCAATAAGCCATGGATCAATCTCCCCTCTTCCTCCGAGGTGCTGGAACTCCCAGAGGACAGTGAGGACTACCGGATTGTGCGGCAGTGGGGGACACCCAATATCTTTGTGACCCTAATTCTGTACATTCTTGTCAGGGTGAGAGGAGGGAGAATGGGGATTGGGAGAGGGAGAGGGAGAGGGAAGGACAGGGGTGAGAAAGAGAGAAGTGGGAGGGGGAACGGGAGAGGAGGAGAAGAGGCGAGAGGAGGAAATCATTTTTCTTTGCTGGTTTGAACTGGATAACTTCATTTGATTGCTCATACAATGTACATCCATGAAGACGCTCCTTCTCCCCTTCCTCTCCCCTCCCTCTCCCCTTCCTCTCCCCTCCCTCTTCCCTCCCTCTCCCTTCCCTCTTCCCTCCCTCTTCCCTCCCTCTTCCCTCCCTCTTCCCTCCCTCTTCCCTCCCTCTTCCCTCCCTCTTCCCTCCCTCTCTACTCCCTTCTGCAGTTTTTCTTTACCGCCATATCTATCTCCCTCCCGATTCCCTCCGGAGTCTACTTTCCTGTCTTTGTCATTGGTGAGTTCCTCCACGGTTCCAATAGGAGCACATCACCGGCATGATGTACAGACAATAACACAACTTGTGTGATAAAATCTCTCCATTTTAACATAAACTGGAGGGAGGAAAGGTCTGGGAACAATGCTAGTAGAGTAAAGACGCTCCCTGTTGGTCTTTTCCTGCCTACGTTTTATGTCCATCGTACGCAGGTGCTGCTTTTGGTCGTCTGATGGGAGAGACCATGGCTACCTGGTTTCCTCATGGTATCAATGGCAACCCAGTGTTGCCTGGAGGATACGCAGTTGTGGGTGAGTTGTGTGCATGTAAGAGGCTGTGGTATAGCCTCATTCCCAGGCCTTCCCACCATCCAGTTTTTGATTGCTTACAGTATGCAAAAGCAGAGGAGGAAGGCCTGGTCCATTTTATCACGTGAGCAATGTCGATCTCTACCAAAGCAGACAGAGAGAAGGTGGGAGTCTCCAACCGAAAGAGTGCATTTTGCAGTGGTGTTCTTTGTCCTGAACAATGAGCGATGTGTTTTCTGTTTTGCGAACATTTGGAACTGCAGCACTTGGTTAGGCTCTACAAAAAAGGCCTCAATTTCATTTTTTCGGTTGGGACCCCTTCCCCCGTCTGTCTACCTAGGTTGATGTCATTCACATGATAAAGTAGATCAGGCTTTCCCGTTCATTTATGCATACTTTAAGCGATCAAAAGCTGGATGATGGGAAGGCCTGGGAACGAGGCTGGCCATGGCAGATGCATTCTTGCCACGTGCAGTTATACGTGGCTGTATTCCTTTTGTGTCACCTTTGACCATACGTGTACATATACCTCCCTACCTCTCCATGTATACCTCCCTCCATCCTTCCATCCATCCTTTTCTCTCTCTCTCTCTCCTTCTCTCCTTATCTCCCTCTCTTCCTCCTCCTCTCCCTCTCTCCCTCTCTTCCTCCTCCTCTCCCTCTCTCCATCTCTTCCTCTCTCCCTCTCTTCCTCTTCCTCTTCCTCTCCCTCTGCCTCTCTCCCTCTCTCCCTCTCTCCCTCTCTCCCTCTCTCCCTCTCTTCCTCTTCCTCTCCCTCTCCCTCTCTCCCTCTCTCTCTCTCTCCCTCCCTCCACCTACCAGGAGCTGCTGCCATGGCGGGTTCAGTGACCCACACCATCTCCACCTCTGTCATCGTGTTTGAGCTAACAGGACAGATCACACACATCCTGCCCGTCATGGTAACCAAATTGAATAAAATAACTGCGCGAACAGCAACCTGATCATGACTTCTTTTGCATTAGTTAGCAATCCCTGTCCCCCAGTCACCCCAGTGTACAATATGTTAGTTGGTGAACCCTGTATCAGCCAAAATGTGTATCCTGTGTGTTAAGTGACTCTGCACAACATGTACACTGTAGGTCTGCTTTTCAGAAAGCATGTACAGGCTGTAATCAGTAGTCAGATAAAGACTTCCTCTTTCCTTTTCTCTTCCTCCCTTTCTCTCTCCTTCTCTTCCTTTCCTCCCCTCCCAGATTGCTGTCCTGATTGCCAACGCCGTATCCAGCTTGCTCCAGCCCTCGTTCTACGACAGCATCATCCTGTTGAAGAAACTCTCCTACCTCCCAGACCTCAAACCCAACACGTCAGTCCAAATATTCAGAGATTCATGTGCAGTGGAGTTTTTACCATCTTCCTGTTTTCTAAAAGCTTTGTTTCATAAAAATTTAATTTTGCTCTGTACCCTCACCACATGAGGGTCACTCAACACTTCACTAAAATTAAGCTTCTGGCATCCTTGTGCCACGACTTGAACCATAAAGGATACATGTACGATGTTTCTCTAGCCTTGTTCCCTGGCTTTCCCTGCCTATCAATTTTGATCACTTAGAGTGTGCAGTGTACAGTATACTGTATATGGGGACTGAAGGTGGGAAAGACCAGAGAACAAGGCTAGTGTGTGGCCATCTGAACAACTGCCATTTGCTGAAATTTTATTCTGCAAGAAAGTTTCCATGAAATTTTGTCCCATAAAAATTTCCTCCTGGGAACGAGGCTAAGTATTTTTGCCTTGTACAATTACTGACCAAGGTATTAATAACATATATGTGGATGTATGCACAAGATGTAGTTCCAACTGCAGGCACTACGACCTATTTGTGACGGACATCATGAGACGAAACCTTGTCTATCTCACCTACCGCTCAACCTACCTGGACCTGAAACAGCTACTGCTCACATCCAACCATGCTTCCTATCCCCTCGTGGATGCCCCTGGTAGGTGTGGCAATCACATGACAGTCACATGACAATCACATGAGTGACACAGAAGAACAAAATTTGTTCATACACTGTAACCCTACCAGTATATGTAACTGCTCTTGCGACATATTTGGAAGCTTGCACTGTCATATCATGGTTACATCAAGAGTGCATAAGAACAGGTGGCTGGGGTAAGAGTGTGTAACTCCGTAAAAATTGAAACTGGGTTGGAATTTGCCACCAGTACTAAAAATAGTAATACGTACTGTGCATGCTGCGTAGACATAAGTCATTGTTGCTCAACACGTGACTGGGTGTTCTATTTTTTGTACGGTTAAACAATTTTGACCGGACTACAAGCTTCTATTGGAGTTACACACTCTTACTCAAGCCGCCCGTTCTTATGTGTATGTTTTAGTGACTCCTCTCTCAACTTTAAAATTTATGGCCTATAGTCTCATGTCCAGACCCCACCCACTAAGCAACTATTGAGCTATAGCTGAATGCTCTTGGTACGTAAATGTGTAGTGATGAATTGCTCACATGACAGTCACGTGATAGCCATGTCTCTGTCTTCTCTCCCTTTTCACTTTTCAGATTCTCGCATTCTGATTGGTTCACTTTCACGGCACAATCTGAACGCCATGCTGGACGATCACATGAAGGGTGTCCATAAACACGCCCAGCAAATTCGGGACCAGTCACAACTGTATGTGTAAACACCACTGGTTGCCTATCAATTGATAAACTACGTACCTAGACGTTTAGCATTTTTGTTACTTGTAAGATTAAAATGGAGAAGGCCTACCCTAGCCTCACTTCCAGTCCTCCACCATAGCTATCATTGCTTGCAGTACGAATAACGTGTTATTCGTACTGCAAGCGACGATAGCTGTGGTGGAGGACTGGAAACAAGGCTGTGCCTCCCCTTGTTCCCAGGCCTCTCCCCTCCCCTCCAAGTTTTTGATCACTTGCAGTGTGCATATACCGTACCGGAGGCAGGGAAGGCCTGAGAATGAGACTAGAGGAGTTGGAATCTGTCGTGTGCAGTGACGTACACTCATTCATGTGTCTTGTGGCTATCTGAAGACATACTTGGCACATTCCCAAAACACTGTATTTCAGTCTGCATGCAAGGCCAGTAGCTGAGTGCCAAGAAAGGGTCATCTAGGTGAAAGACCATTTTCTACCATGTCTCCCGTCCTGCAAAGAACAAAGGTTGAAGGCCTTTTGCATGGGGCTGTGTTATTGTAACCACGTGACCAGTGTTCTGATATTTTATCGCTTGTGTCGTGTTTGTTGCTAGGTGGAGTGACAACCACGTGACCAGTGTTCTGATATTTTATCGCTTGTGTCATGTTTGTTGCTAGGTGGAGTGACAACCATGTGACCAGTGTTCTGATATTTTATTGCTTGTGTCATGTTTGTTGCTAGGCGGAGTGACAACCACGTGACCAGTGTTCTGATATTTTATTGCTTGTGTCATGTTTGTTGCTAGGCGGAGTGACAACCACGTGACCAGTGTTCTGATATTTTATTGCTTGTGTCATGTTTGTTGCTAGGCGGAGTGACAACCACGTGACCAGTGTTCTGATATTTTATCGCTTGTGTCATGTTTGTTGCTAGGCGGAGTGACAACCACGTGACCAGTGTTCTGATATTTTATCGCTTGTGTCATGTTTGTTGCTAGGCGGAGTGACAACCACGTGACCAGTGTTCTGATATTTTATCGCTTGTGTCATGTTTGTTGCTAGGCGGAGTGACAACCACGTGACCAGTGTTCTGATATTTTATCGCTTGTGTCATGTTTGTTGCTAGGCGGAGTGACAACCACGTGACCAGTGTTCTGATATTTTATCGCTTGTGTCATGTTTGTTGCTAGGCGGAGTGACAACCACGTGACCAGTGTTCTGATATTTTATCGCTTGTGTCATGTTTGTTGCTAGGCGGAGTGACAACCACGTGACCAGTGTTCTGATATTTTATCGCTTGTGTCATGTTTGTTGCTAGGCGGAGTGACAACCACGTGACCAGTGTTCTGATATTTTATCGCTTGTGTCATGTTTGTTGCTAGGCGGAGTGACAACCACGTGACCAGTGTTCTGATATTTTATCGCTTGTGTCATGTTTGTTGCTAGGCGGAGTGACAACCACGTGACCAGTGTTCTGATATTTTATCGCTTGTGTCATGTTTGTTGCTAGGCGGAGTGACAACCACGTGACCAGTGTTCTGATATTTTATCGCTTGTGTCATGTTTGTTGCTAGGCGGAGTGACAACCACGTGACCAGTGTTCTGATATTTTATCGCTTGTGTCATGTTTGTTGCTAGGCGGAGTGACAACCACGTGACCAGTGTTCTGATATTTTATCGCTTGTGTCATGTTTGTTGCTAGGCGGAGTGACAACCACGTGACCAGTGTTCTGATATTTTATCGCTTGTGTCATGTTTGTTGCTAGGCGGAGTGACAACCACGTGACCAGTGTTCTGATATTTTATCGCTTGTGTCATGTTTGTTGCTAGGCGGAGTGACAACCACGTGACCAGTGTTCTGATATTTTATCGCTTGTGTCATGTTTGTTGCTAGGCGGAGTGACAACCACGTGACCAGTGTTCTGATATTTTATCGCTTGTGTCATGTTTGTTGCTAGGCGGAGTGACAACCACGTGACCAGTGTTCTGATATTTTATCGCTTGTGTCATGTTTGTTGCTAGGCGGAGTGACAACCACGTGACCAGTGTTCTGATATTTTATCGCTTGTGTCATGTTTGTTGCTAGGCGGAGTGACAACCACGTGACCAGTGTTCTGATATTTTATTGCTTGTGTCATGTTTGTTGCTAGGCGGAGTGACAACCACGTGACCAGTGTTCTGATATTTTATCGCTTGTGTCATGTTTGTTGCTAGGCGGAGTGACAACCATGTGACCAGTGTTCTGATATTTTATTGCTTGTGTCATGTTTGTTGCTAGGCGGAGTGACAACCACGTGACCAGTGTTCTGATATTTTATCGCTTGTGTCATGTTTGTTGCTAGGCGGAGTGACAACCATGTGACCAGTGTTCTGATATTTTATCGCTTGTGTCATGTTTGTTGCTAGGCGGAGTGACAACCATGTGACCAGTGTTCTGATATTTTATTGCTTGTGTCATGTTTGTTGCTAGGCGGAGTGACAGTGAGGACGAGACAAAGTCAGAACAACCGTCCTCACCAAAGCGCACCATCATGGTATGTGACACCCACGTTGTCTTGGTGATACCAGCTGAGTTGTAAGATCGAGTTGATCAATTCATGGCCTAAGATCCCTCTTTTCTCCCCCTATCTCTTTCCTTCCTTTCCCCCACCTGCACATCCTCTCTCCTTCCTCTCTCCCTCCTCCCTTCTTCTTCCTCTCTGTAGTCCCCAGACCGCACTCCCTCACCTGGTGGAGTTGAAATGCTAAAAAGGATAACTTCCAGTGAGTTCGCGGTAGCCTTTATTTACCACCAGTGCTCAAGGGGGACCTGAATGTTGAAAACTTAGCTAACATTGACATCCTGGCAATGGTGTCTGCACAGTGGCCTCATTCCCAGTCCTCATCACAGCTGCATGTATCGTTGCTTGCAGTACGAGTAGTGCGGAGAAGGCCTGGTGAGAATTATTACGTGATGTATACCGACATAATACCTTAACTTCAATATTTTTCACTATGTCACGAGGTAAATGCACAAAGCTGACTGGAGCTATCCACGCTATTCGTACTGCAAAGCGACAATATCTGCTTAGTGGGTGACTCTTTAGAACATCTAGTCCTGTTTGACAAGATGTGGCTCATTAAGTGAATGTGCTTGACGTACTGTATGTACAATTCTTCTTTTCGCAGTGCCTCATTCCTTGGCAAAAATCTTTGGAGCTCAGGATGAGCCAGATTCTGCCGTAAGTTTACCCTCCCTACAACATCTGTGAATACTGGTTCTTTACCTCAGTGTTGTTTTAGTTGAATGTTTGGACTCATAGTTTAGTTTTAGGCTACCGGTTCAAATTGTTAGTTTTAGTTTTAATTACTACATCTAGAAAGGGTTAGTATCGGTACTTTTAGTTGTAGTTAACTACCATTTTTGGGTGATTTCAACCTGGTTTAGCTGCTGTTTTTGGACTAAGACAACATCAATTTTAGTTTTAGTTTTAAGGTTTATGCCTAACTAAAATGCATTTTAGTTTCAGGTTTGGTTAACTAAAACAACACTGCTTTACCTATTTCCTAACTTCTCATTTATAGGAATTGGAAGGCACTCATACTGAAGAGGTAAGAAATTAATTTTTTCCTTAAGAATGAGTTCTTTCTCTTAAATAGATCACTTAATAATTTCCCTTTTTATTGATCTTAGGCTCTGGAAGAGTTGAGAGAGGAACTATTATCTCAGACCATCGACTTCAAGAAGGGGCTCATTGACCCCGCCCCTTTCCAAGTAGTAGAAAGAACATCACTATACAAGGTACGTAAGCACAGAGATAGTGGTGCAGGGCCGAGAGTGGAATCAATCACCTGTACGAACACCCTGGGTACAAGGCTATGTTATGCCTGTGTATCTTTTTTTTTTTTCCATACTGGAACAAAGAGCTCCGTAGACAATTCTAGACATGCCCTCAGCTTAGCCATACAGCTAGCTAACACACGGATTCCAAATCCACTTACCACGAAAATTAAAACTGAGAAAATTTCTAAAACCCGAATTTTGGCCTGTTTTGTGAAAATTTGTACCTGCAAAAATTACCAACCATATGGTATGTTGTACACTGTACAAAAGTATATCTACATGTAGTGATGTGCTTAGTTAGGTAGTTAGCCTCGTCCTTAAGCTCATCACGGAAAAGCAAAGAAGCCTTTTACAAGAATTTCCTTATGTGAGTGATGTCAAAGGTAGAAGGAACTAGTTATGTTAACACAATGGCCCTCAGAATTGACAGCAAGAAAGGTGAATGTATCCACGTGAAACATGGCATATTTGTTCTGCAAATTGTTTCCATTACTCGTGCTCATGTGCAACAGCTTTTTTTGCTTGATTGTCTGCAAGTGACAAAATGCTGGACAGGGGCCTGGGAATGAAACTATACCGTAGATCTGGAAATTTTCATGTTGTAAAATTTTCGTATTTTTTGTGTAAAAATATTTTCGTGGTCTTGGATACCCATGACAATTTTTTGATGGTGTTAAATCAATACTACGTTCCCAGGTTTAGTGATCTGGAACGAGACTACGCAAGCCAAGAAAACGTAGAGTACGAACAGCTTGCTGCGTTCATGGCTACGCAGCTATTGGCAAACTCTACTCACGTGCGAAAGAGAGCCGAAGAAAGCAGTAGGCATGTACTGTGGCAGTAAAGACAGACGATTTACTTAGTGCTGTATAGATTACATAGTCCAAAGAGGGATACGTTATGTAGAATACTTTTATCATTCCCTTTCGACATGCACTAATACATACCATTTCTCTCCCAAATAGATCCACAGTTTATTCTCCATTCTGGCGTTGTCTCACACTTATGTGACTAGTATCGGTAGACTGGTGGGCGTGGTCACTCTACAAGATGTAAGATCAGCTTGTGTCTACAACATGCAAGAATTAGGACAGGTAATGAAATATACTTGCTCTCCTTCACCCACTCAGCTGACAGATGCAATAGAGGGTAAGAAGAAGCCTCCTTCAAGAGACGAGGCAGACACTGCGACACTAGAGATGGTGCAGATGACAGATAGTGAAATAGAAAACCCATTGTGAACATTCCAGTTCAGTTTTTGTATCCCACCCTCAGTAGTTGCTGTGTTTCTGGTATGTGTGTACATACACTACTCAGATATACATGTCTGTATCACTAAACGATTTTAATGCTCTGAATCAAAGTACTGGTCTTGAACCCAGCTATGCTAAACTTGGGATGGAAAGCCTAGATTTTAATTGTCTAGTATTACAACCTTGTTCACTTGAAACTTGAGGCAATCATTAATCAGATATTGACAGTCTTTGCTAGCATTGTAGGCAAGCCTTTCATGAGGAATAAACTCATGATAACCCCACTCAGGTCCATGTTGCTGTGGTTCTTGCACTTGAGCAATGCACACCATAAAGTCGATGTCATTAGATGAATAGTCACCACTCTCAATTAGTGGTCCTTCACAATGGTTTGCATTATTCCTCTGATTAAGGAGTTGCACTGTTACTTCTCCATGGAATGGCCACTTCAAGTTATCATCATACTCACCTGGCATCATATTTAGATACACAGACAGGTGGGTGTCTTCCCCAGCACCACAACCATTAGCATAAACTGAGATACACATTTTGTAGCCCCCGATGTGAGAATAGAATGGAGGGCTGAGCCATATATCTTCACTCTTTTTGTGTTGCTCAAAGGAAGTCATGGTGAAGCTTGGAGGAGGAATGAACACTGTAGACTTAGTGTGTTGCTGCAAAGTCATAAGTAGGTGGACCTGGGCAGTAAGTGCCTCAATTTGCTTTTTTTGTAGTTTTGCATGTCTTGCCACCATCTGAAGGTGAGCTTTCACACTACTCTCCACATGGGACTGCACCTCCTGACGTTGTAGTTTCTCCTCACAGCCAGCATAGTCAAACTCACATTGAATGATCTCCAGTGGACAGACCTCCAAGTGGTTTGGGAGGTGCTGACGTTCAATGCCTCTTTGTCCACATTTGTTTGGACACTCCAGAGGATGTCTTTTACAATCAGGCCAGTGGTCTTTGGTAATTTCCTGGTAAGTGGCTCTGTAGGCACAGTGCATACATACGAATTGACGCTTGAGACAATCGTTCGCTTTATGCCATTCCAAGTCACAGCGCTGAACACGCCTACCACACAAATTAGGGCATGCTACCACTACGTACAGGCACTCTCCCGCTACCGAGCCGTTGTTCAGATGGTGATCCAAACGGCCTAATTCTCCCACCCACCCACATCCCACACCCTTCTTTGGACAACGAACTTTGAGTTCCTTCACTTTACGTTTGAAGAATTTATCAGGAACCGCCTGAAGTGGTTGTTTACAAAGGGGACACGGTTTCTGATCTCGCCGTAGTTGGTCGGCGGCTTCTTGCGAGAGGTGATTCCCACAACAGACTGTCAGGAAGGGCTCTCGGAGTACATCGAGCGTTACAGGACAAAGGAAATCTTCAGAAGGTTTCTCGACGAAGTGATAGTCAGGAAGCTCTTGCAGAGCGAACGACATCGCATGAGGGGTATACGAATGAAGTTATCAAACCAGGAAACACGCAATGAATATAAACTCTGCAGTCATTAGCCTTAGGTTTGAAGGTCAGCCTTGCGAGCCAACACCTAGCTATTCTTCACATGTAATTAAAAGAAGAGCTAAGGTTAGGCTGTCAGACATTACATCCGATCCTATTCAGTTTGCATGCAGGAGATGATCGTGATTGCAACTCCACGCTATCCACATATGAATGCTAATTCAGCACATATGCCCTGTGACAGTAATATATGGAGGTGAAGACCTGGGAATTTCAGTGTTATCACCCTGCACTATGAGGGAATGCACATTGCACTACACTAGCTACAGTTTGTCAAATACTACAACTTTGTTCACTTGAAACTTGAGGCAGTCATTCTTCAGATATTGACAGTCTTTGCCAGCACTGTAGGCAAGCCCTCCATGAGGAATAAAAGTGTCGTGACCCCATGCAAGCCCACGTTCCTGTGTCTCTTCCACTCGCGCAACACACTCCATAAAGTGATCAAACGAATAGTCAGCGCCCTCAACTAATGCTTTTTCACGATGGTTTTCGTTTCCTCTTTGGTTGAGGAGCTGTACTGTCACTTCCCCATGAAACGGCCACTTCAGGCTATCGTCATATTCACCTGGCATCATGTGAAGATACACTGCTACGTGTGTACCTTTACCAATATCGGACCCATTGGCCTTGACACTGATACACATTTTGTAGCCCCCAATGTGAGAGTAGAATGGAGGGCTGAACCATCGGTCCTCATCCTTTTTGTGCTGCTTAAAATTAGTCATGGTGAAGACAGGAGGAGGAGTAAATACTTGAAGTGTAGTTACCAGTTGGTGGACATGAGCAGCAAGTGTCTCAATTTGCGCGTGCATCTCCTGTTGTTCCTTTTGCACATGCTCAGTTTGCTTCTCTTGAAGTGTAGACGACAGCTGGTGAACTTGATCAATAAGTGTGTCAATTTGCTTATCCTGTTTCTCAATTCGCTTCTCTTGTTGCTCAATTCGCATCTCTTGCAGTTTCGCAATTCTTGCCACCATCTGAAGGTGAGCTTTCACACTACTCTCCACATGGGACTGCATCTCTTGACGTTGTACCTTTTCCTTACAGCCAGCATAGTCAAACTCGCAGTCAATGATCTGCAGTGGACAGACCTCCAGATGGTTTGGGAGGTCCTGACGTTCAATGCTTCCTTCTCCGCAATCATTTGGACACTCCAGAGGATATTTACAACATTTAGGCCAGTGATCTTCGGAGATTTCCTGGTATGTGGCTTCGTAGGCACAGTGCTTACAGGCGAACTGACGCTTGGGACAATCGTTTTCTTTATGCCCTACCAAGTCACGACGAAGGACACGCCCATCACACAAATTGGGACACGCTACCTCGACGTATTGACAATCTCCCGCTACAGCACCATCGTTCAGATGCTGATCCAAGCTGCCTAATTCACCCACCCACCCACATCCTGCGCCTTTCTTTGGACAACAAACTTTGAGCTCCTTCACTCTGCGTTTGAAGAATTTATCCGGAACCGCCTGAAGTGGTTGTTTACAAAGGGGACACGGCTTCTGATTTCCCTGTAGTTGATCGGCGGCTTCTTGCGAGAGGTGGTTTCCACAGCAGACTGTCAGGAAGGGCTCTCGGAGTACCTCGAGCGTTACAGGACAAAGGAAATCTTCCGAAAGCTTCTCCACAAAGTCATAGTCATAAAGCTCTTGAGAAGCCGAAGACATTGTGCTGGGTCTGGTAAGTAGTTTCACAAGTACAAAATTCTTCAGCCCACGCACAAATTCTTGTATAGATGTTTACGTGATAGATGAAAATGATATTAACAGTTTGTGTAGTAGTTTTCACTGCATGGCTTCCATTCAGTCGCCAAAGTTTCCACTATTGTGCTGATAGCATACAAGAACACTCTGCATGTGACTATATACTTAGGTTTGCACGCTGTGAAGTTTCACTTCCAGCAGAGTTGGAGACCACACACTGATAGTAGCCTGCATCACATGCCTGGACTGCAGTGAGTTTCAGTGCTAGCCTCGTTCCCAGGCCTTCCCCGGCTCCAGTTTTTGATTGCTTGCAGTTTGCATACTGCAAGCGATCAAAAACTGGAGCCGGGGAAGGCCTGGGAACAAGGCTATTTCAGTCCAGCTTTCACCTCTTGAAACTTGACACCATCACAGGTGAGGTCCTGCCAGGCCTCACTCTCTTCCTCCTCTCCTTCAGGCTTCCAACACTGCCACTGGTAATTCAGTGGTTCTGCTCCTGTAGCCACTCTTCATCATATAAAACATACTACATACTATAGCTATGCCTTGCCTCATTCCCAGGCTCCTCCTCAGCCTCTTCTCTATGACAAAAGCTGGGGAGGAAGCTGCCAGGAACAAGGCTATCCTTACCCCCACAGTCCCACCCCACTTCTAGTCTGCAAGACAGCATTCTCCTAGAGGAAGTGTGGACACTGTGCCCCAAACCAGATCATGGTTTTCTGTCATTTGTTATAGTTCAACACTACCAGGCACCATAACCATAGATAGTATATGGGTAGGGTAGCTATATTATCTATGCCATAACACTCAAGATAGCACAGAATATGGCTAGCTATATAGAGAGTCAGAATGAGTTGAACATTGATAATAAATAATAAACATAGCTACACATTTTATTGTCGCTGTTGGCAGCTACATGTATATAGTTGCTATGTTTCTGGTATGCATGCTCTGATAAACATGTCTGCGTGCATACTGCCAGTACCTGATCAATGAATGTCGCAATTAAGCTTGAATTGAACAAAGACATAGCTAACATTTTTGAACTACCTTGATAATTATTGTCTGTTGCGTGATTGAAACCTGTTACTAAGGTTTCAATCACAGTACATGTGCAGTACCACTAGTTTGTGCAAACGTAGCTAGGTCTTTGCCTGTGCTGTATTGGTCTCATTCCCAGATTTTTGTTATGGTACATGCACCATACCAAGGGTATGGGAATGGGACTAGTGCTTGTATGCATGAAGAATGAACTTTGTGACCTATTGCGTGTATTCTATGTACCTTGACACCATGCATAAAAACTAGCTGCTATAACTAGATCAGAGTGAATCACTAAGCATACCCCAACTTAAATTGCAATCAAGAAGTTTGATGGTGAATGTGAAGACAGTATAACATAACATGCAGCAGGTAGCTAGCTGGATGTTCCACCAGCTAGGAGCCTGAAAACTAAAATTATGAGTGGATTACTTGCAACTTGCACTCTGCAGGAAGTCCATGGCAAAGAGCTCCAGGATGAGATGGTTGAGTCCCCTCACTATACAAGCAAAAGAGGGTGTCTCTATTATTGGAATTTCAATCCAGTGAAACTGCTGAAGAGTTCAGTCCTCACATGGAAAATGGCAGTGTGCAAGTCTCAGCAAAGGAGCAGAAGGCATTCATTCATGTATCAGATGTGAACATTATCTGTGGCTGCACACAGTAGAAATTAGCTTCGTCCCCAGGCCCCTCTAACCCTCAGGGGGAGAAGGGGGAGGGGGCGGGGATGAAGCTAAGTAGAAATATGAAGACGGCCCAAGATCTGGAGTGACACTGATAATCTGAATCCATACAGTGATTGAGTTAATCTGTTGTACTATTTTTCTTTTGTGCAAGTTATTCTGTTGTTCCTGCTCAAGTATAAGAGTTGTACCAAATTTGTACCAAATTTGTATAGTTTTAGTGTAGTGTCTATGGGGTAGTATACTACCACACTACAAATATCCCATAGACACTACAAACATTGTAGACACTGCAAAAATTGTATATCTCGTTTCCATGCACGCATGGCAGGCTTTTATAAAAGCATGCAAGGGAACGAAGTTATACAAATTTGATACCCTGCATGCATGCTTTTACTACCTCCAGTTTCCAGTATACAAATATGGAGGAGGAAGGCCTGCATGTGAGAGCTTGTGACATGTCACGTGCATTGTTCTCCCGATGGACCGGGGAAAAGGGTAAATTTTGATGCACTCCACTTGAAGTGTTACTAATCTAATTGTTACAGCAAATAGGTTACAGGTGATCTAATTTTATGACTACGAACTGTATGTCATTCACTTGTCATATAAGTGGAATTTGCATGTCTGCAAAACACTTTGCAAGCACTGCTTGGTCTTCACATCATGTAAAGATCTACACACTTACCATCACATCCATGCATTGTTAAATATAACCATATTATAGGGATACATTACAGTTCAGAAAGTAGAACAACTTTCTTTACTTGAAACTTGAGGCAGTCATTCATCAGATATTGACAGTTTTTGCCAGCACTGTAGATAAGCCTTTCATGAGAAATAAACTTAAAACAACCCCATCCAGGCCCATGTTGCTTTACCCCTTGCACTACTCGAGCAAAACACTCCTTACAGTTATCAGATGAATAGTCGTCATCCCGTATTAATTGTTTTTCATAATGGTCCACATTCTTTCCTTGATTGAGGAGCTGCAGTGGACTACTCTGGCTGATCGCAGAGAGTTATTTCGACTTAGTACAGTCCTAGCTTGGGCTACCCCCATACCAGAGGCTATAATAATATACATTTGGAGAAGCCAAACTTAATACAGAATATTACAGAAAGTCTTTTGAATTTCAAGGAGCCATCAAGTGGAATGGACTCCCTAAAGGCATAAAAGAACTATCTTCGAACACATTTAAAATTGCAATTAAAAACTTGCAACTGAAAACTTAGGTATATTTTTGTTTTATATATATATGTATATCTTTTCTTTTTGCCAGTACCCTGTTCTTAAATAATGTACTGTGCTAGCTCTTGCTCTCTCTCATTATTTTGTGTCACTTATGTTGTTAAACTCAGGACCCTCTGGAAGACCAGCTCAATTGCTGAAGAGGCATTTCCTGTACAAAATAAATATTTATCTATCTATCTATCTAAAGGGCATCGCACCATTGCAAAATAAAGATTATGTAGGACACCTTCCTTACTAGTCTCGCAAGACAGACCCTTTCTGTTCCACAGCGCCAATCATTTTCAGTATCAGCCTCCGCATGCCAATACTTAAAGCAATTGGCGCTATGGAACGGAAAGGGTCTGGCTTGCGAGACTACTTCCTTACACGGTTGTCACAGTGTATCCACCCCAGGAAAAAAGTATTGTTCATTAACATACCTCCCTTTACCAGGTGCATGGGTACACGAGAGATGTCACTACACAGTCCTCAGTCCTGGGTACTAGGGTAACACCTAGGCCTACCTTTTTGAGAGAGATGTTGATTCACTGATTGTGAACATCTCTTAATGAATTCAGCTATGTATTCACCAGTTATTTCCATAAGATCCATTTCCATAGGTAAGAAAGAAACCACAGATGGATCATTGAATGTTAGTACATCAATTTTTCAGTATCAGTGGACTTTTCCAGAAGTGGTAAATTACAAAAAAAATGGGCGCATGACCCCAAATTACATTGCCAATTGCCAACTGCCAGATTCTCCACCAAGTTTTATGAACAGCATGTCATTCACTTATCATTTACATGTAAGTGGATTTGCATGTCTGGAAGAACACTTGCAAGCACTGCTTGGTCTATCACACTTCTTATCATGTAAAGATCTACATGGATGCGGGTACTCTTACCAGTATCACATCCATGCATTGGCAACACAAACAATTCAGGTGAAATAGTACATTACAAGTCAGAAAGTACAACAATTTTTTTAACTTGAAACTTGAGGCAGTCATTCATCAGATATTGACAGTTTTTGCCAGCACTGTAGGTAAGCCTTTCATGAGAAATAAACTCAGAATAACCCCACCCAGGCCCATGTTGCTTTACCCCTTTTACTTGAGAAAAACACTCAATACAGTTGTCAGATGAATAGTAGTCATCCCGTATTAATTGTTTTTCATAATGATCCACATTCCGGCCCACATTCCTTCCTTGATTAAGGAGTTGTACTGTTACTTCTCCATGGAATGGCCATTTCAGATCATCGTCATATTCACCTGGCATCATGTGAAGATACACAGATACATGAGTACCTTCACCAGTATCGTTCCCATTGGCAAACACACTGATACACATCTTGTAGCCCCCAATGTGAGAGTAGAATGGAGGGCTGAACCATTCATCATCCTTCTTCTTGTGCTGCTTAAAGTTAGTCATGGTGAAGACAGGAGGAGGAGGTTGAAGTGTACTTTCCAGTAGTTGGACTTGAGTAAGAAATGCTCCCATTTGCTTCTTCTGTTGCTCAATTCGTTTCTCTTGTAATTTTGCATGTGCTGCAACCAACTGCAGGTGAGCTTTTACACTACTGTCCACATGTGACTGCATCTTTTGCCGTTTTACCTTCTCCTTACAGCCAGCATAGTCAAACTCACATTCAATGATCTGCAGTTGACAGACATCCAGGTGGTCTGGGAGGTGCTGACGTTCAATGCCACTTTCTCCACAATCGTTTGGACACTCCAGAGGATATTTGTCACATTTAGGCAAGTGGTCTTCGGTAATTTCCTGGTATGTGGCTTTATAGGCACAGTGCCTACATTTGAACTGACGCTCGGGACAATGATTTGCTGTATGCCCTTCCAAGTCACCACGCTGAACACACTCACCACACAAATTAGGGCATGCTACCACTATGTACCGGCACTCGCCCGCTATCGATCCGTTGCTTAGATGCTGATCCAAGTTGCCGAAATTCCCCACCCACCCACATCCCACACCTTTCTTTGGACAACGAACCTTGAGCTCCCTCACTTTGCGTTCGAAATATTTATCGGGAACCGCCTGAAGTGGCTGTTTGCAAAGGGGACACGGTTTCTGTTCTCCCTGTAGTTGGTCGGCAGCTTCCTTCGAGAGGTGGTTCCCACAACAGACTGTCAGGTAGGGCTCTCGGAGCACCTCGAGCGTAACGGGACAGAAAAAATCTTCCGAAGGTTTTTCGACAAAGTCGTAGTCGGGGAGCTCTTCACTACTAATACTCATGAGATCTTCTTCACTGTCTTGAAATTGCAAAGTGGATGACATGTTCATGCCAGGCAGGGTAGGGACGAATGCCAGCCGTCCACGCCCCCCAGCGGAGAACGTCTGGTGGTGAATTCTTGTCACGAAGGCCAAGAGCGGATAAGAACGGGCGGCTGGAGTAAGAGCGTGTAGAACACCCGGTCACGTGCTTAGCAAGAAGCCTTATGTCTATGCGCTATGCGCGCAGCGCAGCATGCCCTGTACTGTACTAGCCTCATGTACGTACGAGGTTAGCCCTGGCCCTGTACGTGTTACGAAGTACAGGCGGTAAATTCTGACCGGTTTCAGAGGGGAGGGTCAGTTTGATCTTCCTTCTATACTGCGGGTCACGGGAGATGGGATTGCCTTCAAAGTAGACAGTCTTGATCCCCCTGGACCGTGTCAATTGACTGATCCTTACATCATTTTGTAGCTGAAGATATATCTGTTTTATAAACCATGTCTTGTCTTTAAAAAATGTCTTGTCTTGTTCTGGGTAAGCCACTGAGTTCTGCATCATGTAGCAAATGTCTTGTGTAGCTTGCATTTGGTGAGCTTGCATAGCCCTCTTTCCAAGGTTCATTTGCTAAAGTGGTAGCTGAATGGAGACTATGCATAAACAATCAATGAACCGTATCTCTGCATGGCTAGGTACTATAAAGAATCTACCAATGTCAGGATATTCTTTGGTGAGTGACTCTGCAGAGCATTTAGGCCTGGAGATGTGGTTTGTGCGATTGTTCATATGCACGCTGTATAACACCTAGGCCTACCTTTCTGAGAGAGATGTTGATTCACTGATTGTTTGTGCACAATGGCATAACACCTAGGCCTGCCTTTTAGGTAGCCATGGTAATTATTCACCCCCTTCCTTGTAGTTCAACCACAACCAGCTGGAACACTGCATGGGCAGACATTAAGCTAGACAAGACATTCGCTACATGATGCAGAACTTGCCCAGAACTCCTCCAGTTTGGTGAGGTGGGACACGTTCCTGATCCTCTTTATATATACGATTGTTTGCAAGGTCAAGGGTCACCAGTTTCACCTAGAAAATGATATTTGGCAAGGTTAGTCAGTTGTTGTTCTGAGAAGGTTACATATTCTAGACAATGTAACACTCTGACTGTTGAAACATATGTTCTACCAGCCATGATGCCTTCATATTCACAAAGAAGGTTTCCAGGGGTTTCTAGGCCTCCATTTGTAAAAGGCACAAAAATTTACAGCAAGATTGCTGTAACAATCAGTTCCCACTGAATATTTCACAGACTTGTCATAGACTGCCATTCAAGATACTTGTCGTGTTGCTGCTGTGTTGGTAAACTGTGACACAACTACCTTGAGCATCGTTCAAAGTCTAGATGCAGGCCAAGCATACACACACATGATATTAACCAGAAATGTCTTCACTAGGATTGAGCTTGAGTACTCGGCAAAGCTGAGAAGCAATGAGGAAGATTCCTGAATGCAGTGAAATTGGGGAAAAAATGCTGCACACAGGAACCAATTTCTGGCTAGCTTCCAACATTAGCATCATGGTGCACTGTGTGTTACAGATGGTTTCCCACTGTGATCTCGAGCGTGTGTGTCACCTCACCAGTGTGTCCAATCCTTGCATCTCCTCAATGCCATTGCATGTAACTGAGGTACAGCTCCTCCAGGTTTACCAGGAGACACCTTCCCATGGAGGGCTTTTTACTACCTCCAGTTTCCAGTATACAAATACGGAGGAGGAAAGCTAAATTTTGATGCACTCCTTTTGAAGTGTTGCTAATCTACACTAATTGTTACAGCATAATAAGTTACAGGTGATCAATGCTACATTTGGACACTACATTTGGCAGTGACATTGCCAATGCAAACTGCTAGATTAAATTTTCCACCAAATTTTACAGCATGTCATTCACTTGTCATATAAGTGGAATTTACAAGTCCGGAAAAACACTATCACACCCATTGGCAACACAAACAATTCAGGTGAAATAGTACATTACAACTCAGAAAGTACAACAATTTTTTTAACTTGAAACTTGAGGCAGTCATTCATCAGATATTGACAGTTTTTGCCAGCACTGTAGGTAAGTTCTTTGTGAGAAATAAACTTAAAACAACCCCATCCAGGTCCATGTTGCTTTACCCCTTGCACTTGAGCAAAACACTCTTTACAGTTATCAGATGAATAGTCGTCATCCCGTATTAATTGTTTTTCATAATGATCCACCTTCCTCCCTTGATTGAGGAGCTGTACTGTTACTTCTCCATGGAATGGCCATTTCAGTTTGTCATCATATTCACCTGCCATCATGTGAAGATACACAGATACATAGTCGACATTATGGCCAGTAACATCGACACTGATACAAAGTTTGTAGCCCCCAATGTGTGAGTAGAATGGAGGGCTGAACCATTGGTCCTTGTCCTTCTTGTGCTGCTTATAGTTGGTCATGGTGAAGACAGGAGGAGGAGGTTGAAGTGTACTTGTCAGTTGAGTAAGAAGTGCTCCTATTTGTTTTTCTTGTTGCTCAATTCGTTTCTCTTGTAGTTTGGCATGTGCTGCAACCAACTGCAGGTGAGCATTTACACTACTATCCACATGTGACTGCATCTTTTGCCGTTTTACCTTCTCCTTGCAGCCAGCATAGTCAAACTCACATTTAATGACCTCCAGTGGACAGTCATGCAGGTGGTTTTGGAGGTGCTGACGCTCAATGCCGATTTCTCCACAATCATTTGGACACTCCAGGGGATATTTCTTACATTTAGGCCAGTGGTCTTTGACTATTTCCTGGTAAGTGGCTTCATAGGTGCAGTGCCTACATTTGAATTGACGTTTGTGACAATGATTTGCTGTATGCCCTTCCAAGTCACGACGCTGAACACGCTCACCACACAAATTAGGGCATGCTACCACTACGTACCGGCATTCTCCCCCTACCGAGCCGTTGCTCAGGTGCTGATCCAAGTTGCCGAAATTCCCCGCCCACCCGCATCCTGCGCCTTTCTCTGGACAACGAACCTTGAGGTCCCACACTTTGCGTTGGAAATATTTATCAGGAACCGCCTGAAGTGGCTGTTTACAAAGGGGACACGGTTTCTGATCTCGCTGTAGTTGGTTGGCGGCTTCTTGCGAGAGGTGATTCCCACAACAGACTGTCAGGAAGGGCTCTTGGAGCACCTCTAACGTTACGGGACAGAAAAAATCTTCCGAAGGCTTTTCGACAAAGTCGTAGTCGTAGTCGGGTAGCTCTTCACTATCCTGAAGCCGCAAAGTGGCCATGGACGAATGAGCTTACATGTACATACAGGGCCTGGGAGGGCGTAGGACTAGTCTGTTTGGCCTGTCATGAAGCAAACGGGCCCCCGAAGTAGGTGGTCCCCGGGGATAATCTACTTCGGAGTAAATGGTCCACCTCTGAAGTAAATTATCTCCCTTCTTGCAGTCACTGTCCTGTGTATCCTACCTGCCATGGCTATCGTCCCAACCAATGCTTCAACAAGTGAAGAGAGTGTTCTAAGGGGACACTTCCAAACTAAATTAAGGTCATTATCCGGGAACAAATTATAACTATTATATTTGCACGCTCCTATGGACCTATACTTTTGCACGTGAGCTTGTCTTACCCCCGGTACTGTGTACCTTATAGGTAAAAGGTAGTCTCGCGTAGCCTCCGGCAGAGTGCCTGTCCTATAGGGCATTTCCAATTAGTAACACAGACTTAACTGGTAGCTAGCTATATTAATAAGCATGTGTAAGCTACCAGTGCCCCCATACTGTTGCTATATGGCAATGGCATGTTAGATACTATGGCTACAGAACTTTTGCTACTATTAATCACAGTGTATACCATGGGTACATGAGAGATGTTACTACATAGTCCTGGGCACTAGGGTGGCATCAATTTGAGTCAGAGAGGGGAGAGTCAGTTTGAGCTTCCTCCTGTACTGTGGGTCGCGGGAGATGGGATTGCCTTCAAAGTAGACAGTCTTGATTCCCCTGGACTGTGTCAACTGATCAATGTCTACCCAGTGTTCCAGCTGGTTGTGGTTGAACTGCAAGGAAGGGAGAAAAGATAATCAATGAACAATCACCATACCTAAAATGGAAGTTATGCAGCCGTTTACCCATGCATTATGTACAAACAATCAGTGAATCAACATCTCTCTCAAAATGGTAGGCCTAGGTGTAATGCAGTGTGCACATGAACAGTCACACAAACCACATTTCTAGATCTGGGGCCTCAAAAGGTAGGCCTAAACACTGTGCAGGGTCACTCACTCAGATTCTGTATAGTATGCACCTAGCTCCACAGAGATATGGTTATAGTATGCACCTAGCTCCGCAGAGATATGGTTATAGTATGCACCTAGCTCTGCAGAGATATGGTTATAGTATGCACCTAGCTCCGCAGAGATATGGTTATAGTATGCACCTAGCTCCGCAGAGATATGGTTATAGTATGCACCTGGCTCCGCAGAGATATGGTTATAGTATGCACCTAGCTCCGCAGAGATATGGTTATAGTATGCACCTAGCTCCGCAGAGATATGGTTATAGTATGCACCTAGCTCTGCAGAGATATGGTTATAGTATGCACCTAGCTCCGCAGAGATATGGTTATAGTATGCACCTAGCTCCGCAGAGATATGGTTCATTGAGTGTGTATAATGGGCTGTGCATTACCCAGGCTTAATGTCCTGCATCGAAAAGCTCACCAATTACAAGAGCTAGACAAGACATTTTTTATCTTCAGCTACATGATGCTGCAAGGATCGAGGTCACCAATTGCAAGCTAGACAAGACATTTGCTACATGATGCAGAACTCAGTGGCTTACCCAGAACAAGACAAGATATTTTTAAAGACAAGACATTTGCTAAAACAGATAGTTATATCCTCAGCTACATAATGCTGTAAGGATGAAGCTAGACAAGACATTTGCTACATGATGCAGAACTCAGTGGCTGCCAATGCTTACCCAGAACTCCTCCAGTTTGGTGAGGTGGGACACATTTCTGACCCTCTTTATACGATTGTTTGCAAGGTCAAGGGTCACCAGGTTAACCTAGAAAATGATACTTGGCAAGGTTAGTCAGTTGTTCTGATACAGCATACGTTCTACACAATGTATATACAACACTCTGAATGTGTAAAACCCAGCCATGATGCATTCATATTTTGCAAGGAGGGTTTCCAGGCCTCCCATTTGGAAAAGGCACAAAATATTTATAGCGACATTGCTGTAAGAATCAGTTCCCACTGAAGACTTAATTTTGTCACGGATTGCCATTCAAGGTTGTTGTCGTGTTGCAGCTGCGTTGGTAAACTGTGACACAAGTGCATGAGCATTGTTCAAAGTCTATAGATGCAGGCTGAGCATACACACAAGTTTTACACAAGATATTAACTCTCTAAGACGTCGTTACAAGCTTGAGCACTCTACAAAGCTGAAAAGCCATGCCACACACAGAGACCCCTATCAAACATTTCCTAGCTTCCAACATTAGCATCATGGTGCACTGTCTGTTACAGATGGTCCCCACACTGTGATCTCTAGCATGTCACCTCACCAGTGTGTCCAATCCTTGCATCTCCTCGATGCCATTGTAACTGAGATATACCTCCTCCAGGTTTACCAACTTCTCAAGACCTTCTATCACCGTCAGACGATTGCTCTTTGGTGGAAAAACTGGTTATAATTTACCAGTAGCGCATCTTTAAATATATAGAGAGTAAAACTCTGAGGACAAATGCCTCTTCATACTAATACTATTGCAATGCAATCCTTCCCAAGCCTTGTCTCCAGCCCTTCATTATGTGTTGTACTACTGTAGTGATGTCATTGTTCTATATTATGTATATGTACTGCAAGAAATCAAAAATGAAAAGTTAATGCACACTGTAAGCTATCAAAAACTATTACATACTGCAAGCTATCAAAAACTGCCTACTGTAAGCTATCAAAAACTACTGCATACTGCAAGCTATCAAAAACTGCCTACTGTAAGCTATCAAAAACTACTGCATACTGCAAGCTATCAAAAACTGCACATATTGCCTACTGTAAGCTATCAAAAACTATTGCATACTGCAAGCAAGCAAAATCGAAAGCTATTCATATTGTAAAAACTGCAAGACTGCAAGCTATCAAAAAACTGCATGCTATACTGCAGTTATTGCACACTGCAAGCTATCAAAAACTGCAAGCTATTGCGTACTGCAAGCAATCAAAAATGGCAAGCTATTGCGTACTGCAAGCAATCAAAAACTGCAAGCTATTGCGTACTGCAAGCAATCACAAATGGCAAACTATTGCCTACTGCAAGCAATCAAAAATGGCAAGCTATTGCCTACTGCAAGTGATTAAATCTAGGCGTAAGTAACAAGGCTAATTTCTCCCCTGAAACAAGGACATCAGGCTTATGATTGGTTGTTTCCACATATGATTTGAACCGAACAGCTATGTATGGGATGTGGGGCTAATACTTACCTGAATACTCAGTAATTTTAGGTTAGTCAGTTTGTCCAAATTCTGCAGCAGAGAAAGAAGTTACTACATCAATACCAGTAGACACTAAGGCAGTATTCATAAGCTCTTTTTGATACCAGGATAAGAGTTAACACAAAACAGGCTAGTTTTTGACCTTCAATTGTACCTGCAGTTTAGTGATCTTGTTCTTTCCCAGGAACAGACTCTCAAGATTGACCAACGTGTCCAGACCTTCTATAGCCTGTGCACGCATGAAAGGAGGACAGAAAGAATAATGTAGAACCACATCTCCCTGAAATGGGGCAGGCCTGGATGTTAGAGTCATCCACTGTGTGTCAATTACTTAGGCAGTGTAATAGCCCCAGATGGCCCACCCCCTAGTCTCTTTTGACAGATACGTGCTCCTGGTGGTACAACATAATATGCTCACATACATTATCAAAGGGATCAGTCATGTGATCAAGAGAAACAGTTGCTTGATCAAGGGACCAGTCATGTGATCAAGAGAATCAGTTGCTTGATCAAGGGACCAGTCATGTGATCAAGAGAATCAGTTGCTTGATCAAGGGACCAGTCATGTGATCAAGAGAATCAGTTGCTTGATCAAGGGACCAGTCATGTGATCAAGAGAATCAGTTGCTTGATCAAGGGACCAGTCATGTGATCAAGAGAATCAGTTGCTTGATCAAGGGATCAGTCATTTGATCAAGAGAATCAGTTGCTTGATCAGGGAATCAGTCATGTGATCAAGAGAAACAGTTGCTTGATCAAGGAATCAGTCATGTGATCAAGAGAATCAGTTAAGTGATCAAGGAATCAGTCATGTGATCAAGAGAATCAGTTAAGTGATCAAGGGATCAGTTATGTGATCAAGGAACTCAGTATATAACTATAAGTGCATCGGCCTCAACTTACCCTGATTCTGTTAGACCCCAGTTCTAGCATGGTGAGGCAGGTAAGGGTAGAGAGATTGCCGATTGCAGAGATCTTGTTCTGAATGAGGAAGAGTTTCTCCAACTTCACTAAACTGTCTAGATTCTCAATACGCAAGAGGTTGTTGAAGGAAAGGTCTAAGAAACTGGGAGGAAAGTGAGGAGAAGAGGGAGGAAAGGAGGAGGAAGAAAAAGAACAAAGAGAAAGGAGACAAAAATACATAAACATAAAATACTTGCTTTTAGCTCCTACACAAGTACTGTATTGTACACACACACACGCACACACACGCATGCACACACACGTGTGCGCACGCACGCACACACGCATGCACACACACACACACACACACACACACACACACACACACACACACACACACACACACACACACACACACACACACACTCACGTGAGGCTTGTCAGTCTCTCCAGTGCATGAATACTCTCTAGCTCATTGTCATACAAATCTAGTTCCCTCAGAGTGGTGAGGTCAGCAAGAGGTGTCACATCCGAGATGAGGTTCTGTCGGAGAGAGAGGACCTCTACCTTGGTCAGCTGTCTGAGGATCTCAGGGATCACCTTCAGTCGGGCGTGGGTCAGGTCCACGTCCTAGAAAGGAAGGAAGGAGGGGGGGGGGGGGGGGGGGGGGGGAAGGGAGAAAAGACAGATGGAAATAATAAGGGGAAGGAAGGAAAGAGGAATAAAGAAAAGGAAAGAGGGAAGGTGAGGAGGAGGGAGGGAAAGGTGAGTGCTATATGACACCCACCACGTCATCCTCCTTGATACTGAGTACCCTGACATCTTGCTCCACCTCCTCTGCACTCTCATCTACAGCTGTTGAAAGGCAAGACAGTGAAGCTACAAGGAGAAACCGCTTTAGGGTCTGGGGTCCAGACTAACCCAGCTTCCCTTGCTGCACTGCAAACTACTTTTTAATCGCATGCCTAGCTACTGAGGAATTTGATTTTTTGCTTCTTCTTTTTCCCTCACCTTCCTTGCTCTTGGGGTCCTCCTCGCTCTCATCCATAACCCCCTCTCCCGACAGCTGCCGCTTGTCGCTCTCTTCTTGTCGTTCAGCCATTCTTTGGGGGTGGGTCCTACTTGGGGTCAAAGGTTATGGAGCCTTCATCACCCACGTGGTGTGCTAAATCAGGAATTGAAGTATGTGAACGTGGATCTGCGTACCATGGGGAAACGTGGAAGGTAAGTGTGTTTTCTGCAGTCATTACACACATACAACTAACCAGAAAGAGGTCTTAAAGCTTTGCAAGCCTGATCGATTCAACAAACTGCACTAAGGTTTTGACACCTACCTCACCCACGTAAAAAAGCTGTCTGTATGTGACTGTAAATCTGCATACTGGTGGTTGTCTGGTTGCCGTAGCTTGGTGGTTGAACACTGGCAGCTCAAGCTAAATGTCCTGGGTTAAAGTCTGACGACTGTTGGCCTTAATTTTTCAGTTTTCTCTGAGGCAAGAGGTTCGGTAGTTGGGTTTGGTTTGTCAAATTACAGTAAGTGCATATAAGCACTTTGTACAGATCTCATTTGTGAACTGATTCCGTTCCACAGGTCAAAGCGTTATCGGCGTATTGAAACTTCCAGGAATGGCAAAAGGAAGACCACTGAAAATGAAAATAATCAGGATGTTGACCCTGTATGTTAACTTGTATCCATGTTAGCTCCATATCCATGACTACATGTAGTCATGGATATAGACTTAGCGGTTGTGAATGAATTTAGAGGTTTTAATGTAGCACATGATGATGTCATTGAACTCTTATGTGTGTGTCCCTTGTTGCAGCACGCTGAAGGTTTCTATAGAGATGAAGTAGATGAGTTTCACACACAAAAAGAAAAGGTCAGTACTTACACTTTAAGTGTACATGTGTGTATACATTCATTGGTTATCGTAAAAAAGTAGCATCTCCTGATTGGAGGTGATTGTTTTTGCCAGGGCAGGACAATCCCTCCCCTCCCTCACTCCCAAAGCTTTTTAACACTACTATACTAGAGAGATATTATCAACACTCTTAGGTGTGTGTATGTTGCCTAGGTGACATGTTATGACTTTCATTTGGCATGTGCACAGATTTTGCTGGAGCGCTCTGCCTACCTTGAACCAGCTAGTTCAACTGATGAGGTACGCAGGTTGTGTAGTAGTGTGTGTTGACTGTAGGTCAGCTGCTTGTCTCTTTACACTTTCGCACCAAGGAGGGAGAAGAGGAGGTACTGGGACTTCAGCTATCAGAGGAAGAGAGTGGAGAGGAGGAGGTGGGGGAAGAGGAGGAAGAAGAAGAGGATGAAGAATTTGAGGTGGGTTTCATGGTATCAGATAATGTGAATCTTGTTGGGATTACATGATGTGTGCTGTCTACCCTGCTAGCTTCCCCCTGACTTGAGACGGTATTATGCAAGTGATGATGAAGAGGAAGAAGAGGATGAACCACCAGGTGGGTTCTTTGTTGATATCCCACAACCACACACACACAACCACACACACACACACACACACACACACTCACACACACACACACACACACACACACACACACAAACACACACACACACACACACACATACACACACACACACACACACACACACACACACACACACACACTACACGCATGCACACGCACACGTGCACACACACACACACACACACACTATCTCTCTTTCTCTGAGTCCACATAACAACATTAACCAAATTTAGATAAGTCACACAACTTGTAGATAACAATTAGTGATCCCACCCAACCAATTAACAATCATATCATAGCCTACCTATGACATCATGAGAAAAGGTCAGTCACATGTAGAAGAGAAAGAAGAGAGATCAACTAAAGAGAAGAATCTAGCAGCATCCATTGCCTTCCTAAGAGATAAGTCATAGAAGTATGCTTCTGGCATTGCTACTACTTTCATTTTGCTGGTCTGCAAACAAAAACAATAGTTCAAGTACTCATTTGATTCTCAGAGATTCAAGTTAAAAGTCAAATAGCTGTGACAGTCTATAGCCATCTAGCTACCATAAGACCGATGACTCAAAGCATGTGTAAGATCGCATGTAGTGAGCCTACATGTTCCAAGCCCACATGCAGCATGTCCCAACTACCAGACTTAGCTGGACTCCATGTACATATGGGAGTGGCTCCGCCCTTTCTGTAGCCAATCACAGGTCGGGAGTTTAAAGGAGCCGAAACCTGTGTTTGTGCAAAGATCAGACTGGGAACTCCCCTGATGACCAGCAAAAAGAAAACTGTGAACTGGAAATGGCGGAACAGTTGAATATGTAGTTACTGCTGTGATACTCCCATAGTAACGAGCTTTACATTACATTATTCAGCAATATCACACACATCCAAGACCCCCCAAAAGGAATAAGTAACCAAAATTAAGTATCTCATCTTCACTGACTCATGGTGCAATGGACACGTTCCCTGCCAATCTCCTTAACAGGAAGACTCTTAAACACACACAAACACACACACAAGGGAGGAGAGGAGAATAGAAACACAAAAACATGCATACTCACAACTACACATGAGCATACACACACACACACATCCCTCACTCCATACACACTCATCCTCCACCCCTCCCTCTCACACATACCTACACACCTCTCCCCATAGAGCTCTCGGATCGTGCATGGGGGCACTCCCGTAAGACCTTCTACAGTACAGACTACATTGATGATGAGCTGGGTGGGTCAGAGGAGGAGAAAGAGGCGGAGGAGGAGGAGAGGGAGGCTTTGGCCTTGCAGCAGCGAATGATGGCTGCTCTGGACGAACAGGACTTTGAGCTACCGGAGATAATGGTGTGTGTGTGTGTGTGTGTGTGTGTGTGTGTGTGTGTGTGTGTGTGTGTGTGTGTGTGTGTGTGTGTGTGTGTGTGTGTGTGTGTGTGTGTGTGTGTGTATGTGTGTGTGTGTGTGTGAGTGTGTGTGTGTGTGTGTGTGTGTGTGTGTGTGTGTGTGTGTGTGTGTGTGTGTGTGTGTGTACACCTGTGTGGGACAAGGTTCCATTTTTTGTCTCTTTTGCCCTTCCAGGCAGAGGTGGGTGATGAAGTGACCAAGGGTGAGGAGGAGAAGGTGATCCAAGATCTTTCTAAGCTTTCCAGACAGGAGAAGCTCACAGTGAGTTACCATGGTTACTTCAACGTACATGTAGTAATATCACATCTTATCAGAATAATTGAAGAAATGAAATCGAGATCCAGCCAAGATTTGAACCTATAGTTCTTCTGAATGGTCCAATGCTCTTACCAACTGAGCCACTGGAGCCCTGGCATTGGAGCAGAGGATAGATGGTATATATCCATAGATACAGTTTGACTCTCAGGCTGGATCCTATGCTAGTCAGGATCTGTGTTGTTGAATGTCATGCTTTCCCTCTCCTCTCTTCTTCATTCTACCTTCTCCTCTCTTCTTGTCTTCCGGCCTCTCTTCTTCCCCTTTCCTCCCTCCAGTTGCTGGAAAAGGATTCTCCAGAGTTGTTTGAGCTCATGGAAGAATTTCAGGACAAGTTTACTGTTGTCACGGATACACTGTGTCCCTTAATTGAGGCAGCAAGGAGAGACAGCGAAGTGTTCACTTCCCAGGTGAGAGGATGGAAACATGGCTTGTGTTAACATCAATTATTTGACTGTTAAATACTTCATCACTGCATTAAATTACTCATGGAACTCCTAGGTACTCATCTATACATGGATTTGGCATTGCTTTAGCTTCATATGATATCGGCAATCCTCAAGCCTAACTTAATCTTTAATTGTATCATACAATGATTACTTGACTGGTATAATTATGATTATGCAGGGAAGAAATTATCTCGAGCTAAAGTTCCATCTTTTTCTCTGGTAAGAAATATAAACATGTGGGTACTGTATAGTTATTCACCACCTCCCCCCTCTCCTCCTCCCCCTCACACACGCACAGCTACTGCCTCAACATCATGTTTTATCTTCGTCTAAAATCCTGTAACACTCCCGTACAAAGCCACCCAATCATCGGGAGGATCGTGCAAATCAGACAAGTGAGCCAACCCCACCTTGTACATGTGATTGTCATGTGATGATCATGTGACTATCATGTGACTTAATGTTATCATGGACTGTTGTGTGACCATCAATAGACTATTACGACATCAAGAGCGCATAAGAACGGGCGGCTAGAGTAAGAGCGTGTAACTCCAATAGAAGCACTCAGTCCGATCAAAATTATTGAACCGTACTAAAAATAGAACACCCAGTCACATGCTTAGCAACAATGGCTTATGTCTACGCCCAGCTGCGCAGTATGTGTTACTATCTTTAGTACAGTTCAATAATTCGCCTGTTCTTATGCACTCTTGCGACATACAACTATCATGCAATTACATTCATGTGCTTGTCATGTGACTATAATGTGATAACTGCACTGTCATGTGACCATCATGCACTTGTCATGTGACTCCTCATCTTGCAGTTGATTGGTCAGTTGGAATCTCTTGACAAGAAACTTGAGCCTAAAGTGAAGGAAGCACTTGAAGTTGTCAATGGCAAAACCACAGTCTCTCCATCAGCCATGAACCAGAGCGCTGACAAAGAGCTGGAGAAACAGCCAAGAAAAAGAAAACGTTCTCTGGTATGTAATTCAAGTGTAGTGTGGAAATCTTCAGCAATTTCATCAGTCATTTCAAGTGGCAATAATTTAACAGGCAAAAAATTATTGCCCTCGTTGTCGTCTGCTGTCTATGGACTAAATTTCACCAGCACAAGTAAGGGCTATAGATACCAGATAAAGACCAGCATGTAGCTAAGGCCTCTCAGTAAGACATTTCCAAGAATCAGTAAAATCCTCCCAGGAATGTGTTAGTTCCAAGTTCCATGTGGTATAAATTATATAATCAATCACTGCTGAAACCACACCCATCAAGTTACACTACAATGCTTAGGAAAAACTTTCCCTGACACATTATAATTCCTGTTCTACAATATGAGAGAGAGATGATGTGTTGTGCTGTTCATGTAGAATGTTGTAAGTGTTCCTTTCTAATTGTTGACTACCTCTAGGCCAACGGAGATAACAAAAGGCCCAAGAAGCTGTCACAAGTGTTGAAAATCCACGATGGCTGTGACAGTGATGTTTCTGTTGAGGAAGAAGAGGAAGCAATCAGTGAGGTGGCATCTGGGTCTGGTTTGAAGGAAGATCCTTTGGAGTATTACGAGAGGATAAAGACAGAGAAGAGGGCACTGAAAAGGGCAAGGAAGGAGGCATGGAGGGAGAGGTTGGAGAGGGGAGAAGCGAAGGAGGATGAGGCTGAAGAGGAAGAGGAGGAAGGAGGGAAGAGAGCAATCACATACCAGGTATGAGATGTGTGTGTGGAGGCAAACTGTAATTGCACACGGCTATACTGTCATTGTTACATCTCCTCACACACACTCACACTCACACACACACTCACTCACACTCTCACACACACACACACCAGATTGCAAGGAACAAGGGGCTAACTCCGAAGCGTAAGAAGGAACAGAGAAACCCACGAGTCAGACACCGCAACAAGTACAAGAAAGCGCTGATCAAAAGGAAGAGTCAAGTATGTGCACCATTTTCTCAAACTCCTGTTCTCATTCTCAAACCACATACAGGTCTGGGAATGAGACTCGTTTTTATGTACAAGCGTCCCATCAGCTAGTCAGCTAAGGGTGCTGTACGATATGGTCCTCCCTCATCCTTCCCTCCTCTTCCCTCTCTCCCTTACTCTCCTCTCATCCTTCCATCCTCTCCACCTTACTCTCCTCTCTTCCCTCCTCTTCCCTCTCTCCCTTACTCTCCTCTCATCCTTCCCTCCTCTCCCTTACTCTCCTCTCATCCTTCCCTCCCTTCCTCTCCTCTCTTCTTCCCTCCTCCCCCTCACCCAGGTATTGCCAGTGGTGACAGAGATGGAGCGTTACGGCGGAGAAATGACTGGCATACGAGCTAACCTCACCAGAAGCATCAAGATTAAATGATAAACAAACACTAAAGCTAATGCAATCTTATTTTGCTTTCTGCTCACCCGCATGCACTTTTTTATTTGGTTATGTTGTAATTATAATCAATGCTACCATGTTGTTAACTCCACCATTAAATATAGTGCTTAGCCTCTTTGCTGGGGCGCTTTATTTATTTTTTTTCTTGAAGTACCTGAGAATATGTAATTAAGCTCAGCTATAGTCTCGTCCCCAGATCTCACCCGCTCACGAGGAAAAGGGTCTGCATGGTGACTATTGAGCGGAGTCAGCAATCTTGATTTTTGAATTAGTGAATGATAACTTCTTTGTGATGTAGCGGTATTTCATTGGCTAGCTTCAACGCTTGTATGATGTTGGGCTATTTCATTGGCTTGTTCGGAATCGAGACTGCTGACTCGGCACAACCAAGAAAAAGCTCAATGGTCACCAGACCCTTTTCCTCGTAAGAGGGTGGGGTCTGGGCATGAGACTAGCTCAGCTATAGCCTCAATCATTTCCAGACATTCAAAAACATGACTGGATCGAGGCTAAGAGGTGCTTGCGAAGCCCCGACTCCCACACCACTGGTTGTACACAGTGCAGAAAGTGAGGCACAACAGAGTCTGGGAAGTTAGAACAAGGACATAGCCAAGAGCATGAGTGCTTGTCATTTCAACTATGTGTTTAGGACCAGCAGAAAAGCCACAGCAGCAGCCAAACTGCATTAGTTAGGTCTCATGGCCATATGTTGAACTTATAAGTGACCGTTGCCCAGTCCATGGACCAATTGGGCTGGACTTCAACCCTCTGGGCACGATGAGCAAATATATATGCACGCGGTGCCTACCACTCAGTAAAAATGACATCATCATGCACTCATGCGGAGGGTGCTGAAGAGCTCTTCAGGAATTAATTTCACCACTTCGTACTTAGGTTTCTGACTTGATCCAGCTACATCACATACTGCAAACAAACACTGGGGTTAGAATGCCTTGGGAGGAGCTACTACTCTGTGAACAAAGATCCTCTAAACTTGAGAACAAAGCCTGCTTCAGTCATAAGCGAGCAAGTTCAGTTCATATGGTAGTTTGGGGTCCTTGGTTATGGGTGACATGGTTGCAAGATCGTCTGTTGCTTGTTGTTTCAACTTCTTGGCTGTCCGTACCTTGGACCCAATATGCAACATCCTCTCCATCTTAGCACACATATGTTCCACGGTGGTATCCTGTTGAGGTCCCATTCCCATTATTCCAGTACACAGTGGAATGGATTTGGGTTCTGCCTTTTGGAAGCATCTAAAGTCTCTGATACCAAACTCCCTCCAGTGGGGTGACGGCTGTTTTAGAATCATTCTCAGCTGTTTAACATTTGTTGGGTTGTTTAAAAAATGTTTTCGGCTTAAAATGACCCAATTTTGGCCGCCTTGTGCACAGTGACAGTTTTTCATGAGTTGGAAATTTCGTACACACAGTCTCCACGATTTGGTTCCAGTATTGTCCGAGTATTCACTGCTGAGATCTTTGTTACGAAACAGGATTGTAATGGAATGCGTGTAGTAATTTCGGAATGCGATATACTCTATCATTTCAGGAACGGGACTGTGAATATGTACATCAACGACTTGACAGCCTGATGGTCTAAGCCCGTTCCCGATCCCATGACCTGAATCCACTGTACCAGAATCAGCCCCGCCCCCTCCTGCAGTTGTACTCACAGTGAGGTACACAGCTGGTTTTACAGCACAAGATACCTCCAGACTCTGATCAATCTTCTTCCCAAACCAAGGAGATTCCCCGTTATGTACCGCCATTGCTTACTCTCCTTCGAGCGCTCGCCTTTGAGTCTTACAACTTTGCACTTTGTACTTTGCACTTCGTATTTTGTACTTTGCACATTGCACGTGCACTGCAAAAAGTGCAAAAACTGCAAGAAGTGCAGGAAGATGGGTAATCGTAACAGCAGCTCCTTAGAGAAGCCAACAGACCATTCTGTGCACGTGGGCTACTACAGGCAACTCTACCAGGAGCTAACTGCTCAAGACCGCACTGGAGATGCAACTGATGGCAAGACTTTCAGGGTACGTATTTGGGTAGCCTACTATAAGGGACATCGGATCGACAATACTAAGAACATGTGGCTGCCAATTTGACCTTTGAATCAAGAGCTTCAGAAGGGTACACTCATGTGATCAAACAATTTTCGCTGATCAAGAATCTTGATTCTGATCACAAATGCTTCAACTGCATGGCAACATATAAGTGAACACCCATTGTATTGAACTAGGTAACATTGCACAAGACACATCCACTACAGACCTGGAAAAAGCAAAGGTGAAGAATGCCCACATCTGTTAGCACGTATATGTGTGTAAACACACAAGACAAGGGAGGATGCAGAAATTTCGCTGCTCTGAGAATGTGTGAGATTAAATCCAACTAGGGAGGCTACGTAGACTGGTAAAGGAAGGAGAAAGGTCTGGAAGATCTGGGAATGCATGCTGTATGAATGTTGCAACATGTGTTTCCAGACCTACCTGCTGGGCAATCTCATGCCCAGGCTACCTTAATGTAGTCTGGGAATGAGACTGCCATGAGCCAATTTGTGCTTTGGTTCTACTGTGTACTTATGTCATCAAGATACAGTGAACAGCATCAACAGCTAGTGCTTTAAAAAGAATTTGCGTCCACACAGTCAAGGCATGTATTCTTGCACCGGATTGGTACATGTGTATAATATGTGCTTCTTCCCTTCCCCACCCCCCTCCTGTACGTCACAGAGTCGGTTTGAAAACTACTTTGGTGGGCTTTATTTGGAGCTGGGTCACTTGCTCTATCACAAGCTGTTTGGCCCCACACTTTCCATTGACGAGGAGATGTTTGTGTCTTCCATGACTGTCCTGGAGCGCCTGTCGGCCAATCGAGGAGACCATCATGAAGCCGAGAGCTTCTATTTTAGAGTGTTCTCTGAAGGGAAAGAGACTATTGATAGACAGGGTAACTGGTATGAGTGTGTGTGTGTGTGTATGTGTGTGTGTGTGTGTGTGTGTGTGTGTGTGTGTGTGTGTGTGTGTGTGTGTGTGTGTGTGTGTGTGTGTGTGTGTGTGTGTGTGTGTGTGTGTGCGTGTGTGTGTGCGTGTGCGTGTGTGGATGGATGGATGATGGGGAGAAGAGGGAACTTCTCCCATTTGGTTTACCAAAGATGCTTTACATACAATATGGTTGTTGCAATCACCTGATGTTACCAAACAAGGTGTATGATGTGATCACATTGGTATATAGGTAACTGTAGTATCAGAATTCTCTCACCACTGTACACACAGGCCTGACCAAGATCCTGCACGTGGCTGCCACATTTGCGATGGTGGTGGGGTCAGACCTACATGAGAAAGCTGTTATACCAAAGGATCATGTCGTCCTCACCTCCTTTGCCAATGCAGCTGTGAGTGAGGAGCTGCACAGACTACCAGCTACAGCAAATCAACTTGCAGAGCAATTTAGAAATATGTGGGGCTCCTTACTGGACATTGCATCACCATCTTCCTTTGCTCCCCTCCCTCCCTTCTCACTCCTTTCCTCCATCCTTCTTTCCCTTTCTTCCCCCCTCCTGCCTCCCCCTCATTCCTTTCCTCCCTTCCACCCCATTTCTCTTTCTTCTCTTCCTTCCTCCCCACCCTCCTCCCTCCTCTCTCACTCCTTTCCTCCATCCTTCTCTCCCTCCCTTCCCCTCTCCTGCCTCCCTCTCAAACTCCCCAGATGGCTCTGGCAGACAAGACGACAGGACAGCTCCACACCATGCAGTTTGATGTCTGGGTCTCTGAACACTGTCCCCAGCTGCTGGAAGGCATCCGACACTGGATCCTCTCTCTCCTTCGTGAGCACCCTCGGCAGCAGACGGGGGAAACCAACCAGCCTGTTGCCATGGCTACTACAGATGTGAGTAAACATAGATAGAGTTCCAAGAAACTTAATGTTTCATTGCTCAACCGTTCTCTCTCCAGCCCCCGTCCGCCATGAGCTACCAGCTGCCCTCCATTTCTCTGGAGGACGAAGAGCAGTTGACACAGGAGCTGGAGCTCACCATCACCGTCTGGGCCCTCTCCACTGTCCTACCCCTCCCCTTCCTAGGACACAAGCTGGACGAGAAGAGGGTATGTAGGCAGTGGTAGGCAGTAGCGTTAACCTAAACAAGAATTTGGAATGTTTGTGATTGTATAAACTATCACCATAGTACAGAGCTATATCACAAATTTGTTGCCGTCTGTATTGTTACGAGTGCACAGCATGAGTAACAATGCCAACGGCAACAAATGAGTGATATTTTCTCCAGTATAGCTTGGTATGATGGTGGTATTGATTTAGTCATGTTGCACATTCAGATGTAGCACATGTGACTTGTAGTACCTGATATGGATTTTTGTGAGATTTGTGGGTACTAACATGAATTTCCATGTGACTTGTGGTAAAAAAAACATGGGTTTCATCAACTGCTCATACCGGCAAGGCTTCTCCAGTGAAATCTGTACTAATACATGCATACACATGCATGCATTTTGTGCATGAGATAGCAGTCCTCATCTCCTGGTCACCCCAACTCAGCTGATGAGGCCTGGTATTGGCTGAAACGCGTCCTGCGTAGTGGGTGATTTTACATAACATCTAAGCCTATTTTTTTTAGGGAGATTGGTTGGTTTTTTCATGCACACATGCACACACACGCACGCACATGCACACATACGTGCACACATACGTGCACACACACACACACACACACACACACACACACACTCACACACACACACACACACTCTCACACTCACACACTCACACACTCACACACAGCCACACCAGGACTACCCAATCGGTGGTACCTGGACTCTTCTCTACTCCAGCGACAAGCACGGGTTCAGCATGAACCGATTCCAACATCACTGCTCTGACTACCGTGAACCATCCATCATGCTGCTCTCTTGTTACCATAGCGATGAGGACCAACAGTACACCTTTGCTGTTGCCGTGGATACAGAATGGAGGTTGGTCTGTTGTAAAATATGTTTCAAAATTAATGGTCTATTCCCGATAAGTACGGAATGAATCAAAACTGGCTTATAAGTGTACAGTTATCAATAAAGGTATACGGCAAAATGCTGTAGGTGAAGACGTGATGGCAAGCTTTTGACTGATTTTCAGGGCAGTGAAGAAGATTGGCATAAACTGGTTGAAGCATTGCCGTCAGCCGAGTGTCCGTCAAGTCAATCTCAGCACATTTGGTTACTATGGCAGCATGTCTCAACACCTATGTGTAAATTGGTTGTTTGGCATACCTCCTGACAATACTAAATGTATTATGATCGTCCATTTATCTGTCTATCCATCTTTCCGTCTGTCTGTCTGTCTGTCTGTCTGTCCATTTGTCTGTCTGTCTCCACAGAGATGGGACATACTACTGGGGAGGAGAGAAGTTTAGTCTGGTGCAGCTGCAGCCTTCATTTGGACTGTTGATATGTGAGATACTAAATTATGTCCATGGATACTCTAAAACTTAACAGCTACAAGACACTACAAGTAGAGTAGACAGCTCCCAGGATTTCTGCCATGGGAATATATTAATAGTCTTGCTCCCAAACCACTGACGGCTGTGCTAAAGGGTTAAATTTTATGTAGTAGTTGGTGGTCTGGGAATGAGACTATAAAGGGAAGGAGCAAGAAACGAGGCTAGCAAGAAGACAAGTACATGTATGTCTTCTGTACACATTATTAGCACACACACACACACACACGAACACACACGAACACACACACACACACACACACACACACACAGCTGGTCCGAAACTTGTCTCATTGAATGAAAAACAGAGGGGCTTCCCCACTGGCCTGCGTGTGACCACGTCTGACAAGCACGACAGCTGCTTGCTTGAGGTCGACCCCAGTTTAGAGAAAGCGTCATTCCGTAATGAAGTGATGCTTGTGAGAAAAGTGGAGGTGTGGGGATGTGGAGGGGTGGAGGCAATGGAGTCACAACAGAGAGTGAAGAAGTGGGAAGAGAGGGAGATTCTCCGGAGAAGAAAGGTCCGTCACAAGTGTTTGATTTATAGTAGGTAGTAGCATGCTCCCTTGCAGGCTGAATAAGCTTAGCTTCATTCCCATGCTATGTGGGGGGAAGGAAGAGTGGCCTGGGAATGAGGAGAGTGTGAGCTATGCATAGAGAGCATGCATGAACAACGACCCCTGAACGAAATCTCATCACAAGCGGTGATATTGAAGGTAGACACACAGGGGGTGTGGCCAACGTACCATACAGAAGATGGACCTAGATGTTACACGAAGTCAAGCACCCATTGTGCAGGACACATTTCAGCCAATGTCAGCCTCATCAGCTGTGCTGAGATGACTGAGATGACTGAGATGGTGTGTGTGTGTGTGTGTGTGTGTGTGTGTGTGTGTGTGTGTGTGTGTGTGTGTGTGTGTGTGTGTGTGTGTGTGTGTGTGTGTGTGTGTGTGTGTGTGTGTGTGTGTGTGTGTGTGTGTGTGTGTGTGTGTGTGTGTGTGTGTGTGTGTGTGTGTGTGTGTGAGTGACTGTGTGGCCAAGTGGTTAAAGCACTTGACTGTCAATCGAAAGATCACAGGTTCAAGTCCCACCAGTTACCACAGGAGAAAAAAAAAAAAACATCTTTCTCCACTTGGCACCCAACCCAAGCCCAAGTAAAATAGTAAATTGGGAACCTGGCTTAGGCTGGGGAAGGACAAGACCACTGGCTGTGCCTAATTCCACTGAGGTACAGGTGGGACTTTGGGTGCCCACACCACAGTGGAGGGGCATAGTCAGTGCTGCTGCGAGTGCTTGGCCCGGCTTCAGGAGTTTGTCTAGCGCTTGGCCCAGTGTTCCCTGAAGTAGCACACAGGGGTCCCAGCCTTAATTGGTATGGGGGGGCATATCCCCATTAGGGGAGCTCCTTACGTCTGTCCTTGTGTGTGTGTGTGCATGCGGCATCTCACTGGTAGTGTCTCTTTATGCAGCTGTCCTTCCCATTTTTTGAAAATCATTGCTACGAGCGATCATCCTTCATATGTCATGTATTCTTGCGATCACCCTCCACTTCTCCACCCTCTCCCCTCCCACTACACACTAGGTAAAAACCAGTGACATGAAGGAGACGTGGGAGGATAGTCCTGATCGACTGCTCCTAGAAATGGGCGGGGTCACTACCAAGCGACCAACAGAACAACAACAAGAGTAAACACACGATACATGGTTTATTATAGGTACCTTTTAATTATTTTTGTATGACTAGAGTATTGGATACGTTTCCATGGAGACAGCTGATACATCTTTGCTCTGAGTGCCAATTAATCATTCACTTGGTACATGAATTTTTTTCTTAGCAATTAGCACTTAGCTAATTTTTTGGTTATGGGTGTTATTTATTTGCATAATCATTCCTTTTGGTACTTTAATTCTTGTGATTTGTACATAAGCACTTCTCATACGAGAGGCATACGTACACTGTACCTGACTATAACAAACATCGTCTATAGGCACTGCAGTCAAGTTCTGTCTTGTCCCACACATGCAGCTGATAGCTAACATAGCAATAGTTGAAAACAGCAGGCATTTCTGTAAGCACATGATAGTAAGCACTAGTTGGTAATGTAGCCACACAAATTAGTAATATGTATTAAAGGTAGCAGAGTGTGTATTCTCAGTGGATGGCTCTGTGCAATGTGTAGCTAAACCGTTTTATCAAGTGTTATAGCAACACAAACTTTTATGTTCAGATTCAAATCCACAACATTCAAGGGAATGATAAAGCTCTAGTAAATTGGGAGGAAGACAATTAGTTACCAGTGGATACAATTGCAAAGTATGTACACTCAATTACACTAGCTACAAAGTTTATAGTTTGCAGTGTTGGTCATGCCCAGTTCATTTCACGTAAAGTTCAATGACTTGTATTGGAACATCTTCAATACTAATCCCTCCACCACCACAACATATCCTAACCTCAATGTCATCAGTTGTAGGGGGAGACAGTTGTACATTGAACCGCGGTGGTGAGTTGAAGGTGCAACAAGAGCTAGTAGGACCACAACCCTGTCCGTCCCACAGTGGGTCACCATCTGGCCAGAGAACACCATTTGTGCCATTCCACTGAGTTAGCCCTGACTCACAGAAATAGTTCTGGCCCACTGATTGAGCACTCCCAGCAACACAGGGACATGTTGAGCCTCTTGTAACGTGTCTGTTCATCAATGCCACAAGCAAAGGTCCAGATATGTTGACGAGGGGAGCCACGTGTCACACTAACACCATCAACGTAGTAAGTGTTGATCAAGTGACCTATAGAAGCAAAGTACAAGGCCTCTGGTTGTCCTATCTGGTAGCCAATGATCCTCCCACACACCTGGTGATACTGCTCAGTACCAGTGGTGTAGTTGAGCCCCTCACAGCTGGGAGAGCGAGTGGACCTTCTCCCACACACCCTGTGTGGGGTGGTGATCTCCTGCCACACAGAGGGGCACTGCTGGGAGGGGTCAGACATGTTGAGGTAGGCTACACATCTCCAGCCAGTTGACCCACCACAGGAGAAATCCAAAGTTTCCTGCAGGAGAGGTACTACTGACTCTTGGAGCAGTCTCAGAGTTGCATTGTCAACTTCATTTCTCAATCTCTCTTCTTGTTCTTCAGAGGGACAGGTCTGGCTGCCATCTCCTTGCAGAACTTGACCAGAGTAGGTGAGGGGGAGGGTGGTGTTGGCTCCCTGGGCAACAGCTGGCTGAGCTAGGACAGCAAAGCTAGCTACAGCGATGCAGACAAGAACTTCCATGATACCTACTGTCTCAATGTACATCTGGTTGTTGGTACATACAGAATTTGCAACCAGGGTTTTTATTCCACACTAGTTTATACTTATCACAGTAGATGGTGCCACAGTCCAAGGTCACGTTTACACTCACAGTTCAAAACAAACAACACTCCGTTAGGTGGTTTATGTATACAGCCCTTTCAACCATTTCAGTCGTCTCAGAATCTGAGATGTACCCTTTCCGTTTATCAGTGTCGATTACTTTCAGTATCGGCAAGTGATCAGCACCGGGAACAGAAAGGGTCTGGCTTGACGACTATTTCAGCGACATGTTAATAACTAGGGGAATACAGAACAATGTGGGTGAGAGAGCAGTGTAGAGCAACATCGTCTGGCTAGCCAAAGGCTTCATCGGTGCATTACCAGACGACAGCATACATGCAAACCATGCCTATCTGGAGCTAGCAGGGACTAATCTCATACCAGCTGCTACCTGGTAAAGACAAAAAACAAACGAACAAACAAACACCTGGTATGGTACTATGCAATGGAGGTAGTACAGAAGTTGGCAATTAAGTTTGAGACACACTAAAAGTCATTTTGGCCAAACTTGGCAAGCAAACATGATTGTGCCCAGCCTCATACCAATGAATAATCAACGAACCCTGAAAAACAAAGGCAGGCCTAGATGTTATGCAAAGTCACCTACTGCGCAGGACACATTTGGCCAATACCATTAATTTTAGTTTAGAAGTGCATCCACCAAAATCTGGTATGGAGGCTTGGGTACATGAGTTACTTGTGGGATTGTAAAAATCATGATCATAATGGACACAGTACTAAAGGTAACAGAATGGCTAAGCTCTGTTTGACTATGTAAAACTAAACGTCTGTTCTAGTTGTCACATCATCCAATCAGATTGCAGCTTAGGCAGAGTACGTGCTGGCTGAGACGTTGCCTCCCTTGCCAGTCCAGTTGGTGTGGACAAACGTTCCTGTAGGGAAATGATAAGTAAGAAGTCATTCTCCAAGCTTCAAATCTTCACTTTTCAAGTCTCAATAATAATTTGTATAGATTTCGCTGATCCAAATTTTCGCGAAAATCCCGTTTCCCCTCCTGAAGAAATTTTTGTGGTTTTAATTTTCGCGTTTAGCCACGAGCTATTGACTTATCGTCGTCGGACTAATGGAGGACAAAAGATGTCCCATGGGAGAGGGTAGGACGTTGTCTGCCGGTTTGAAATAGCACCATCAAATTGAGCAAGACTATAGCGCACAAAACACACGTGCAAATTTCTGCGTTTTGGTCGTGGGTTGCGAAAATCATGAAAATTGGACCTTGTGAAAATTTCCCGCTATACAGTATGTAATGAAAGTACATAAATCTGCTCTGGAATTCCAAACATTTCAGTTATCTTTTGGTCCCAGTAAATGCGGCTACTGTATGTAATGAGATTGGCTGGACTAACACATGGCTGAACGAAACTTGCATGGTGGCAGTGTTTCAACTGGTCCGTTTTGATGTTCAGGTCAACAAGAAGATAACGTCTACCAACTCATGCATTAAATGTGACTTGCCTGGGTTGCTAAGGAGCTCGTAAGTATGGGCTCCAAAGTAATCCCTCTGGGCTTGAATCAGGTTGGCAGGCACATGCTCAGACCTGGGGGGAGAAGGAGAGGGAAGGGGAAAGGTGGGAGAATGGAAGATGAGGGAAGGCAGGAGAGCAAGGGGAGGAGAAGAATGTTTGGAGGAGATGGAGGAGAGGGGAGGGGTGAGATAGAAAGATGAGGAGAAGAGGATGGAAAGGAGGAAGAGTGAAGAAGGAAGAGGCGAGGAAGGGGAGGAGAAGGATGAAAGAAAGGGGAGGGAGGAAGGTGCTGCTCACCTGTACCCATCAAAGAAAGCCAGAGCACTGCTGAAGGTGGGGGTGGGAATGCCCAGAGTCACCGCAGTAGCTACCACCTTGCGCCAAGAGTCCTGCACAGTAGAGTAAAACAACAGGAGCACCTCTTAGGAGGGCTACAGATTGACACTAGCTTCTAACAGAAATATGACTCAGTGGGAAGGCAACTTGCTCAAAAACTTGTTAACTTGCTCCAACATAGGAAATGGAAACCTGACTTGCTCCTTACATGGAATGGGAACCTGACTAGCTCCTTACATGGGATGGGAACCTGACTAGTTCCTTACATGGAATGGGAACCTGACTAGCTCCTTACATGGGATGGGAACCTGACTAGCTCCTTACATGGAATGGGAACCTGACTACCTCCTTACGTGGAATGGGAACTCAAATTGCTCCACATATGGAATAGTAACCTGATTTTAATGAACTTTGATCATAACTCATACTGTGGTTTATAACGTTCTTGCAAAACCCAGTTACAGTAAAGTACCAATTGTACCGAATAGCAGAATTGATTGGCTCACACAGTTGATGCTACATGTTATGTTAACAAAACATCCCGTGACTCTTTGCATGAAACGGGAATGTTACAGAGTGGAATGGGAGGGGTCACCTGGCAGCGGAGGATGGCTTTCTTGAAGAAGTCATCGAGCAGGAGGTTCTGTAGGTCAGGGTTCTTGTCAAAGGCCTCCTTGATGTTGCCAAGAAACACACTGTTAAAACAGTTAATAGAGAGAACTCATTATTAAGGGTTTTCACATGACATTATCACTTTAAAGAACACAAAAATTCACCAAGAAAATAAAATCATGTGCCTCTACACAGTAGGAAGCCACAAAATTTGCATGACTAGCGGTGCATACACCACATACTCACACGTAGCGCACATAAAAGACAGTTTTCTGCTTGGTGCAGTTCTTAATTCACAAGTGCAGGCTAACTTTCAAAATATGGAAAAATTCATTCCCTGCAAAATGTTCTGCATACATATATGGTATTACTTTGAGTGCAAAGCAGATTGCTTTCCAACATATCTAAGGTAGTTTTGGAGGTCAGAAAAGAAGCGACTCACTACCGTAATCTAAACTGGAACTCCAACAAGATAGTTTGTACACAGCACTCTCTCAACCCAACTTGGCTGCTATATACATGCATGTAAAAATCTGCCCTATCGACTTTCTCTCAGGCCTAATAATTTGTGTTGAATGAACAGAAGATCACGATGCATGGTAGATACAGTAGGAAGTCACTTGTTTGAACTCTGAATTTTTATATTCAAGTACGTCCCACCCCTAGCCTCGTTCCCAGGCCTTCCTCAGCTTCAGTTTTTGTCCCACCACACCTTCGGATGATGCAGCCTCCTCTCCACATGAGTGCAATGCCACCATAGTTCAGCTTCCAGCTGTACACCTTGGCAGCTTCTCTCAGCAGCATGAAGCCTTGTGCATAGGAGATGATCTTGGAAGCGTAGAGAGCCTGACGAATGTCCTCGATGAAGGCTTTCCTGTCTCCCTCGTATTTCGTCTTGGCGGGGCCCGAGAGATGTTTGGACGCCTCCACCCTCTCATTCTTCAGTGAAGAGAGACAGCGGGCAAAGACAGCCTCACCTGGAGAGGGAGGAAGGAGAGAGGATGTGGGAGAGGAAGAGAGGGAGGGAGGGAAGCAGGGAAGGAGGAAGGTAGGAAGGAGGGAGGAGGGAAAGAGGCAGGACGGAAGGCAGAGGGGGGGGAAGAAAGAAGAGGGGAAGGAAGAAACGAAGTAAGGAGGAGTTACAATAAATTTGACCTCTGAACTTTGACCTCTCCACTCACCAATGAGGGTGACAGGCATGCCCTTATCTAGAGCAGAGATGGCAGTCCATTTCCCGGTGCCCTTTTGTCCCGCAGAGTCGCGGATCTTCTCCACCAATGGTTTCCCATCTGTGTCCTATAGGCCAGAAAAGAATATTGGACATCCAACTTCAAATACCACACTAGATCATCCATTCAATCACTTAGGTCGATCAGGACTCCAAACATTCATGCGGCCAAACTACTCATCATGACCAGGCTCATTTGAATATTGGCCCTTCCTTTCTTAGCCTCATTCCCAGGCCCATTCAAACAGGCCTGGGAATGAGGCTATTCTTTTCTATGTTCACTTTGTGTCTACTCATGTATTGAATGAGATCAGGCCTTCCTGTTTTTTTTTTTTTTTTTGCAGTGTATTTTTATGAATGCAAACCAAATGGTAAAAAAAGGGGAAGGCCTAGGAACGAGGCTAATCAAACATGCTCTCTCTTCACCTTGTAGGCCATGATGTTAGCAGTGATTTCAATGAGGAAGGAGTCCAGCTCTCCCTTGTTCCATTCCTTAAAGACCTGCGGAGGGGAGAGAGGGGGTAGGGAGGGAGGAGGAGGAGAGGGAAGGAAGGAGGGAGGGAGGGAAGGGAGAGGGGGAGATAAAAGGGAAGAAGACGAGGAGGAAAACGGAGAAAGAATGGGAAGAGGGAAGGTGAGAAGATGTAGGAGGAGAAGGGAAGAGGAGGTAGAAGAGACAAAGGGAAACATGGAAGGGAAGACAGGACATCAGCAGACATACTAAGACAGGAGACTTACCTCCGACATTTCATCAGTGTTCATTCCTAGGGCATCCTTCATCAGGTGGTAGGCCTCACAGATTAGCTGCAGCAATGAAACTATCATCATGTTCCTATTCCATTTCACTCTGGGTCCCATTCCCATACCTGCATGTCTCCGTACTCAATTCCATTGTGCACCATCTTGACGTAGTGTCCGGCACCATCCTCACCCACCTGTGTGTATGTGTGTGTATGTGCATGTGCGCGTGTGTGTGTGTGCATGTGCATGTGCATGTGTGTGCGTGTGCGCGCGTGAGGGGAGAGTAGTAGTTAAGAATGAGTGAATGTTAAAGTGTTACACCATTACACACTCCCTCCCCTCCCTCCCTCCCTCCTTCCACACACTCACCCAGTCGCAGCACGGTTCACCACTAGCTTTAGCAGAGATGGATTGAAAAATGTTCTTAATGTGAGGCCATGCATCAGCATGTCCGCCAGGCATGAGGGAGGGTCCATAGCGTGCTCCTTCTTCTCCTCCACTCACACCACTGCCGACAAAGAGAATACCCTTCTCGGCAAGGGACTTGCAGCGACGCTGGGGAAGAGAGAGCGAGGGAGGGTGGGAGAGAAAGAGAATGTGTTGGTGGAAGGAAGGAAAATAGGAGGAAAGGAGGATGGGAGGGAAGGAGGATGGGATAGAGAAATTGAGTGATGAAAGGAGGGAGGACAGGAGGGAGGAAAGGAGGGAGGAAAGGAGGGAGGGAGGGAGGAATGCAGGGAGGAATGGAGAGAAGTGAGGGAGAGAGGTTTAACTGGTGAACACATAGAAGTTATCTACAAAGGAACAATCACCATCGTTAAACTTTCCTCATTTTTTCCTAACCCAAATCTCCCTCCCTCCCTCCCTCCCTCCCTCCTTCCCTCCCTCCTTCCCTCCCTCCCATCCTCACCTGTGAGTCAGTGTATTCAGAGTTGCCACCATCAATGATAATGTCTCCCTTCCCCAGCAGCGGCAGTAGTTTGTCAATGAAGGCATCCACGGCACTCCCAGCCTTGACCAGCATCATCACTCGCCGTGGCTTCTTCAACTTCGCGACCATTTCCTCAAGGGAATGGGCTCCGACGATCTTGGTGCCTGTGTGTGTGTTTGTGTGTGTGTGTGTGTGTGTGTGTGTGTGTGTGTGTGTGTGAACAACAACCAGTAAGCTTTCGCTTCACAGACGCTCAGAATTCCTAGCCTCGTTCCCAGGCCTTCTCACCATCCAGTTTTTGATCGCTTGCAGTATGCAAAAACAGAGGTGGAAGGCCTGGTATATTTTATCACATGAATGATGTCAGTGTCTACCTAGGTAGACAGAGGGGAGGAGGGGTCCCCCATCAAAAGAACAAGCATGAGGCCTTATCTTGTAGTTTCTGTCCCAAGCACTGGATTTTCGAACATTCGCAAAGCAAATAATGCACCGCTCCTGGTTCAAAACAAACAATGTGTGTGCGAAATGCATTCTTTCGATGGGGCACCCCTCCCCCCTCTGTCTACCTAGGTAGACACTGACATCATTCATGTGATTAAATGGACCAGGCCTTCCCCCTCCGTTTTTGCATACCGCAAGTGATCAAAACTGGACGGTGGAAAAGGCTACAGAATTCCAGTGCTTGGACAGACACTACAAGAAAAAATCTCAAGCTCATTCTTTCAGTTGGGCCCCTCCCCCCCCCTTGTCTACCTAGGTAGACATTGACGTCATTCACATGATGAAGTGAATCAGGCCTTCTGCTTTTGTATACTGCAAATGATCAAACAGACAAGGCTATGTGTGTGCGTGTGTGTGTGTATGTGTGTGTGTGTATGTGTGTGTGTGTGTGTGTGTGTGTGTGTGTGTGTGTGTGTGCACGTGTGATGTAGAGGGAGTGTTATAGGACAACTAGTCTAATCGTAAGACCTACCTTTGGCTTCATTCTCTAGAAAGCGGTCCACCTTCTCTGTGGTCCTGTTGTACGCACACACAACAAAACCATGGTCATTCATGTTCAGAATAATGTTCTGGCCCTGTGTGTGCAGGGGAGGAGGGAGGAGAGGGGAAGGAGGAGGGGGAGGGCAGGTTGAGAAGGAGGAGGATGGAGAGGGGGAAAGAGGGGGAAAGGGAGGGAGAGGGGAGGGTGAGAAGGAGGAGGATGGAGAAGGGGAAAGAGAACCCCAGCCCTGAACACACGTCAGGCAGCCACTAAACGGCCCATTGGCTAATACTCAACTCCTTCAAGGCATGTAAATTTATACTAGTTATTTACATGAAGGTAGCCACCTCTTTATTATGGTCAGTACTGCTGGTGCCTAGCCTCATATCCAGGCTCATTTCTCTTTACTAGGCTACCTGGTCCAGTTATAGGTAATAAATTCGGAAAAATAGGTGGTAAGCTCAAGCAGAAAGCATAATGCCAGAAAAGTAGACAGGCAGAACAGGGGCGTTGCCTAGGAAAATTGTGTAATCACCCATAACTATGAATATGTGTGCCCACAGTGTTGTGAAAGTGGAGATACTAGTTCTAGCATACTGTCCATTTCTAGCTGATCGAAGGCCCTTGTAACTCTAAAGAACTCAGAAGACCCAGGTAACTCTGAAACTCTTCTTCTATAAGATTCTGCAAAACCTCTTTCTTCTATAAGATTCTGCAAAACTCTTCTTCTATAAGATCCTGCAAAACCTCTTTCTTCTGCAAAACTCTTCTTCTATAAGATTCTGCAAAACCTCTTTCTTCTGCAAAACCCTTCTTCTATAAGATTGGTAAAACCCTGTACATAGTAACTCACCATGACGGCCAAGCCGATCAAAGCAATGTCAGCCCTGTGGAATTAAATGGAACATGACATGTCACATGTACACAACCACAGTACATCTAGTTGTGCACTAAAATATCATTTAATATGCTTGGGTAATTCTTACAGTGTCTTTCCTTTGTAGACATATGCTATCACCATAACAATCTCATTTCCAGTCCCCACCCAGGATTTCCATCACAGTTGGTGAAAATTGGGTAGAGGCCTGGGACCAAGGCTCTTGACCAAATCAGGCACTAGCTAGCTCTATTTTAGGTTTTCCTATGAAGTCGGCATAACCTCCTTCAAAAACAGGGCTGTTGTCTAGCTACAGGGATGGCAAGGTAGTAAACCAAGCTTTTACTTTGCATGTCAACAATGGCTAGCTCCATTTCTTGGTCTAATAAGAAGCTGGCCAGTGGCCTAGGTATGAATCTACGTTGGGCTACTCCTCTAAATGGAGACACACGACAACAAAATTAGCCTAGGGTAGTTGCTTGAATATACCTCTGTATTCTCATGCAAACATCAGTAAATTTTGTGCCATTATCCATAATTATACTAATGTCTGCCCTACAGTGTAGAGGGCTAAACCTCTGTTACAGGCCAGGTAAATGGCTATGTTGTCAATAGGAGGTAAATCTCCATAGCACCGTTCCTAATCTCCTTTGTGTGAAAGGTGAGTAGCAGCCTAGCTCTAAAGATGGGTAAGAAAATGGCATTAATACAGCAAGCTCTTCACTTTGCATTAGCAGTAGAATAAGACAACAGACCCTGGGGTCAAGGGTCACCATTTCATCTTCTAAGGGCTGTACATATTAAAGTGCGCACAAACGGGCGCAAAGAAATTATGCAGCATGCACGACAAGCAGGTGCTAATCACTTACACTGGCTCCGCCATCTTTCATTCAGGCAACCTGTAGCGAGAAGAGAGGAGGAGGATGTGTATTGGACGACTTGCCTTCTGCAGCCCTGCAAAGGGATAAGCCGGAAGCGTAAAGAAGGGGGCGTGTCTCAAGTCACTAAACGATGCGCAATGCGCGCGCCTAAACACGTGTACGTGTACTTGAGATACGCCAAGGATGAGTTATTAAAAAGGTATGGTTTTCAAATTTGTTTGCCCCCTGATTTTAATATGAATACTTTGTAAATTTCAACTGACATGGTGTTATGTGGCAATTTTCTTCCCTTGTTGCAGGGAGTATGGTTCTGTGCAGTGCAATATGGCGGCAGTTTCACCTGCAAAGAATGGCCTGTGTTGCAGGTGGCACGGTGAGACAGAAAGTGATACAACACAATGTCAGCTACCCCTGTACAGCGTGCACACAACCCTGCAAGATGAACTCCTATCATAGTGGTTCTCCAATGATATCATCCACCAAGACAAACTATCATTGTGATGGGATACCCTGTCAACATCCTAGGAAATTCAGAACAGCTGAAAGTTTAGGAACAAAGTTAATGCCTTCACGGAAGTTTAGTCACCATGGTCGTCCAACTTTTGGTGAGGGAAGGGGGTACGGCAATTCCATTTGGCAAAGGGTTGGTATGAACTCTTACTTTGAGAGGACAGGAGTTTCTGATATGTGGACAGAAAAGTTGTTTGCGAGAGGAATTTCAAATGGCCTCATGGCGGACTCAGTGGCTGCAAACTCTCTCCTACTGAGAACCGTGCGTTGTATTGTACTTCTGCAATACATGATTGGACACTGTTATTCCTAGGCCTTTCCCTAGTCTATGAGACTAGCCTTCAGCCTGCCTTTAGCCCCAGTACTGTAAAAGCTTGGGTGAAGGTCTGGGGTCTAAGCTGTAAATGATACCATTGCTCAGTAAGAAGTGATCATGTGTCTAATTCACACTAATAGGGAAGTCTTGTAAGTGTAAGTGTGTGCAGTTAATAGCAACCCATACTGTGTCACACAGGGAAAATATATTGTCTTGAGCAATGGTTTTCACTCATAGGATACTTGAATTTGATTGTAAATATATGTACCATCATAGTCTCATCCCCAGACCTCATCCGGCGCGTATATCGCTTCCAGTATAACGCGCGATACTGAAAGCAATCCGCGCTGGGGTTGGTTTTGGATCTGGGACCGAGACTAGTGACTGTCAACCAAATATTCTTGTATCATTTTAGACCAAATTTGACACCAAAGGAAATCATATTGAGGAAGGTAAGCACCGAAATTGGATGACAAGAATCGTCCCAAATTGTATGGTTATTGTTCATTCTGTTCTATATAGAGGAAAATACTCAGCATGGGTAGGTGCATGGTTGGGTGGATGGATGGACAGAAGGACAAGGATAAACACTGTACATGAGAAATTGATTAACCAAGCTTCCTAAAATTGCACAGGAAAGAGCGGAAATATAGAATTCTGCCAAGTGGTTTACTGTGGTAAAGCCAGACTTAGCAGGCTTTGGATTTTGTATGAATAAGAAATGCGTATGTTGTATACAACATGTATTTGTTATTGTGGCAACAATTATTTGTGTACTGTATCAGATATTCACAAGTCAGAACTGCTGTTGCGGTATGGGATTCAGGCTCGGGACATTCGGTTCTCTACCTTCTCCTCGCTCTATGTGCGATCATCCAGTATCATAGTAAGACTGCAGGTGGGTGATGTCATTATTACATCATTGGAGGAGCTTGAGTGTGTAACTCAGACTTACGACTGCCAATATGTTACTGTGATATAGATGGTTTTCATGGTGCTTAAGTAGACTGCTGCCTCTCGACCACACAGTGGAAGTAGTTGGTCCCACCCATTTGGGAACTTGGATGTTTAAAGTTACCCAATTGCATTGTATATTCACATCAATGAAAAACAGAAGTTTGTCTTCCTCATCACCCTACAGCACATTAAGGCAATAATCAACTCTGACTCACTTGTGTTGATGGACTCCGATCACCCAGCAATTCAAGAGTTTATTCCTGAGCTAGAGGTACGATGCCATGGATCCCTCTCCCACTTTACCTCGATCTCTTGTCATTCCTCTCCTCAGTCCTCCCTCCCTCCCTTCTCCCTTTCTCCCTCCTCCCTCCTCCCTCCTCCCTTCCTCCCTCCTCCCTTCCTCTCTCCTTCCTCCACCCTTCCTCTCCCTTCACCCCTCTCTTCAGGAGAGGCTGAAATCATCCATTGATGTAACACTTCCCTTTGAGTTCCGAGCCCTCGAAACTATGCTGATGAAAATTGTGAGTATACGTTTAGCCTCATACCTAGGCCACTTTTTCTCTAGTGTTGTTTCAGTTAAGCACTTTGCTTTTTAGTTCAGTAATGGTTAGTTTTCAAGCCTAAAATTGACATTTAGTTTAGTAGTAGTTAGTACTTGGGAGGTGGTTTCAATTTTAGTTTAGTAGTAGTTAGTACTCGGGAGGTGGTTTCAATTTTAGTTTAGTAGTAGTTAGTACTCGGGAGGTGGTTTCAATTTTAGTTTAGTAGTAGTTAGTACTCGGGAGGTGGTTTCAATTTTAGTTTAGTAGTAGTTAGTACTCCGGAGGTGGTTTCAATTTTAGTTTAGTATTAGTTAGCACTTCAAAAGGAGATTGGATTTCAGTTTAGTAATAGTATGTGGAAAGGCACTGAAATTAATTTTTAGTTAGTATTATTTTTACGGTATAGCAAGGCAAAGTATTAAGGAAATAAGAGATAAAACACCATAGTTTGTGCATGTACAATCATAAAAATAGCAGACAATCTTTACAAAGTATTCATTTGGTCAGAACATTCATTTGAGTCTTACTGTAGACTTGCCACTCTTCCAGTTCACTGTTCTAGACAATCGTCTCAGTGAGCTACAACCTGCCCTCCGTGATGTCCTCAACAGTCTCCTGGATCCTCGGCTCTTCTCCGTTGACCGAGGAGAGCTTCATATCCTCCTGCATCACAGCAAGAGTCTCTCAGACTTTCATTCTGTTGCAAGAGACATTGAGTCTACACTGAATGATGTGCTCGATGAAGAGGAGAATCTCATCGACATGCACCTCACCCATTTGGCCACCACTGGGTGAGTGATGTCATTGATAAGACCATATTTACTTAGGGCAGCTAATATTCTGTGATGCACTATAACATTATCATTATGATGTCGTGGTGATGCCATGGTCTCCTACAGGATGTACCGTGAAGAGGATGATACCGAAGATCTCTATAACATTCTGGAAACATACCTCATGCAGGTGATCCCCTTCCCATTCCCTCATTTCACCCCACCACCCGTGACCCTTTCCTCCTCACCCCCTCTTGCCCTTTCCTCTTCCTCCCTTTCTACTCCCTCCATCCACCCCACTCCCTTCGTCTCCTTCCCGTCTCTTCTTCCCGCTTTTCCCCTCTCATCTTCTCCTTGGACTCCTCCCCTCTCCACCTACTCTCCCCATGCTCCATACATCACACTCCCACACTTAGGCAGAAAACATTCTCAGTGAAATTCAGAAGCTGCGGGAACTAATTGACCAATCAGAGAGTGTGATTCTCATCAACCTGGACAGCCAGCGTAACATCATGCTGCGACTGGGTCTGCAGCTGGAGATGGGGATGTTCTCTGCCGCCATTTCTGGACTGATAGGGATGGCCTTTGGAATGAACCTGCAGTCTTCACTAGAGGAGGTGGGCATGTGTTAGTGTTGTTCCGGCAACTGAAATAAGGATGAGACAATGTGTTTTTTGGAAACATTTCAAGAAACCTGCATGGGAGGGTATAGTTTGACACACTATACCCTCCTCTTGTTTCCAGGGAAAAGTAACAGGTCAGAAAGTACCCATTCCCAGGCCTCCACAGATTGATATTGCAAACGACAAAGCTAGCTATGGTGAAAGTAAAATGATGGATTATGTGTCATCGAAACTCGTACTGATAAACTCCTCTCCCCTTCACACACACACATGCATACATTCACAGAACCCCTATGCCTTCTGGGTGTTAACTGGTTTCATGGTCACTACCTGTGGGCTGTTATGGCGACGGCTCCTCATGTTTGTTGGAAAGAGTCTTGACAGACCTCTTCTTAAGAAAATTAGCAGACCCAAAAAGAAATGATGTTATATTGTGTATATCACGCTGCTTCACATAAGTATGATGGTGATAACCATAAGTTTGTATTCACCAGTTCAAGGAGACAGACAAAATTATATAGGTGAGCTTGGGCATGTGATCCGAGCTCCTTTTTTCCATATCTTCCAGGCTCTCTTTCATGAAGTCTATCTTGCACTTTTTAGGATATAAGCGTAGTAGCTCATATAATTATATAAGCTCAGCTGATGATATAAAAAAGCTGCATGAATTTATGGTATACGTGCCATTTACAAGTTCGTTTTGAAAGTGCTTCAGCCATGTCCAGGCCTGTATGTACAATTATGCAGCATGTCTAATTACGATAGGGTGAAGAATTCATAGCATATTGTCCCACAGAGCTGCAATCGGAATGCAATGTTTAAGTGACAATTCCAGTAGTATAAGATAGCTTATATAATTTTATGTCATTTTCCCCCTTAGAGAATGAAAGCTGTCCCAACTGCATGCACATAATTGTGGCTAATCATTCAGCAAAAACTTTAGCAAAAGTTCTTGGCACAACAATTAAAAGTCAGTACAGAAGGACATACCAATACTAAAACAGTCTGTTCTACTATGTCTGAGTCTGTTCTCTCTCTAGTGAAACATCTGTATAAAAAAAGAAAGTCGTTAAACTTCCTGGACTGACCAACCAACATATGACGCTGTTCACTTACTATACTTCTTGCAGAGGAGGTTTGCTTCTTTGGCTTCTCCCATGACCATCAAAGCCTCTACCAACTGCTGGTAGGATGGATTGGGGGTGATTCTGAGCCATGCCCTGAACATCTTCCTCCGACAGGCCTTGAGGTCCCCTCGACTGTCCTTCTCAATCACTTCCAACTCGGCGTCTTCCACTCCTAGCTGAAGGCCCAATTCATACCACTCGCTGACCTTGATCAGAACGAGATCTTTCATCTGTGGCCCCTGGGTACCTGACAGAAAAATATCACCACACACCAGGATCTGAATCTCATACCATGAGATTAACATCAACACATGCACAATCCCAAGACAGAAAGATAGGTTTTAGACGAATGTATATGCTATCCCATGACAAACATACAATGCAAGACAAATACTTGTGAACTGCTCACCTGGAGTGTCACCGGGGCTGAACCAGACCAGGTGCTCCTCTGTCAGGGTGCTGCAGAACTTAGCAGGATTCAAGGTGCAGGTCATCAGCGTGCGAGTACTATCAACTACAGAAGCATGAGGCATGGTAGTGTCAGAAGTGCCATGCTCACAGCAAAGGAAGGCGTATTTAGGAACTGAGTTATTGTAATGTAATGCACTAGATGCTTTCCGCAAGCCTGCCATTATGGTCTCACGAATTTGTGGACACACTGTTGAACAAAGAGCTCTAGGTGCCTTTTCAGGAAGCTGAATGCTAACATGGAAAAAGGTTGAGAAGGAATCACTGAGAGTGATTGCCCCGGGAAGATCTCCAGGAACCTCGAATTGGACAGTGTTTCGGTCGACCTTTACAGGAGATTGGCTACTAGCGTCAAAGAGCAGCTTCCACTTTGCTTGAGATAGAAGATATGCCACAAGAGCACAGAAGACTCCAAGCAGTGGACTGTGGGGAAAGTAGAACAGCAGAGAAGGGACACTGCTGCTAGGAGCAAGAACAGTGGGCTCATCTGTTACTCGCAAAAGACAAGGCATGAGGTACTCCTCCTCAGATATCTTGGACACTATGAGAAGCTTCTTGAAAAGCTTCAGCAGCTCAACTGGACTAAAAAGGCCTTGGACATAATGCCTCCTAAAGCTCTTCTCACTAAGCAATTCCAAGGTTATGATTCCCTGATCACGAAATTTTCGGAGCTTACCTTCAGTTGCTTTGTGTTGACAAGCAGCTGTTTGCAACCTGTAGCTATACTCTACAAGTTCCGTGACCTTGTCCAGGAGCACCTGGGGGTCACAGAAGATGACATCTGGAAGCACATCCTTGTAGTAGAAAAGAATATTTAGGTTGTCAAGATACTTCAAGGCTTCCTCGAATGACTCATCGGTGAAGTGAAACCTTCGAGCTACAGCTAAACCCTCAGCTTTGCTAAGCACACCTCGCCCTAGCTCTAACATCAGCTTCTGAAGTGCAAGCTCAAGAGCATGCCATCGAAGAGGGATCCGCTTTGGTTTGACACGTGATCTCTCAACTATCACTCTCCTTAATTCAGCTGCAATTTTCTTTTCCTGTTGCCCAGGGGTTTTAGCATTCACAGCAAAAATGAGTTCTTTCAACCTTTCATCACAATAGACGACCTTGTCTTGAACTGCAAGAGGGAGCATTTTGCGAATTTTCTGATCTTTCTCCTCTCTTGGTTCTGGGCACTGGTGTTCCAGATCCTTGTGTGTCCCCACGAAGATTGGTGCTGAGCAGAGACCCTCCTGTGACTGGGATGCCTGAGACTGTATCACCCTCATACACCTCATCAGGATTTGTTGATTGGTAAAACGTGATCGACAAGACCCCACAAGATGACCATTGTCATCGTAAAACTCGATAAGTGGGTGGTCATCAAGACTATCGTCAAGCTTGATCGTGAACATTGAGGCTGACGTATCTCGCATGAACATGGGAAGGACCTCGTGAAACTGGGGCTGTCCCCCAGTGTCGATGAGAGTGATTCGATCACGTTTGAAGGCCTTCTTTGCACGATGTCTATATGGTGACATCTCGATGCGTCGAAGTAGCTCATCCTCAGCAGAAGAAGTGGATGTGGAGGACAACTTTTTACGAGAGGTGGAAGCAACGCTTGTACTCGGCTGGGAGGCAATTTTCGCTTTGGGGGCAGTTTTCAGCTTGGAAGTTTCTACAAGAGTGCGTGCACTGGAAGAGGGTGCAGAGCTGATAGCTTTCTTAGTGACGGAAGTTTTTTGTGGAAGCATTGTGGAGGTGTCTGCTATGGTCTGTGAAAGCTGATCACGAGTTACTCGGACCCATTTTCCACCTTCCTCTTCGATCTTATCTACCCTAATAGGCCTGGTAGCACATGGTGTACTACGACGTACCATGGGTGGCTCTTCGTCCATAAGCAGTGCGATCGTATGGGTCTTACCGGTTCCAGCTGCACCGAAGATGAGTGCTTTGATGTCTCTTGCTTCCACGTATCCATGTGTCATTGCTTCATCAAACATCTCCTTGGATTTTTCACTCGCTATATGGTGGGAAAAAAAAAAAAAGCTTTTGATACAATGATGATAGCAAGTTGTGTGTGTAGTGAGTGGACTACATTGTGCAATGGTGGAATGTGACTATTTACAACATACACATCTCACTATGAAAATGTCAAGAGCTGAGATGAACAGACCAGAATTAAACACTGCTTCTTGTGGGTGGTAAAAGTAGTGAGTTCTCTAGAGACTTTGTTGAAGCTAACCAAATAGAACATTAACATAACTTCATGAAAGTATTTACATGGATATCTTGCAGATGACTACCCATCTCAGTAATAGGAAGAAAACCTTGTTATCAATGGTTGCCTGCAAATCACTTGTCAACTTTTCAAAAACATACGTTACAAGTGATAAAAACTGGCTACGGATACTAGTTTTGTCAACAGATATTTGCTAAGCACCATTCTAGCCTTGTTCCAGTGCAAGTTTTCATTGTCATTAGATAAATCACCAAGACAGACATGCAATGTACACACTAACATCTAATATACATCAGTTGAAGACTAAGCACCATGTACACTTCCGAGTGTGAGTGACCCCCATACTAACAAGTGTACACTGTGTATGTACAGATACATAACCATGCATACATTGTATTCTCATCCTGCTGGTTTGTCAAATACAAATCAAACCCTTTTCTTCTGGGGAGAGGAAGGGGTTATGAGGTGTTGAGCCCAGGCAGTTTACAGAACTCAAATACCTTGCGTCCAAATAAGGTCATTATTGTACAGATATTCATACCCAACAAAACCACAAGGAGGCTATATATACTGGTCAATATGCTGCATGCAAACCACATGAGCTACTGAACATATCCTTATATGGTAATCGTCAGTATGGAACTTGTCTTCATTAGGCACAGCGATAATATAATCACTAGTTATTCATCGTCAAACTATAGTTCATTCTCTAAAAACTACACTATTCTACTTTAGAAATCACTGGAAGGAAAAAGTAATTGGGCAAGACTTTGCGATTGCCAGTCAGACGCTCTTTCCAGTCGGCTAAGACACAAACATACTCCCCCCCCCCCCCCCCCCCCCCCCCCCCCCACACACACACACACATGCATACACACAAACACACACACAAACATGCACACATGGGTACACACACACACACCTACCTAACCCCAACCCCCCACCCCACATGCACAAACATATACATGTACATAGCCTCGTTCCCAGCCTTTTGTGTGGGATCAAGGGTAATATGCACAAGGTATACATGTACACACACCCCCCGTACTCACATCTACACACACCCGTACTCACACGTACACACACCCGTACTCACATGTACACACCCCCGTACTCACATGCACACACACCCGTACTCCCATGTACACACCCCCATACTCACATGTACACACACACTCATACTCACATGTACACACACCCCCATACTCACATGTACACACACCCCCATACTCACATGTACACACACACACTCATACTCACATGTACACACACACTCATACTCACGTGTACACACACACTCATACTTACATGTGCACACACCCATGAACAGAACAGATAATGAAGGCAAAGTTACAGTGTACAAAACTATTAGTTGACCACTCCTCCACTTTATGAGCTCATTAGTGTACAGTTATTCATACACAGTACATGTAAACCCAGTCACAAGCAGGTCCACTTGGCATGTAAACATCAATCCTTAGTATACTGGTCAATATCTTACCATACATACACACAATACATACACACCATGTCAGTACCAGGCATGCATGTTGACCAAACCTCAACCCCCCTCATTAGCTATACCGTGCAAAGTTTTAATTTCTGTATCAAACATGTCACATGATTCACATCCATACCTCTGACATATTTGGTGGTGACCTCATCTGCCAGTTTGTCTAGCTCCATCTCCTGCAGTGCTGTAGCAACCTTCTTCCAAGAGGGAGTGGGGTAGCGTCTCACATACTCATCCACCACATTTGCCATCCCTTGAATTTTTTCTTTTTTAGAAAGCCACATATTCCCACTTACATCTTCAACTCTAATAAGATATGTGTGAAGACCAAGTTTCTGACCCAGCTCCCACCAGCGATGCTCCACCTCCTTCACCACTTCCATGAGGTTGTCAGTGGTGAGGGTGGGGTCAGCTGGGTGGGGAGACAACATGGGGGAGATATGATGTACATGTCCTAACTATTCTACAAAGACCAGCCATGGCTCTCCTGTTTCATAAATAAAGTCAGTTCAGGAAGAGTCAGGTTCATGTCCAGTAATACAAGCAAACACAATGCACACATGGGGATGCGTACACTGACTAATTATAAAGGACTGGAAAACAATCATGTGTAACACTGACAGTATTGCATACAACATGTTCAGTGGTGAGTGGCGGTAAAATCACTGTCTTACATGACATTCACTTTCATCATATGTATACTGAAGTACAGGGAGGACCCTAGCCTGTTGATGGTGCCCCTCCCCCAAAGTGTGCCAAATGTCTTGCTGGTGTAATTGCCATAATCAATTCACTATTGCCATCTACAACCAAACATTGTGTCATATGTAAACACACACCTAAGCCAAGCATGAAGAGTGCAACTACTACACAAATTTGCCTGCCTGTCACTACACTTGTCATGAAAACTGGTCTTCCTGAAACGGACGAAAACGGTCTACCCACAAATTTGTCCAGGCATGGTTTTCTTCCATCTCATATTCAGTCAGGTGTTACTACAGATCTATGAGGTAGGCCCTCCACATGTGCTGTACATCCATCACTCAGTTATGCTATGGTTTACATTAGAGCACACCACCACTAAGGAAAACCTTGTGGTGGGCAAGTAAGATTTATGTATATGGTGATCTACATGTACACCAATCTGTGAGGAAATGTACTAGGAAACCAGTTGGAACATAGACCCACACTTGGACCAACATTGTCAGGTAATTGTGGTATGAGGGAAGTAATCGTTCTTTTGGTCTCCCTAATCACATTTTGTTGTTGGACCAAAATCACAACAGAGAAGTATGTACTATACATCCATTAGAATGTAAACACTAATTTCAGCTAGTCAAGAACTACTCATACCTTGCTGCAAGTATTGTTTCATCACTGCTAGTGCTCTCTCCTCTCCACTATGGTAAAGTGCCCAGGCAAGTCTCTCCCAGGTGGCATCAGGGGCAGTGTTGACCCAGTATTCTCCCAGTGCCAGACTCTTCTCCCTCACAGTAGATGACTGTTGTCTGATCTCCTGTCGCTTGGAGACTGGGACACCAAGCACCATCCCCACACTCTCCCAGTCCCCCACCTCTGCCATCACCTCTCTCACATTCTCCACAGTGAGAGTGGGGTCTGAGGGAGAGACACAAGCAGAAGGGGAGGACAATAAACAACACTGTGTTCATTCCAGTCCATCAGTTACTCCACTCCATGCTAACTCAGCAGGTATACACTGTGTTCTGAATCCCTTCAAGGGGTACACTGTGTGACATTATTGACAAACACTGTCACACTGTGGAACTCTTAACTCATCCTGGACATGTATTGTTGACAAACAATGTACTCAGATTGGACATGTATAGTCACATGATGCTCAACCAATCAAATCACATCATGTGGCCGTGTGATAAACTCATAGTTCAATATCAACAGCGATAGGTGAGGGTATGGTATACAAATGCAGATACTGCATAGTGCTGTGCAGGAAAGGTTCGTGCAGCTTAGCAGGTGGTGCTCTTTTAGGTGTTTTTCTTTCTTCTCATATTCAGTCAGGTGTTACTACAGATCTACGAGGTAGGCCCTCCACATGTGCTGTACATCCATCACTCAGTTATGCTATGGTTTACATTAGAGCACACCACCACTAAGGAAAACCTTGTGGTGGGCAAGTAAGATTTATGTACATGGTGATCTACATGTACACCAATCTGTGAGGAAATGTACTAGGAAACTAGTTGGAACATAGACCCACACTTGGACCAACATTGTCAGGAAATTGTGGTTCTTTTCGTCCCCCTAATCACATCTTGTCAGGGCAGTAAGTACGTACCACTATACATCCAATAGAATGTAAACACTAATTTCAGCTGGTCAAGAACTACACATACCTTGTTGCTGCAAGTATTGTTTCATCACTGCTAGTGCTCTCTCCTCTCCACTCCGGTAAAGCACCGTGGCCAGTCCCTCCCAGGAGGCACCAGGGTCAGTGTTGACCCAGTAGTCTCCCAGTGCCAGACACTTCTCCCTCTCAGTGGATGACTGTTGACTGATCTCTTGTAGCTTGGAGACTGGGACACCAAGCTCATACCCCACCATCCACCAGTTCCCCACCTCTGTCATCACTTCTCTCACATTCTCCACAGTGAGAGTGGGGTCTGAGGGAGAGACACAAGCAGAAGGGGAGGACAATAAACAACACTGTGTTCATTCCAGTCCATCAGTTACTCCACTCCATGCTAACTCAGCAGGTATACACTGTGTTCTGAATCCCTTCAAGGGGTACACTGATGACATTATTGACAAACACTGTCACACAGTGGCACAGTTGACTCATCTTGGACATGTATTGTTGACAAACAATGTACTCAGATTGGACATGTATTGTCACATGATGCTCAACCAATCAAATCACATTATGTGACTGTGTACTGAACTCATAGTTCAATATCAACAGCGATAGGTGAGGGTATGGTATACAAATGCAGATACTGCATAGTGCTGTGCAGGAAAGGTTCATGCAGCTTAGCAGGTGGTGCTCTTTTAGGTGGAGGCAAGAGACAATGTGCATTACAAGGCATGTGGATGGTGAAGGAGAACATCACACAATACTCCATGACAACTGTGAAGATGAAACACGGGGGTCCCATAACTGTTCTAGGAATGCAGGACTGTAGGTAGATTCTGATACCCTATATAGTTACTGCCAAACAAACACCAAAATGTGAGGCAGGACTTGAACACTGTATAAGAATGGAATCACATGACTTACCCGGGAGAGGCTCAGCAAAATGTCGGATGGTGTTAGCAGTGGCTGTGGTCTCAGTTGCACCATCTAGTGCCAGAATGATCCTCCTCCATGATGGTTCCTTATCCTTCCCGTCACCCTGCAGCCAGCTCTCAATCACAGCACGAAGACGACTGTCATCAGACTGGTGCTGTCTTTCTATTTCATCCAGTTTGTGGTAGTCAAACTGATGTGACTCAGTATTATGGTGACCACCGATAAGCTTCTCCCCCAGCTTCCTCCAAGCCACTCCCTGCACAGCTGTCAGGATGTTCTCCACTGTGAGGGGTGGAGCTAAAGTAGGGAGGGAAGGGACAGTTTGAAACAAATCACAATACGATGACGTCATCTCTAGATAGCGGTTAAGTATTGAATGAGAAATCAGGCAGGATCTATGACTGTGGTCCTCTCTAGCTTGGTCCTGGCTGCCCTAACCAACTCAGACTCAGGACCAAGCTGGCAGACAGGGCCTTCGGGTGAGCTCTGTAGAGCTCTTCCTGGGAAAAGTGTAAGCCTACAGACCACTTCCACCCTGATTGCAGCTCCCATGCCAATAGTGAAATAGGCCATAAGAAACTGATTTATGCTTCTCAGGTTCAACAGGTGAGATGTGTTAATTCCAAACTACACAATTTGTATCACTGACCACGAACTGACCAATCACAAATCGCTAGCACACACATCAAATGCTTCCATTTCTTATTTTCTTGATAGAGCTATCATGGTGTATGGAATTTTGTGTGTTTCATGTGACATGTCCATTTCTGGGGCAGCAAAGGCACATCCTTGCGCAAGGGATAGTCACTTATGTGTTGCCTGTTGGAGCATTTGCGATTGAGATCAAGATTTTTGATCAGTAAAAAGTGTGCTTGATCACTTGATCGTTTCCTTCTGAGGCTCCTGATTGCTAGATTTTCAATGAGTTAATTAAAGGTCTAATTGCAGTCGTGTGTTCTTGATCCGCTGGTTTTTGCAGTTCAGAGGTTACCTTGATCTCTTGATCAGCTCTCAAAAAGGGCATTGATTTATTGGTTCAATTTTGATCCTGGTCACAAACGCTTCAACATGGGACATCTAAGTGACCACCCCAAGTGGCCTTGTGTGGAGACCTTTTGTTATATTTGCCTTTTTGGTTTATCACTCAGGTCACCTACAATTTAAGCTTGCCTGGGAAACACAAAGTCAATTTTGTATAGCCATCTTACTGTAGATATCACGTTATTACATTGCACAGGTCTTCATAATTAGGAGGGGACCAAAATGGTCTGAGGTGGGGCACTTTGCAGCCTGGAGCGGAACATCCGCTCTCCAGCGCTAAATAGTAACAGTCTGTAGTGTATATCCTTTAGAACTAACCTGTTGTCCCAACTTCAGCCATTTCGTGGAGGAGGCAAGGCTCGCAGCGCGGTACTACCGCGACTGTACATGTGCTGCTGACACGCCCTGGCGGAGATAAACAAACAATTGGCAAGTTCGATCCGAGACTGGGAGATGGGAATCGGAAAATGATAGGTAATTTCAGTGTAATGTGAAATACAAACTTGCATGACAGTCATGTTTTACAGGAGCATAGAGTCTAGATGGTAGAGTAGCAGGCAATTAAAGAACTTTGCTAGCTAACTTGTGATCAACAGCAGGGCCGCATATAACTTTTTGGCAGATGGCACATATAGCAAGTCCTGAAATGACGTAATGTTTACATAATGCATTACTTAATCATGAGTAACTAGTATTGTAATGGTTCCACTAGTTCCAATAGTTCCACTAGTTGCCACTGGTTCCTCTGGTTACTCTGGTACGCGTGCATGCACAACACATGCACGCATAGCTGACTGGTCGTGTGATAGAGTACCCCTTATTTAGGATTTGCCACTGAAAGCCACTGCATAGTCACCACTAGGCTCTCAACGGTCCAGCTAGCTTAGACCCAATCAACCACAGCGCGGATCGCTTTCAGTATAGCACACGGGGCTCCTTTACTCGAAGCGATCCGTGCTGAGGTTGGTGGGTCTGGCTTGCGAGACTGGTGAACAGTAACACAGTCATCGGTAAGCACGGTCAGTAAGTGGGGAATTAATTAACACAAGTTCTCTGGGGGGGCAGTTGACCCCCCTGCCCCTATACATGCTAGGTACGGCACTGAACAGCTGCTAAAAGACATGCCGGGCCAGGTGACTCATAAATGCAGTGTGATGAAGAGTTCAGAACCACTCATACAAGTCACTATGGTGAACTGTCAATATTCAACAGAAAGATCACTCAAAGCATGACTGGTGTCAATGACATAATGTGTACAGATGTGTGTGTCACTGTTCCTTGTAGTTGGAGAATCTGATACGACAGTCATCACCGCAAGTGATGAAGGCTGGGGCAGTGGGAGAGTGGGAGAGACCACGGATGGTGGTCAGGTGACCTGTACACAGGAGAACAAGAGCTCAAGTGTATATGTTTAGGAAACCAACTTACTGTTTATTTTGAATGAGCATGAAGCATAAGTGTGGAGTGTTAACACTCAGCGTACTAGCAAGTAAATGCTTGTACTTAATTATACAAACACATGCATGCTGATACGCTCATGCGTACCATGCTATTTGAAGCAAGGCGAAATCAACAGTACCAACATTCTGAGTAGGCGCTGGAGGGCAAATACAAGAGTACAATCAAGTGATTAAGTTTCTACTGGTGATGTTTTGGTCAACTGCTTAAACTACATTCCTTGAGGTGGAGGTTGAGAAGAGACGACAGGGTTTCATACAGGATTTTGAGTTGGGGGAGGGGGGGAAACAGGATGATAGCAGGATGATAGTAGCGTGCGAAAGTGTGTGTGTGCCTACTAGGGGGTTCTGGGGGTATGGTCCCCCAGGAAAATTTTGAATTTAGATCCCCTCAGATTGCTTCTGACACAAGCTGGGACAAACTTTCCAAACATTTTGATGACACAACATACTCATGTCCAGTAACATGTAAAATTGAATAGCTAATATTGATGGCATCACAATAATAACCATACTCAATTTCAAGATTTCTGGGGGGGGGGGAATTCCAGCCCCCCCCTCTCTGTATGAAACCCTGGATGAAAAGAGACTTGTCTCAAATTATATAGTCTTCCTATTCCCCTCACACTGTAAGGGCAAGGACTCATGGGCTGCACAGATGCGTCCATATCTTATACATCCATATCAGCCCCACCATTAATGGCAATTCAGCGATATGGCTCTTTGAATGGAACAATGTCTGACTTCTACTTATCATACCCCCCACACACACACACACACCTTTCCACACCACACCTGTCACCAGAGGTGTGCACGGCTGTGTTGTCCTTGTGTCCCAGCAGAGCACCACCTGCTGCTGCTGTCTGGCCTCACCCATCAACACTGGAGGAAGAAAGTCAATCACTCATCACCCTCCCTCTCTCGACATGCATGCAGATCTTGGACCCAGCCCCCTCCAAACTTTACCATTAAAAATGCATCGCTCTGTTGATTTAAAGGGGTAACATTACAAAAGCCTTTTTTGAGTATCTAACTATATCTATTGCTTTTCTAACATTTAGTTTTAGTATCTGTATATTTTGATACTCTGTTTCACGTACTTGAGCAGAGCAGAAATTTGTACTGTAATGACTCACCATAGTCCTCAGTGTGTGTGAACACTGAGGAAGGACTGTACAGAAGTTTCAGCACTTTGGAGAGCTGGTTCTGTTCAATGGCTGCCCTACGAGCAGGAAAGAGACAGATGGTCTATGATAGACACCAGGTCATGATCTTTCTTGGCCTAGATTGTCCCTACTACCCTCATACCTTGGGGAGGGTACGTATATTATCTGCGACACTACCAAAGGCGCATCAACCGCTTCATTTTTCATCATCACCCCAGATTAGCTACTAGTCTCACAGAGCCAGACTCTGTGTGATTACATTCTCTCACTTATTAGCACCACAGATAATAGTCCTATTGTTGTGCAGTGAACATCCAGCCTCGGGTAGTGTGTACTGCTCTGATTTTATTCTTCTCACACAGAGCTCTGAATGAGTCGGTGAGTCCATGTAATGAGTTGGTGGTAGTATGAGAGCTTTAGTCTGTCTTCATCTGAAATGGTGCTATTTTTAATGAAGAGAAAGAATTGATACCAGTCGTCCAACTTCAAATAATGCACTAGATCATCCATTCAAGTGTTTCACCGCTGGTCAGGACTCTAGACTCAGGTCAATTAACCTACTTCTCTTGTCTGGTAAATAAACTCACCTTTAAGCTTAGTGTGTAGCTACATATTTAAATATTGGTCCCTCCCCCATGTCTACCTAATGTCCATACACGTTATGAATAAGATCAGGCCTTTCCCACTCTTCTCTGTATTACTGTGTACACAAATGGAAAAAAACAAAATGGTGAAGACCTGGGAACGAGGCTAATTACACTGCTCTCTCCTCACCTTGTAGGCCATGATGTTGGCAGTGATTTCAATGAGGAAGGAGTCCAGTTCTCCCTTGTTCCATTCCTTAAACACCTGCGGAGGGGAGAGAGGGGGGAGAGGGGGGGGGGGGGGGGGGTGGGGGAAAGGGAGGGAATGGGAAAGAAAGGGGAAGGAGAGGCAGAAGGGGGAAGAAAAGGGAGAGGAAGAGGCAAAACAGAGAGACGAAAAGGGTTAGTACAGAAGACAAAGGGAAGAGAGGGAAGAGGAGAGAAAACTGAAGGACAGGACATCTTGCTTTAATGTGGTAGGGTGGATCCTCAAACAGTTGTCGAAATTATGCAATTGTAGTGGTATATGATGGACTAGTAGGAGAGGACAGCAAAAGACATACCAAGACACTGAAGATAACAATATGGAGATTAGGTACCCCTGACATTTCATCAGTGTTCATTCCTAGGGCATCCTTCATTAGGTGGTAGACCTCATAGATTAGCTGCAATAATGAAATCATGTTTCCATTCCATTCCCATTCCCATACCTGCCATACTCAATTTCATTATGCACCATCTATAGTGGCTGGCACTATCCTCACCCACCTCTGCATGTGTGTGTGTGTGTGTGTGTGTGTGTGGTATAGAGGGAAGGGAGTGTTATAGGAAAACTGGTGTAATCGTAAGACCTACCCTTGGCTTCACTCTCTAGAAAGCGGTCCACCTTCTATGTGGTCCTGTTGGGCACACACAACAAAACCATGGTGTTCATGTTCAGAATAATGTTCTGGCACTGTGTGTGCAGGGGAGGAGGAGGGGGAGGTGGAGGGAAAGAGGAGGTGGAGGGGGAGGGGGAGGGGAGGTTGAGAAGGAGGAGGATGGAGAGGGGGAAAGAGAAAGGGGCAGGAGGAGGGGAAGGGGGGAGGGGAGGGTGAAAAGGAGGAGGATGGAGAGGGGAAAAGTGAAGGGGGAGGAGTAGAGGGAGGGGGGAGAAAGCAGGAGAGAGTAGGAAAGTGAGGTCAAAGTTCATGAAACCTGACCACTTATTGGCCCTGCTTTGTCCAAGCTCACAACCTCATACATCCTCCAAATTGGTTTCAAATTTCCTCCATGTTTTTAGTGGCCATATAATGAAGAGGTGGCTATCTTCATGTAAATTACTGGTGTAGACAGGCTTCAATTGAAGGAGTTGAGTGTTAGTCAATGGGCTGTTTAGTGGCTGCCTGACGTGTTCAGGGCTGGGGTGTATCAACTGACAAGCCACTTCAGCTGGAAGCCTCTACTCCTGGTGCCTAGCCTCATATCCAGGCTCATTTCTCTTTACGAGGCTACCTGGTCCAGTTATAGGCAATTGATTTTTGGAAAAATAGATGGTAAGAAAGCATAATGCCAGAAAAGTAGACAGAAAATCCGCCAGAACAGGGCAGTTTGTACATAGGAGCTTACCATGATAGCCAAGCCGATCAAAGCAATGTCAGCCCTGTGGAATTAAATGTAAAATGACCTGTCACATGTACACAACCACAGTACATCTAGTTGTGCACTAAAAGATCATTAATTTTAATATGCTTGGGTAATTCTTACAGCGTCTTTCCTCAGTAGACGGATGCTATCACCATAACAACTCATTTCCAGTCCCCACCCAGGATTTCCATCACAGTTGGTGAAAATTGGGTAGAGGCCTGGGACCAAGGCTCTTGATCAAATCTAGCCTCGTTCCCAGGCGCGGAGGAGGGGGAGGAGAAACAGCGCCTGATTAACACTGTTCGCGCATGCGCCTAATTATTGCAAAGGCCATGTGGCAGAATTAGGGGCGTGTACTAATTGACGATCAACGGTTCACGTGAATAGCATAAGCCGTCATAAAAATTACCTCAGCTTTTGTTCTTATGACACTATAATTTAAAACATCGCTGCTAGCTACATGCTCTGCCTAGTTTTATACTGTCGGATACAAAGAGAAACGTTTGCTACGCAGTGGTAGGAATCCGCGCCTGGGACCAAGGCTCTTGATCAAATCAGGCATTGGCTAGCCGAGTCTATTTCTAGGTTTCCTATGAAGTCAGCCAGTGGCCAGTAGCCTAGGTCTGCCTAACCTCCTTCAAAAACAGGGCTGTTGTCTAGCTACAGGGATGGCGAGGTAGTAAAGCGAGTTTTTTTACTTTGCCTGTCGGCAATGGCTAGCTCCATTTCTTGGTCTCTTATGAAGCTGGCCAGTGGCCTAGGTATGAGTCTACATTGGGCTATTCCTCGAAAATGGAGACACACTCCTTATTGACAAACAACAAAATTGGCCTGGAGAAGTTGCTTGAATATACCTCTGTGTTCTCATGCAAAAATCAGTAAACTTTGTGCCATAATCCATAATTATACTAATGTCAGCCCCACAGTGTAGAGGGCTAAATTTCTGTTACAGGCTAGGTAAATGGCTGTGTTGTCAATAGGGGGTAAATCTCCATAGTGCCATTCCTAATTTCCGTTGTGTGAAAGGTGAACAGTTGCCTAGCTATAGAGATGGCTAAGAAATGGCATTAATATAGCAACCTCTTCACTTTGCAGTACTGAGCAGTAGAATAAGACTACAGACCCTGGGGTCAAGGTGTACGTGTACTGATGAAAAGACTTAAGTTATTAAAAAAAAGTATGGTTTTCAAATTTGTTTTGCCCCCTGATTTTAATATGAACACTTTGTAAATTTCAATTGACATGGTGTTATGTGGTAATTTTCTTCCTTTGATGCAGGGAGTATGGTTCAGTGCAGTGCAATATGGCGGCAGTTTCACTTACAACAGCTGCAAAGAATGGCCTGTGTTGCAGGTGGCGTGGCGAGACAGAAAGTGGTACAACACAATGTCAGCTACCCCTGTACAGTGTGCGCACAACCCTGCAAGATGAACTCCTATTATAGTGGTTCTACAATGCAATCAACCAAGACAAACTATCATTGTGATGGAATACCCTGTCAACATCCTCGGAAATTCAGAACAGCTGAAAGTTTAGGAACAAAGTTAATGCCTTCATGGAGGTTTAGTAACCATGGTCATCCAAATTTTGGTGTGGGAAGGGGTACGGGAATTCCATTTGGCAAAGGGTTGGTATGAACTCTTACTTTGAGAGAACAGGAGTTTCTGATATGTGGACAGAAAAGTTGTTTGCGAGAGGAATTACAAATGGCCTCATGGCAGACTCAGTTGCTGCAAACTCTCTCCTACTGAGAACCGTGCGTTATACAGTACTTCTGCAATACATGATTGTACATTCTTGTTCCTGGGCCTTCACCTAGTCTCGTTCCCAGACCCTCAGCAAAGTGTGTACCATACCAAGGGTCTGAGAATGAGACGCCTTCACCGTGTGTTAGCCCCAGTACTGTAAAGAAGGTCTGGGGTCTAAGCTACGAATGATACCATGCCTTAGTAAAATCATCTTGATTGTAAATATTTACCATTAGTGACTGTCAACTAAATATTCTTGCATCATTTTAGACTAAATTTGACACCAAAGGGAATTATATTGAAGAAGGTAAGCACCAAAATTAGATGACAAGAGTCATCCAAAACTGTATGGTTCTTGTTTGTTTCTGTTCTCTGTAGAGAAAAATACTCAGCATATGGGTAGGTGCATGATTCGGTGGCTGGACAAAAGGACAAAGATAACATCTGTACTTATGTACATGTGAAATTGATTAACCAAGCTTCCCAAAATTGCATGGGAAAGAGTAGGAATATAGAATTCTGCCAAGTGGTTTACTGTGGTAAGCCAGACTTAGCCTCAAACTCAGGCTTTAAGTTCTGGATTTTGTCTCCATAGCTGCAAGACAAAGTCCAGAATAAGTTAAAGGCTAGGCCAGACTCTGCATGCCTTATGTGAGAGCCTATAGTTGTACACTGTAAACATTTGCAGATATTCACAAGTCAGAACTGCTGTTGCAGTATGGGATCCAGGCTCGGGACATTCGGTTCTCTACCTTCTCTTCGCTCTATGTACAATCATCCAGTATCATAGTAAGACTGCAGCTAGGTGATGTCATTATTACATCATTGGAGGAGCTTGAGGGTGTAACTCAGACTTTGAGACTTTATGGTTTTCATGGTGCATGGCTTAGGTAGACTGTACTGCTGCCTCTTGATCACACAGTTGTCCTTTGGAAGTAGTTGGCCCCGCCCATTTGGAAACTTTGTATCAAACAGCTTGTTCCCATGGATGTTTCAAGTTACCCAATTGCATTGTAAACGATAAACAGAAATTTGTCTTCCTTATCATCCAACAGCACATTAAGGCGATAATCAACTCTGACTCACTTGTGCTGATGGATTCAGATCACCCAGCAATTCAAGAGTTTATTCCTGAGCTGGAGGTACGATGCCATGGATCTCTCTCGATCCCACTCCTATGTCTCTTATCCTTCCACTCCTCAGTCCTCCCTCCCTTCTCCCTTTCTCCCTCCTCCCTCCTCCCTCCTCCCTCCTCCCTTCCTCCCTCCTCCCTTCCTCTCTCCTTCCTCCACCCTTCCTCTCCCTTCACCCCTCTCTTCAGGAGAGGCTGAAATCATCCATTGATGTAACACTTCCCTTTGAGTTCCGAGCCCTCGAAACTATGCTGATGAAAATTGTGAGTATACATTTAGCCTCATACCTAGGCCACTTTTTCTCTAGTGTTGTTTCAGTTAAGCACTTTGCTTTTTAGTTCAGTAATGGTTAGTTTTCAAGCCTAAAATTGACATTTAGTTTAGTATTAGTTAGTACTAGGGAGGTGGTTTCAATTTTAGTTTAGTATTAGTTAGTACTAGGGAGGTGGTTTCAATTTTAGTTTAGTATTAGTTAGTACTCGGGAGGTGGTTTCAATTTTAGTTTAGTATTAGTTAGCACTTCAAAAGGAGATTGGATTTCAGTTTAGTAACAGTATGTGGAAAGGCACTGAAATTAATTTTTAGTTAGTATTATTTTTACGGTATAGCAAGGCAAAGTATTAAGGAAATAAGAGATAAAACACCATAGTTTGTGCATGTACAATCATAAAAATAGCAGACAATCTTTACAAAGTATTCATTTGGTCAGAACATTCATTTGAGTCTTACTGTAGACTTGCCACTCTTCCAGTTCACTGTTCTAGACAATCGTCTCAGTGAGCTACAACCTGCCCTCCGTGATGTCCTCAACAGTCTCCTGGATCCTCGGCTCTTCTCCGTTGACCGAGGAGAGCTTCATATCCTCCTGCATCACAGCAAGAGTCTCTCAGACTTTCATTCTGTTGCAAGAGACATTGAGTCTACACTGAATGATGTGCTCGATGAAGAGGAGAATCTCATCGACATGCACCTCACCCATTTGGCCACCACTGGGTGAGTGATGTCATTGATAAGACCATATTTACTTAGGGCAGCTAATATTCTGTGATGCACTATAACATTATCATTATGATGTCGTGGTGATGCCATGGTCTCCTACAGGATGTACCGTGAAGAGGATGATACCGAAGATCTCTATAACATTCTGGAAACATACCTCATGCAGGTGATCCCCTTCCCATTCCCTCATTTCACCCCACCACCCGTGACCCTTTCCTCCTCACCCCCTCTTGCCCTTTCCTCTTCCTCCCTTTCTACTCCCTCCATCCACCCCACTCCCTTCGTCTCCTTCCCGTCTCTTCTTCCCGCTTTTCCCCTCTCATCTTCTCCTTGGACTCCTCCCCTCTCCACCTACTCTCCCCATGCTCCATACATCACACTCCCACACTTAGGCAGAAAACATTCTCAGTGAAATTCAGAAGCTACGGGAACTAATTGACCAATCAGAGAGTGTGATTCTCATCAACCTGGACAGCCAGCGTAACATCATGCTGCGACTGGGTCTGCAGCTGGAGATGGGGATGTTCTCTGCCGCCATTTCTGGACTGATAGGGATGGCCTTTGGAATGAACCTGCAGTCTTCACTAGAGGAGGTGGGCATGTGTTAGTGTTGTTCCAGCAACTGAAATACGGATGAGACAATGTGTTTTTTGGAACCATTTCAAGAAACCTGCATGGGAGGGTATAGTTTGACACACTATACCCTCCTCTTGTTTCCAGGGAAAAGGAACAGGTCAAAAAGTACCCATTCCCAGGCCTCCACAGATTGATATTGCAAACGACAAAGCTAGCTATGGTGAAAGTAAAATGATGGATTATGTGTCATCGAAACTCGTACTGATAAACTCCTCTCCCCTTCACACACACACATGCATACATTCACAGAACCCCTATGCCTTCTGGGTGTTAACTGGTTTCATGGTCACTACCTGTGGGCTGTTATGGCGACGGCTCCTCATGTTTGTTGGAAAGAGCCTTGACAGACCTCTTCTTAAGAAAATTAGCAGACCCAAAAAGAAATGATGTTATATTGTGTATATCACACTGCTTCACATAAGTATGATGGTGATAACCATAAGTTTGTATTCACCAGTTCAAGGAGACAGACAAAATTATATAGGTGAACTTAGGCATGTGATCCAAGCTCCTTTTTCCCATATCTTCCAGGATCTCTTTCATGAAGTCTATCTTGCACTTTTTAGGATATAAGCGTAGTAGCTCATATAATTGTATAAGCTCAGCTGATGATATAAAAAAGCTGCAGGAATTTATGGTATACGTGCCATTTACAAGTTCGTTTTGAAAGTGCTTCAGCCATGTCCAGGCCTGTATGTACAATGATGCAGCATGTCTAATTACTATAGGGTGAAGAATTCATAGCATATTGTCCCACAGAGCTGCAATCGGAATGCAATGTTTAAGTGACAATTCCAGTAGTATAAGATAGCTTATATAATTTTATGTCATTTTCCCCCTTAGAGAATGAAAGCTGTCCCAACTGCATGCACATAATTATTCAGCAAAAACTTTAGCAAAAGTTCTTGGCACAACAATTAAAAGTCAGTACAGAAGGACATACCAATACTAGGACAGTCTGTTCTACTATGTCTGAGTCTGTTCTCTCTCTAGCGAAACATCTGTATAAAAAAAGAAAGTCGTTAAACTTCCTGGACGGACCAACCAACATATGACGCTGTTCACTTACTATATTTCTTGCAGAGGAGGTCTGCTTCTTTGGCTTCTCCCACGACCATCAAAGCCTCTACCAACTGCTGGTAGGATGGATTGGGGGTGATTCTGAGCCATGCCCTGAACATTTTCCTCCGACAGGCCTTGAGGTCCCCTCGATTGTCCTTCTCAATCACTTCCAACTCGGCGTCTTCCACCCCCAGCTGAAGGCCCAATTCATACCACTCGCTGACCTTGATCAGAACGAGATCTTTCATCTGTGGCTCCTGGGTACCTGACAGAAAAATATCACCACACACCAGGATCTGAATCTCATACCATGAGATTAACATCAACACATGCACAATCCCAAGACAGAAAGATAGGTTTTAGGTGAGTGTGTATGCTATCCCATGACAAACATACAATGCAAAACAAATACTTGTGAACTGCTCACCTGGAGTGTCACTGGGCCTGAACCAGACCAGGTGATCCTCTGTCAGGGTGCTGCAGATCTTAGCAGGATTCAAGGTGCAGGTCATCAGCGTGTGAGTTCTATCGACTACAGAAGCATGAGGTGTGACAGTACTAGAAGTGCCATGCTCACAGCAAAGGAAGGCGTATTTAGGAACTGAATTGTTGTAATGTAATGCACTAGATGCTTTCCGTAAGCCTGCTATTATGGTCTCACGAATTTGTGGACACACTGTTGAACAGAGAGCTCTAGGTGCCTTTTCAGGAAGATGGATGCTGACCTGAAAGTAAGTTGAAAAAGAATCACTGAGAATGATTTCCCCGGGAAGATCTCCAGGAACTTCAAAATGGACAGTGTTTCGGTCAACTTTTACAGGAGATTGGCTACTAGCGTCAAAGAGCAGCTTCCATTTTGCTTGAGATAGAAGATATGCCACGAGAGCACAGAAGACTCCAAGCAGTGGACTGTGGGGAAAGTAGAACAGCAGAGAAGGAACACTGCTGCTAGGAGCAAGAACAGTGGGCTCTTGTGTTACTCACAAAAGACAAGGCATCAGGTACTCCTCCTCAGTGATCGGAGACACTATGAGAAGCTTCTTGAAAAGCTCCAGCAGCTCAACTGGACTAAAAAGACCTTGGACATAATGCCTCCTAAACTCTTTCTTGCTAAGCAATTCCAAGGTTACAATTCCCCGATCACGAAACTTTCTGAGCTTACCTTCAGTTGCTATTGGTCGACTTGCATCTGTTTGCATTGCATCTGCTTGCAACCTGTAGCTATGTTCTACTAGTTCCGTGACCTTGTCCAGGAGTACCTGGGGGTCACAGAAGATGACATTAGGAAGCACATCCTTGTAGTAGAAAAGAATATTTAGGTTGTCGAGATACTTCAAAGCTTCTTCAAACGACTCATCATCAAAGTGAAACCTTCGAGCTACAGCTAAACCCTCAGCTTTGCTAAGAACACCTCGCCCTAGCTCCAGCATCAGCTTCTGAAGTGCAAGCTCAAGAGCATGCCATCGAAGAGGGATCCGCTTTGGTTTGACATGTGATCTCTCAACTATCACTCTCCTTAGCTCAGCAGCAACTTCTCGCTCATGGGGCCCAGGGGTTTTAGCATTCACTGCAAAAATGAGCTCCTTCAACCTTTTATCGCAATAGATGGCCTTGTCTTGAACTGCAGGAGGGAGTATTTTGTGAATTTTCCGATTTTTCTCCTTCCTAGGTTGAGGGCACTGATCTTCCAGATCCTTGTGTGTGCCCACGAATATCGGTGTGGGGCAGACACCCTCCTCTGACTGCGATGCCTGAGACTGTATCACCCTCATGCACATCATCAGAATTTGTTGATTGGTAAAAGGCGATCGACAAGAGCCCACAAGCTTACCACTGTCGTCGTAAAACTCAATGAGTGGGTGGTCATCGAGACTGTCGTCAAGCTTGATCGTGAACATTGAGGCTGACGTATCTCGCATGAACATGGGGAGTACCTCGTGAAACTGAGGCTGCCCTCCAGTATCGATGAGGGTGATTCGATCACGTTTGAATGCTTTTTTCGCTTGGCGTGCATATGGTGACATTTCAATGCGTCGAAGTAGCTCATCTTCAGCAGAAGAAGTGGATATTGAGGACAACTTTTCACGAGAAGTTGAAGCAGCACTTGGACTCAGTTTGGAGGCAATTTTCGCTTTGGAGGTAGTTTTCCGCTTGGAAGTTCCGACCGGAATGTGTGTACTAGAAGAGGATACAGAGCTTGTGGCTTTCCTGGTGATGGAAGGTTTTTGCGGAAGCATCGTGGAAGTGTCTGCTACGGTCTGCGAAAGCTGATCATGAGTTACTCGGATCCATTTTCCACCTTCCTCTTCGATCTTATCTACCCTAATAGGCCTGGTAGCACACGGTGTACTGCAACGTTTCATGGGTGGTTCCTCGTCCATCAGCAGTGCGATCGTATGGGTCTTACCAGTTCCAGCTGCACCGAAGATGAGTGCCTTGATATCCCTTGCTTCCACGTATCCATGTGTCATTGCTTCATTAAACATCTCCTTGGATTTTTCACTCGCTATATGGTAAAAAAAAAGAAGAAAAAACATCTTGTGTTACAATGATGGTAGTGAGTTGTGTGTGCAGTGAATGGAATATATTGTGCAATGGTGGAAAATGACACTGTGTGACTGTTCACATCTCACTATGAAAATTTCAAGAGCTGAGATGAACAGATCAGAATTAAACACTGCTTCTTGTGAGTGTTTGAGTTCTCTAGAGACTTTGTTAAAGGTAACAAAATAGAACATTAACATGACTTTATGAAAGTATTTACAAACCACCAAGACAGACATGCAATGTACACACTAACATCTAATGCACATCAGTTTGAGACTAAGCACCATGTACACATCCTTAAGCCAAGTGTGAGTGACGCCCATACTAACAAGTGTACACTGTGTATGTATACACATACAAAATCATGCATACATTGTATTCTCATCCTGCTAGTTTGTCAAATACAAATCACACCCTTTTCTTCTGGGGAGAGGAAGGGGTTATGAGGTAATGAGCCCAGGCATTTTACAGAACTCAAATACCTTGTTTCCAAATAAGGTCATTATTGTACAGATATTCATACACAACAAAACCACAAGGAGGCTCTATATACTGGTCAATAGGCTGTATGCAAATTACATCAGCTACTTAACATATCCTTATATGGTAATGGATGAGCATGAAGCTTGTCTTTATTAGGCACAACAATAATCACTAATTATGTGAACATCAAACTATAGTTGATTCTCTAGAAAGTACAGATTTACTAGCCTCGTTCCCAGGCTCTCCCCGCGCGCGAACGAAAAATCGAAAGGAAAGGGGAGAGCCTGGTAAAATTTATCACATGAGAAACGTGATAGGTAGAGAGAACTTAATTACATGTGGGCGAACGAATGAACTCGCCCACGCTGTATGGACAGAATACAGTTGCGATAGCTTTATGGCCGACAGAATTGGACTAGACGGCACTATGCTACATTACCTGGCAGTACGGAAAGCTATGGTGAGCTTACACAGACCCGTACATTCGAAAATCACGCTAACCTACTCGCTTACCTGGCAAACTGACCGCTGTAGACCCCGGAGAATGGCTTTCAAGGCGCTATTAAACGCCAAGGCGGCCCTTTCCTAGGCTTTGCTCAAGTTTTCTCTGCGCTTATTGTTCGAAAAAACTGCCAGAATGGGCTCCTACTATAAAACAGCTACGTGTACTGTCGATTATCGATCAACTACGTGCGTGGGCACATCGACGATCCGCCTACGCTCGTTCCCAGGCCCTGCGCGTTCGTCGCTTGCAGTACGAAATTCGCGCAGAGGGCCTGGGCTCGTTCATCACGTGATGTGTGCCGCAGCTTACGTCACGTCCATTCTACTGGAATCAACGATGTCATAGATGAGCTAGCGCCTTGTTTACCGTTGAAAGAGGCCCCCCGAGATCACAGTAATGGTTAGCGTGCAAACTTACCTAAGTGTTAAAAGTCTCGGCAGCGGAAGAGCACAAGCTGCCATGCTTAGCTGGATAGTAGACGTATATATTCAGATACCTTGGCCACATCGTGTTACTAGGTCGAACCTGGATTTCGGCTCCTCGTCTTCTTCACCTCGAGTTTACTATTGTAGTCTATCGTACGCGCGTGACCTGTTTCAGGTTCTTCCAACTCCATTTGTGGTTATCTGGGTATAGTCTCGCAAGCCCGACCCACTTCCAAGTGGGTCGGGCCTGCGAGACTAATCTGGGTACAACCAATGCTGCAACACGGCGCGGCCATATCTGGTGTGACGTAAAAACGCGTCCTGCGGCACACATCACGTGATGAACGAGCCCAGGCCCTCTGCGCGAATTTCGTACTGCAAGCGACGAACGCGCAGGGCCTGGGAACGAGGCTACAATTAAGTCCTCTCTACCCTTCTCTCTACCCCTACGTCACTCACGTGATGAATTATTCCAGGCCCTCTACCGCTTTTCCGTACTATACTGCAAGCGACGGAAAGCTGGGCAGGGCCTGGGAACGAGGCTACAGTTTTACAGTAGAAATCACTGGAAGGAAAAAGCAATTGGGCAAGACTTTGTGGTTACCCAGCAGAGGCTCTTACCTAGTCTTGTCCCCAGACCCCACCCTCTCACGAGAATAAATGGTCTGGTGAACCAAGTCAAATTTCTTGGGCTAGCGCGCGCTTTTGTGACAATGATCAACGATCAAAACATTTTGCGGCCAACCCGCTCAAAAAAGGTACGGATACTCCAATGGAGATGAACAAATTTTACTGTTGTAAGGGAAGTGCTACGTAATATTTACCGATCTCGCAATCTCATTGGTCATTATCACTTTTGGGGAATAAGCCCAAGGAATTCAACTTCGTTCACCAGACCGTTTCTCGCCGGGAGGCGTGTGTGGGCGGGGCACAAGACTAGTGGGCTAAGACTCAAACATACCCCCCCCCCACACACACACATACATGCACATAGCCTTGTTCCCAGGCTCTGTGCATGGGATCAAAGCTAATATACACAAAGGTACACATGCACACATACACGAGTGTGCATGCATACATGCCCACATGTGCACACATCACACACCCATGAACAGAACAGATAATGAAGGTAAAACTACAGTGTACGGGAACTACTAGTGGACCAGTCCTCCACCTTATGAGCTCTTAGTGTACAGTTATTGATATACATGTAAACCCAGTCACAATCAGGTATACCTGGTCGTGTAAACAACAATCTTTAATATACTGCAACTTTAATCCCCTCATCAGCTATACATTATAAGTTTTAATTTCTGTATCAAACATGTCACATGATTCCCATCCATACCTCTAACATATTTGGTGGTGACCTCATCTGCCAGTTTGTCTAGCTTCATCTCCTGCAGTGCTGTAGCGACCTTCTTCCAAGAGGGAGTGGGGTAGTGTTTCACATACTCATCCACCACATCTGCCATCCCACGCACCTCAGCCAATTGTACATCAAGTTTGTAACCTAGCTCCTCCCAATGATGCTCCACCTCCTTCACCACCTCCATGAGGTTGTCAGTGGTGAGGGTCGGGTCTGCTGGGTGGGGAGACAACATGATGGAGATATGATGTACATGTCCTAACTATTCAACAAAGACCAGCCATGGCTCTCCTGTTTCATAAACAAAGTCAGTTCAGGAAGAGTCAGGTTCATGTCTATTATCTAGCAAACACAATTAATGCACACATGGGGATGCATAAACTGATAATCACGTGTAATAGGAAGTCTACGGTTTACACTGACAGTATTGCATATAACATGTTCAGTGGTGAGTGGTGGTAAAATCACTGTCTTACATGACATTCACTTACATCATACGCAACAGTATCCATACTGAAGTACAGGCCCTACCCTATTGATGGTGACCCCCCCCCCCTCCCCCTCCCCGCAAAAGTATGCCAAATACCATAATCAGTCACCGATGATGTTATTGTTGAGTGAGAAATAAATCCATGGGAAAAAATCCGGGATCCAGCTGGGGTTCGAGAGAATCAGTTGGAATTCGGCTGAGGCCTCTAGGCAATGCTGTCATTGCCAGTAAGTAACACCAAGCCTCTGAATAATCAGTCGCTATTGCCATCTACAACCAAACATTGTGTAATATGTAAACATACACCTGAGCCAAGCATGAAGAGTGCAACTACTACACAAATTTCCCTGCCTGTCACTACACTTGTCATGAAAACTGGTCTTCCTGAAACGGACGAAAACGGTCTACCCACAAATTTGTCCAGGCATGGTTTTCTTCCATCTCATATTCAGTCTGGTGTTACTACAGATCTACGAGATAGGCACTCCACATGTGCTGGACATCCATCACTCAGTTATGGTATGGTTTACATTAGCGCACACCACCACTAAGGAAAACCTTGTGGTTAGCAAGTAAGATTTATGTATATGGTGATCTACATGTACACCAATCTGTGAGGAAATGTACTAGGAAACCAGTTGGAACATAGACCCACACTTGGACCAACATTGTCAGGAAATTGTGGTATGAGGGAAGCAATCGTTCTTTTGGTCCCCCTAATCACATTTTGTTGTTAAACCAAAATCATAACAGAGAAGTACGTACTACTATACATCCAATAGAATGTAAACACTAATTTCAGCTAGTCAAGAACTACACATACCTTGCTGCAAGTATTGTTTCGTCACTGCTAGTGCTCTCTCCTCTCCCAACTGGTAAAGCACCCAGGCAAGCCTCTCCCAGGAGGCATCAGGGGCAGAGTTGACCCAGTAGTCTCCCAGTGCCAGACTCTTCTCCCTCTCAGTGGATGACTGTTGTTTGATCTCATGTCGCTTGGAGTCTGGGACACCAAGACCAAACCCCACCATCCACCAGTCCCCCACCTCTGCCATCACCTCTCTCACATTCTCCACAGTGAGAGTGGGGTCTGAGGGAGAGACACAAGCAGAAGGGGAGGACAATAAACAACACTGTGTTCATTCCAGTCCATCAGTTACTCCACTCCATGCTAACTCAGCAGGTATACACTGTGTTCTGAATCCCTTCAAGTGGTGCACTGACGACATTATTGACAAACACTGTCCAGAGTGGCACAGTTAACTCATCTTGGACATGTATTGTTGACAAACAATGTACTCAGATTGGACATGTATAGTCACATGATGCTCAACCAATCAAATCACATCATGTGACTGTGTACTAAACTCATAGTTCAACATCAACAGCGATAGGTGAGGGTACAGTATACAAATGCAGATACTGCATAGTGCTGTGCAGGAAAGGTTCATGCAGCTTAGCAGGTGGTGCTCTTTTAGGTGGTTTTCTTTCATCTCATATTCAGTCTGGTGTTACTACAGACCTACGAGGTAGGCACTCCACATGTGCTGTACATCCATCACTCAGTTATGCTATGGTTTACATTAGAGCACACCACCACTAAGGAAAACCTTGTGGTTAGCAAGTAAGATTTATGTATATGGTGATCTACATGTACACCAATCTGTGAGGAAATGTAGTTGGAAACCAGTTGGAACATAGACCCACACTTGGACCAACATTGTCAGGAAATTGTGGTATGAGGGAAGTAATCGTTCTTTTGGTCCCCCTAATCACATTTTGTTGTTTGACCAAAATCACAATAGAGAAGTACGTACTACTATACATCCAATAGAATGTAAACACTAATTTCAGCTAGTCAAGAACTACACATACCTTGCTGCAAGTGTTGTTTCATCACTGCTAGTGCTCTCTCCTGTCCCCACTGGTAAAGCACCCTGGCAAGTCTCTCCCAGGAGGCATCAGGGTCAGTGTTGACCCAGTAGTCCCCCAGTGCCAGACTCCTCTCCCTCTCAGCGGATGACTCTTGAAGGATCTCCACTAGCTTGGAGTCTGGGACACCAAGCAAACTCCCCACATTCCTACAGTCCCCCACCTCTGCCATCACCTCTCTCACATTCTCCACAGTGAGAGTGGGGTCTGAGGGAGAGACACAAGCAGAAGGGGAGGACAATAAACAACACTGTGTTCATTCCAGTCCATCAGTTACTCCACTCCATGCTAACTCAGCAGGTATACACTGTGTTCTGAATCCCTTCAAGAGGTACACTCTGTGACATTATTGACAAACACTGTCACACAGTGGCACAGTTAACTCATCTTGGACATGTATTGTTGACAAACAATGTACTCAGATTGGACATGTATAGTCACATGATGCTCAACCAATCAAATCACATCATGTGACTGTGTACTAAACTCATAGTTCAATATCAACAGTGATAGGTGAGGGTATGGTATACAATGCAGATACTGCATAGTGCTGTGCAGGAAAGGTTCGTGCAGCTTAGCAGGTGGTGCTCTTTTAGGTGGTTTTCTTTCTTCTCATATTCAGTCTGGTGTTACTACAGATCTACGAGGTAGGCCCTGCACATGTGCTGTACATCCATCACTCAGTTATGCTATGGTTTACATTAGAGCACACCACCACTAAGGAAAACCTTATGGTGAGCAAGTAAGATTTATGTATATGGTGATCTACATGTACACCAATCTGTGAGGAAATGTACTAGGAAACCAGTTGGACATAGACCCACACTTGGACCAACACTGTCAGGAAATTGTGGTATGAGGGAAGTAATTGTTCTTTTGGTCCCCCTAATCACATTTTGTTGTTGTTGGACCAAATCACAACAGAGAAGTACGTACTACTATACATCCATTAGAATGTAAATACCATTCTCAGCCAGTCAAGAACTACACATACCTTATAGTCATATGTATAGTCACATGATGCTCAACCAATCAAATCACACCATGTGACTGTGTACTAAACTCATAGTTCAATATCAACAGCGATAGGTGAGGGTATGGTATACAATGCAGATACTGCATAGTGCTGTGCAGGAAAGGTTCGTGCAGCTTAGCAGGTGTGGTCTTTTAGGTGGAGGCAAGAGACAATGTGCATTACAAGGCATGTGGATGGTGAAGGAGAACATCACACAGTACTCCATGACAACTGTGAAGATGAAACACGAGGGTCCCATAACTGTTCTAGGAATGCAGGACTGTAGGTAAATTGTGATATCCTATATAGTTACTGTCAAACAAACACCAAAATGTGAGGCAGGACTTGCACACTGTATAAGAATGGAATCACATGACTTACCCGGGAGAGGCTCAGCAAATTGTCGCATTGTGTTAGCAGTGGCTCTGGTCTCAGTTGCATCATCTAGTGCCAGAATGATCCTCCTCCATGATGGTTCCTCATCCTTCCCGTCACCTTGCAGCCAGCACTCAATCACAGCACGAAGACGACTGTCATCAGACTTGTGTTGTCTTTCTATCTCATCCAGTTTGGGGCAGGTCAACTGACCACCTGATATAGTAAGAGGGAGAAGCCCCTTCCCCAGCTTCCTCCAAGCCACACCCTGCACAGCTGTCAGGATGTTCTCCACTGTGAGGGGTGGAGCTAAAGTGGAGAGGGAAGGGGCAGTTTGAAACAAATATGATATCATCTCCAGATACAGGGTTAGTATTGAATGAGAAATGAGGCAGGATCTATGACTCTCGGTAGCTGTTCTATAGGGTCACTGTTCTAACTACCTCAGACTCAGGGTCAAGCTGGCAGACAGGGCCTTGGGTAAGCTCTGTAGAGCTCTTCCTGGGGAAAGAATGTAAGCCTACAGACCACTTCCACCCTCACTGCAGCTCCCGTGCCAACAGTGAAATAGGCCGTATATAACAAACTGAATTTATGCTTCTCAGGTTCAACAGGTGAGATGTGTCAATTCCAAACTACACAATTCGTATCACTGACCACGAACTGACCAATCAGAAATGGCTAGTACATTCGCAAAATTCCATACACCAAGATCGACCATGATAGCTCCATCAAGAAAATAAGAAATGGAAGCATTTGATGTAATGTGACATGTCCGTTTCTGGGTTCTGGATTGGATGAATGCAAAGGCACATCCTTGCAAGGGATAGTCACTTATGTATCTTCTGTTGGAGCATTTGTGATTGGGATCAAGATTTTTGATCAGTAAAAGTGTGCTTGATCACTTGATCATTTCCTTCTGAGGCTCCTGATTGCTAGATTTTCAATAAGTTAATTAAAGGTCTAATTGCAGTCGTGTGTTCTTGATCTGCTGATTTTTGCAGTTCAGAGGTTACCTTGATCTCTTGACCGGTTCTCAAAAATGACTTTGAATGCTTGATTCAATTTCGATCTGGTCGCAAACGCTTCAACATGGGACATGTAAGTCTTAAAGTGACTATCATACCCCTTACCTTGTGTGGACACCTTTTGTTTTCTTTGCCTATCACCAGGTCACCTACAATTTAAGCTTACCTGAGAAACACAGTCAATTTTGTATACCCATCTTACTGTAGATATCACGTTATTACATTGCACAGGTCTTCATAATTAGGCGGGGACCAAATGGTCTGAGGTGGGGCACTTTGGGCTATTCCATTTGATGTCTATACCCCCCCCCCCCCCCCCCCCCCACAGATGAACAGTTTGTCCGGGGGTTCTCAAATCTTATTTGTCCAGGAGGTTCATACTGTAATAAGCTTACATGCTTCGTAATACATTTTTATGCGTATTGTCCAGGGATCAACACTACAATAGTCTGTTGTCCAGGGATTTAGAGGTTTTGCAAAGATTTGTCACAGGCTGTTCATCTGTTGGGGGGGGGGGGTATGGACATCAAATGGAATTGCCCTTTGCGACCTGGAGCGGAACACCCGCTACTAAGCGCTAAATAATAACAGTGTGTAGTGTATTTCCTTTAGAACGAACCTATTGTCCCGCCTTCAGCCATTTCGTGGAAGAAGCAAGGCTCGCGGCGACGTACTGTGATTGTACTGCTTGCTGGATACGCCCTGTCACCCGAGGGCGGGGGGTGGAGAAAAACAAAGGTGGTGGCTATTTCACGGAACGGAGCGGAACGGAACGGAACGGAACTAAGGTCTAAAATACGGAACGGAACTGGTCTTACGGAACGCAGTTTTCTGAGCTGTACTGCTCAAACAAAGGTAACAGACCACTAGACTGTGTGCACAATGTGATTTTAGAATGAAAGACTGTTCACTACAGTTACAATATCATTACAAATCTACAGTCTATACTGAAAAAAGAGATTTCCATTAATAGCAGAACGTTAGCATCCGTAAGCTATACAGTGATTTATATGGTTAGGGTGGGGTTAGGGTTGGGTTAGGGCTGGTATAAATACCGTATAGCATACGGATGCTAACGTTCTGTCGTTAACGGCTTGTAAAAAAGACAGTAATGCACACACGCAAGCAAGTAAGTGTATAGGAGAAATGTGAGCACAAGTTATTTAAGTATTCCACTGGTTCCAACAGTTGAAACAGCTAGTGCACCTGTCTTCATTTCCCAGGAACATGCTGCAGGAATATCTTGCTTGTTGCATGGTCCCATTACTTACACAATAGGGTTTCATACAGAGGGGGCACTGGGATTTCCCCACACCCAGAAATTTATGATGTCGCAGTTGCCTCAACAGGTATAGAACACTACAACACAATAACAAAGTACAGCATAATTATAGGCTTAGTTGTTTCTGGTTCTTAAATATCTCCACAATTTCATAACAATTTACAAAACCCTAGTGGGTACACTGATGCATGCATGTGCCTTTTGAACGCATCTACATCGCCCCCCCTCCCAAGAAAATATCTGTGCACAAGTTGCATCCAATCAATCATATTACTTCCACCGTGTGGAAGTCTGCATGAGCAATTCACTGGATGGCTTTTACATGCCATCCCATGCAGGCTTAGTGGCTTCTCATATACAGTTGGTAGCAATAGAATCCCGATCCTACACAGCTGCCACCAAAGGATCTTGTAGACCATTCTGCCATGTGTATATTGTGTCTTGAGGCACATGTTAGCAGCTTTAAATGTGCTTATCACTCAGTCATTTTTCTAATGGACAGTTCATGTTGGTCGACACATGCAGTTCAAGGTCTGGAAACCAGTATTCAACAGATCTTGTTGGTTGGAGACATATGATTCAACATGACTACCTCCAGTTTCTTTTCCTCTTGTATTTCATTTGTTGTTGTTATGTACACTGATTAGATCAAATGCAGATACACAAAACACCACCAGCTTATTTATCTTCTCGTCCACATGCCGTGCTTCACCACAGAAACCAGCGACTATCATGCGTTTGCAGTTACAGCCTGTTCCGCGATTTAGCTGTTCCGCATTTTAGACCAGTTCCGTTCCGTACTTTAGACCGTAGTTCCGTTCCGTTCCGTTCCGCTCCGTTCCGTGAAATAGTCACCACCAAAAACAAACAATTTGGGGACCTTGATCCGAGACTGGGAGCTGACATGGGAATCGGAAACTGAGCTTCATGTAGCGTGCATTACCTTTAATACTGCATGACAGCCATATTTGATAGTAGCAGGAGATTTAAGAACTGTGCTAGCTAACTTGTGATCATCAGCTGCAAAAAAGACATGCCACAGTAACTATCCCATGCACGGGGGTGACTCTCATCATACAAGCCACCATGATGAACTGTCAATATTCAACAGAAAGATCACTCAAGGCATGACTGGTGTCAATGACATAATGTGTACAGATGTGTGTGTCACTGTCCCTTGTGTAGAAGAATCTGATGCGACAGTCGTCACTGCAAGTGGCGGTGGGGCAGTGGGGCAGTGGGAGAGACTACGGAGTGGTCAGGTGACCGTCGCTTGCAGTACGGTTTAGCATACTGCAAGCGACGGGAAGCTGGGCCGTAGGGCCTGGGAACGAGGCTACTGAGCATTAACACTTACACTTCATGCTCATGCTCATTTGAAGTGAGACGAAATCAACAGTTAGTTGGTTTCCTAAACACGTCCACTTGTTCCCCTGTGTACAGGGAAGCTGGGCTAGGGCCTGAGAACGAGGCTAAATGCTCAGCATATGCTACAAGTACACACTTGTACTTGCTTATACAAACATACACATGCTGATGTGCTCACGCCACCCATTTTCAAAATCAATAGCAGCAACATTCTGACCACGTGCTGAAGGGCAAATACTAGAGCACAGTCAATCAAGTGATGAAGGGGTTTCTACTAGTGTTGTTTTGGTTAACTGCTTAAACTACGTTCCTTGAGGTGAAAGGTTGAGAAGGGGCGAAAAGAGACTTCTTGTCTCAAATACTCATATATAGTCCTATTTCCCCACATTGTAAGGGCACGGACTCGTGGGATATTGCTGTTCGCCTACTTCCATTTTGCCTACTCCCATTTTGCCTACATGTAGTTTAGGCCAAAAAGTGCTGTTTCGCTAATAGCAGTTTCTATGTACTATTTTGAATAGAAATGCACTAATAGATATACATTACAACAATATACAATATTTAGTAGCCATCACCATATTAAATTATGGTTTTCAGAATTGTTTTGCCCCTTGATTTATGAGTACCTTGTAAAGTTCTATGCTGTAAATTGACATGGTAATATGTGGAGATTTTCTTCATTTGTTGCAGGGAGTATGGTTCTGTGCAGTGCAATATGGCGGCAGTTTCACTTACAACAGCTGCAAAGAATGGCCTGTGTTGCAGGTGGCGTGGTGAGACAGAAAGTGGTACAACACAATGTCAGCTACCCCTGTACGGTGTGCACACAACCCTGCAAGATGAACTCCTACCATAGTGGTTCTCCAATGTCATCCTCCAAGAACAAACTACGTACCATTGTCATGGGATACCCTGTCAACATCCTAGGAAATTCAGAACAGCTGAAAGTTTAGGAACAAAGTTAATGCCTTCATGGAGGTTTAGTCACCATGGTCGTCCAACTTTTGGTGAGGAAAGGGGGTACGGCAATTCCATTTGGCAAAGGGTTGGTATGAACTCTTACTTTGAGAGAACACGAGTATCTGATATGTGGACAGAAAAGCTGTTTGCAAGAGGAATTTCAAATGGCCTCATGGCAGACTCAGTGGCTGCAAACTCTCTCCTACTGAGAACCGTGTGTTGTATTGTACTTCTGCAATACATGATTGTACATTCTTGTTCCTGGGTCTTCACCTAGTCTCGTTCCCAGATCCTCAGCAAAGTGTGTACCATACCAAGGGTCTGAGAATGAGACGCCTTCAGCCTGCCTTTAGCCCCAGTACTGTAAAGGCTTGGGTGAAGGTCTGGGGTCTAAGCTGTGAATGATACCATTGCTTAGTAGAAATCATCTTGATTGTAAATATTTACCATTAGTGACTGTCACATAAATATTCTTGTATCATTTTAGACCAAATTTGACACCAAAGGAAATTATATTGAAGAAGGTAAGCACCGAAATTGGATGACAAGGATCATCCTAAACTGTATGGTTATTGTTTGTTCTGTTCTATTTAGAGGAAAATACTCAGCATGGGTAGGTGCATGGTTGGGTGGCTGGATGGACAAGGATGAACACTGTACATATGTACATGAGAATTTGATTAACCAAGCTTCCCAAAATTGCATGGGAAAGAGTGGGAATATAGAATTCTCCAAAGTGGTTTACTGTGGTAAGCCAGACTTAGCCTCAAACTCAGGCTTTAAGTTCTGGATTTTGTCTCCATAGCTGCAAGACGAAGTCCAGAATAAGTTAAAGGCTAGGCCAGACTCTGCATGCCTTATGTGAGAGGGTATAGTTGTATACTGAAACATTTGCAGATATTCACAAGTCAGAACTGCTGTTGCGGTATGGGATTCAGGCTCGGGACATTCGGTTCTCTACCTTCTCCTCGCTCTATGTGCGATCATCCAGTATCATAGTAAGACTGCAGGTGAGTACATGATTAGAGGAGCTTGAGGGTGTAACTCAGACTTTGAAGCTTTACGACTCCCAATATGTTACTGTGTTACAGATGGTTTCTATGGTGCATGGCTTAAGTAGACTGTACTGCTGCCTCTCGACCACACAGTGGAAGTAGTTGGCCCCACCCATTTGGGAACTTTGCATCAAATTGGATGTTTACCCAATTGCATTGTATATTTACATCAAATAAGTTTGTCTTCCTCATCACCCTACAGCACATTAAGGCAATAATCAACTCTGACTCACTTGTGTTGATGGACTCCGATCACCCAGCAATTCAAGAGTTTATTCCTGAGCTACAGGTACAATACCATGGATCCCTCTCCCACTCTTACCTCTCTTGTCATTCCTCTCCTCTGTCCTCCCTCCCTTACTTTCTCCCTTTCTCCCTTCCTCTCTCCCTCCTCCCTCCCTCCTCCCCTCCTCCTTCCTCCCTCCTCCCTTCCTCCCTCCTCCCTTCCTCCCTCCTTCCTCCACCCTTCGTCCCTCCACTCTTCCTCTCCCTTCACCCCTCTCTTCAGGAGAGACTAAAATCATCCATTGATGTAACGCTTCCCTTTGAGTTCCGAGCCCTCGAAACTATGCTGATGAAAATTGTGAGTATACACTTAACCTCGTACCCAGTACAATTTTTCTCCTGTGGCCTGGGTATGAGACTAGTATCACGTGCTATGCTGATGAGTATACAGTGTACCCAAGGCAGACACAGGACAAGCTTTACATTTGGTCAGAACATTCATTTGAGTCTTACTGCAGACTTGCCACTCTTCCAGTTCACTGTTCTAGACAATCGTCTCAGTGAGCTACAACCTGCCCTCCGTGATGTCCTCAACAGCCTCCTGGACCCTCGGCTCTTCTCCATTGACCGAGGAGAGCTTCATATCCTCCTGCATCACAGCAAGAGTCTCTCCGACTTTCATTCTGTTGCAAGAGACATTGAGTCTACACTGAACGATGTGCTCGATGAAGAGGAGAATCTCATCGACATGCACCTCACCCATTTGGCCACTACTGGGTAAGTGATGTCATTGGTACGACATTACGATGTACATTAGGGCAGCTATTATTCTTTGATGAACTGTGACATTGTCATCATGATATCGTGATGATGTCATGGTCTCCTACAGGATGTACCGTGAAGAGGATGATACTGAAGATCTCTGTAACATTCTGGAAACATACCTCATGCAGGTGATAACCTCACCTTCTCTGGTTCTCTCTTCTCACGCCCCTCTCCTCTCCTCTCTACTCTTCCCACCTCCTCTTTCCATCCTACCACCCTTCCCTCCTTACTCCCTCTTGCCCTCTCCTGTTCAGTATTTCCTCCCTTTCTATTCCCTCAATCCACCCCCATCCCTTTGTCTCCTTCCCATCTCTTCTCCCCACTCCCCCCTCCCATCTACTCCTTGGGCTCCTCCCCTTACTACCTACTCTCCCCATCCTCCATACATCACACTCCCACACTTAGGCAGAAAACATTCTCAGTGAAATCCAAAAGCTGCGGGAACTGATTGACCAATCAGAGAGTGTGATTCTCATCAACCTGGACAGCCAGCGTAACATTATGCTGCAACTGGGTCTGCAGCTGGAGATGGGGATGTTCTCTGCTGCCATTTGTGGACTGATAGGGATGGCCTTTGGAATGAACCTGCAGTCTTCACTAGAGGAGGTATGTGTGCACTTATACCCAAACTATACCCACTCACACAAATTCTGGAAATGTTTCCAAAGACAACATCATTCCATCCCTACCTGACTTTGTACCCTCCTTTTGTTTCAAGAAAGGTTGAAAAAGTATGCATTCTCGGCCACCACAGCAAGTTTGGTATTGCAAACAGCAAAGCTAGCCAGCTGCGGTTAAAGTGAAATGATGGATTAGTATGTATAATTATCATCAAAGCTCATGCTGATAATACTCTCACATACACACACAATGCCCACACACACAATGCCCACACACACACACACACACATTCACAGAACCCCTATGCCTTCTGGGTTTTAACTGGTTTCATGGTCACTACCTGTGGGTTGCTATGGCGACGTCTCCTCATGTTTGTTGGAAAGAGCCTCGACAGACCTCTTCTCTGTCTTAAGAAAATTAGCAGACCCAAAAAGAAATGATACTACCGTATATTGTGTACTGTATATCACTATAATATCATTGTGTGAGGTATATCTTACCCTTTTTTAAGCTTTGCAGCTCGATCATAAAGCTCCTGAAATATAAGTGCCATGCAAGTTTAATTTGTTCTGGGGTGAGTTATAATTAACATAACCAGCTAGCCATGCATGTCCAGGCTCATAAGTTGAATGCAGTACCAGCTGTTTAGATGTGTGTGTATACCCTTAGCTTGCAACTACTGGGGTTGATACAAGATTTCTGCGAGGGGGGTGGCTGATAGCTGTAATAGCAAGATTTTCTCACTAAATATTTGCGTGTAGCATTTACACTCAAAACAAGTAAGTTTTGTGTTCTTCAGTTTGTATGGTTAGTGATTGATGATGCAATGAGATGAAATAAGTACAAACACATTGCACATGGAACACAAGTACACAATTTTGGAAGGGAAAAAGTGGGGTATGTGGCTAGCCACCCTTTCCACTCCCACCCCCCTCCCGGATCAGCTCCTAAACTACTAGCCTTGTCCCCAGGAAGCAAGCACTGGAATGTAAGGATAAGAAGGCTCACATGAAACAGATTTATTCCAGGTGGATAATCAAAGCTGAAAGTCAGTATACGTGTATAAGGGTAACAGCATAAGAGATGCTACTCTACAAACCTAGTGCATCTTTAACCTGTTCAGCAAGTGCTTTCTGTTCGCAGTCAATCAACAGTTCGATGAGATTACCCCAGGTGGCATCTTGACTCTTCAACCATAGTTTGAACATCTCTTGGCAGCAAACAGCCTGGCCTTCTGACTGGTGTTCGGCTTTAATGAGATCTACTGTTCGACCTTCATCATCAAAGTCCATGAGAAGCCCGAGCTGCCTCCATTGTGGAGTGAGGGACTTGATGATCTCCACCTTCTTTCCTTTAGTCTTCAGTCTCATCAGCTGTGCTATACTGGGCTTTGTGTCTGCAGATAATTAGAACACAAGAACTACCCAATTATCCATGCAGCAATGATAACAAAGTGCACACTTTATATCTACACATGTAACACAGTAGTGCACTGCTGTGACACCGGTGCAATGTGTCCCAGCACTGTAGACATACAACACATACCAGTAGTAATGCCTTCACTATGACATGTCTTGCGTCTTTTGGGAGACGGCTGTCTTGCTGCATCAAAAGGTGTTTCTGAAGAATAATAAAAACAACAATACACCAATTGGTCTTCATTTTGTTAGCTGTACTATCCTGGGCTTTGCGTCTGCATCATTCAAACACAGTTATATTCAACACTCACAACAAAATACAAATAAACATACACTCTACTGTGTCACAGTGTTGGACAATTATATCTTGTCACATACCAGGAGTGATGCCTGAAATAGGAGTACATGTCTTGTGTTTCATGGAAGATGACTGTCTTGCTGCAAAAAATGATGAAAGAAACAATGTACAGTGATCTATATACAAAATAATGCAGTGCAATAAGTAACAGTACAATCTATACACTATATAGCACCATGGGTACATCACACATACCTGCAGTGAAGACTTCACTAGGATTGCATGTTGTGGGTGATAGCTGCTTTGCTCCACCAGGGAGTGGTGTGTCTGTAGAGAACATGGAAACAATAAATACCACACGTGCACAGACAACAGTACTAGTGTGGTGAACAAAATACAGTCTTATGACAAACACACTCTTGCTATCCAGCCAGACTGTCTCCCACCCTGTACAAAACATGTTCAGGTGAGAGATGGTCTAGCTATAAGGATATAAGACAAACACTTATACTGTGAACTGCTCACCTGGAGTGTCACTGGAACGGAACCAGACCAGGTGCTCCTCTGTTAGGGTGCTGCAGAACTCAGCAGGATTCAAGGTGCAGGTCATCAGCGTGCGAGTACTATCAACTACAGAAGCATGAGGATTGACCGTGCTAGAAGTGCCATGCTCACAGCAAAGGAAGGCGTATTTAGGAACTGAGTTATTGTAATGTAATGCACTAGATGCTTTCCGCAAGCCTGCTATTATGGTCTCACGAATTTGTGGACACACTGTTGAACAAAGAGCTCTAGGTGCCTTTTCAGGAAGCTGAATGCTGACCTGAAAGTAAGTTGAAAAAGAATCACTGAGAGTGATTTTCCCGGGAAGATCACTGGGAACCTCAAACTGGACAGTGTTTCGGTCAACTTTCACAGGAGATTGGCTACTAGAGTCAAACAGCAGCTTCCATTTTGCTTGAGATAGAAGATATGCTACAAGAGCGCAGAAGACTCCAAGCAGTGGACTGTGGGGAAAGTACAACAGCAGAGAAGGGACACTGCTGCTAGGAGCAAGAACAGTGGGCTCTTGTGTTACTTGTAAAAGACAAGGCATCAGGTACTCCTCCTCAGTGATCGGAGACACTATGAGGAGCTTCTTGAAAAGCTCCAGCAGCTCAACTGGACTAAAAAGACCTTGGACATAATGTCTCCTAAAGCTCTTCTCACTAAGCAATTCCAAGGTCACGATTCCCTGATCACGAAATTTTCTGAGGTTACCATCAGTTGCAATTTCTCGACATGCAGCTGTTTGCAACCTGTAGCTATACTCTACAAGTTCTGTGACCTTGTCCAGGAACACCTGGGGTCACAGAAGATGACATCAGGAAGCACATCCTTGTAGTAGAAGAGGATACTCAGGTTGTCAAGATACTTCAAGGCTTCCTCAAATGACTCATCGGTGAAGTGAAACCTTCGAGCTACAGCTAAACCCTCAGCTTTACTAAGCACACCTCGCCCTAGCTCCACCATCAGCTTCTGAAGTGCAAGCTCAAGCGCATGCCATCGAAGAGGGATCTGCTTTGGTTTGACATGTGATCTCTCAACTATTACTCTCCTTAATTCAGCTGCAATTTTCTTTTCCTGTCGTCCAGGGGTTTTAGCATTCACAGCAAAAATAAGCTCCTTCAACCTTTCATCGCAATAGATGGCCTTGTCTTTAACTGCAAGAGGGAGTATTTTGTGAATTCTCTGATTTTTCTCCTCCCTTGGTTCTGGGCACTGGTGCTCCAGATCCTTGTGGGTCCCCACGAAGATTGGTGTGGGGCAGAGACCTTCCTGTGACTGGGATGCCTGAGACTGTATCACCCTGATACACCTCATCAGAATTTGTTGATTCGTAAAAGGCGATCGACAAGAGCCCAAAAGATGACCACTGTCATCATAGAACTCTATGAGTGGGTGGTCATCAAGACTGTCGTCAAGCTTGATCGTGAACATTGAGGCTGACGTATCTCGCATGAACATGGGGAGGACCTCATGAAACTGAGGCTGTCCCCCAGTGTCGATAAGAGTGATTCGATCACGTTTGAAGGCCTTCTTTGCACGACGTCCATATGGTGACATTTCAATGCGTCGAAGTAGCTCATCCTCAGGAGAGGAAGTGGATGCTGAGGGCAATTTTTCACGAGAAGTGGAAGCAGCACTTGTACTCGGTTTGGAGGCAATTTTCACTTTGGAGGTAGTTTTCCGCTTGGAAGTTCCTACTTGAGTGTGTGCACTGGAAGAGGTTACAGACCTTGTGGCTTTCCTGGTGATGGAAGGTTTTTGTGGAAGCATTGTTGAAGTGTCTGCTACAGTCTGTGAAAGCTGATCATGAGTTACTCGGACCCATTTTCCACCTTCCTCTTCGATCTTATCTACCCTAATAGGCCTGGTAGCACACGGTGTACTACAACGTTTTGCAGGTGGTTCCTCGTCCATAAGCAGTGCGATCGTATGGGTCTTACCGGTTCCAGCTGCACTGAAGATGAGTGCTTTGATATCTCTTGCTTCCACGTATCCATGCATCATTGCTTCATCAAACATCTCCTTGGATTTTTCACTCGCTATATGGTGGGGAAAAAATAACTAAATCTTTTGTTACAATGATGGTAGGAAGTTGTGTGTGTAGGGAGTGGACTACATTGTGCAATGGTGGAATGTGACTATTCACAACATACACATCTCACTATGAAAATGTCAAGAGCTGAGATGAACAGACCAGAATTAAACACTGCTTCTTGTGGGTGGTAAAAGTAGTGAGTTCTCTAGAGACTTTGTTAAAGGTAACCAAATAGAACATTAACATAACTTTATGAAAGTATTTACATGATCCTGCAGATAACTACCCATCTCAGTAATAGGAAGAAAACCTTGTTATCAACGGTTGCCTACAAATCACTTGTCAAAGTTTCAAAAAGATATGTTACAAGTGATACAAATTGGATATGGATACTAGTTTTGTCAACAGATATTTGCTAAGCACCAAGCTAGCCTTGTTCCAGTTCAAGTTTTCATTGTCATTTGACAAACCACCAAGACAGACATGCAATGTACACACTAACATCTAATGTACATCAGTTTGAGACTAAGCACCATGTACACTTCCTTAAGCCGAGTGTGAGTGTCCCCCATACTAACAAGTGTACACTGTGTATGTACACATACATAATCATGCATACATTGTATTCTCATCCTGCTAGTTTGTCAAATACAAATCAAACCCATTTCTTCTGGGGAGAGGAAGGGGTTATGAGGTACTGAACCCAGGCAGTTTACAGAACTCAAATACCTTGCTTCCAAATAAGGTCATTATTGTACAGATATTCATACCCAACAAAACCACAGGGAGGCTATATATACTGGTCAATATGCTGCATGCACACCACATGAGCTACTGAACATATCCTTATATGGTAATGGTGAGTATTGAACTTGTCTTCATTACACACAACAATGATTACTAGTTATGAAAATATCACAAGACCAAACTATACTATTCTCTGGAAGAAGGAAACAACAATTGGGCAAGACTTTGTGGTTGTCAGTCAGAGGCTCTCACCAGTGGGCTAAGACACAAGCACATACACACACAAACACACACACAAACACACACACAAACATGCATACAGCCACGTTCCCAGGCTCTTGTGTGTGGGATCAAGACTAACGTACACATACAGGTACGCAGTACTACGCACACATGAACATACACATGCACACACCCACATACCCTCCCTTCCCCCAACCCTCCCCCCCCCCCACACACACAGACACACACACACTCACACACACATGCATATACGTGCACACATGTACACACACACTCATACTCACATGTACACACACTCATACTCACATGTGCACACACACTCATACTCACATGCGCATGCACACCCATGAACAGAACAGATAATGAAGGCAAAGTTACAGTGTACAAAACTATTAGTTGACCACTCCTCCACTTTATGAGCTCATTAGTGTACAGATATTCATACACAACACATGTAAACCCAGTTACAATCAGGTCCACTTGGCATGTAAACATCAATGCTTAGTATACTGGTCAATATCTTACCATACATACACACAATACATACACACAATACATACACACCATGTGAGTACCAGGCATGCATGTTGACCAAACCTTAACCCCCTTATCAGCTAAAATTACAGTGTACAGAATATTAGCTAACCAGCTCATTAGTGTACAAATATTCCACAACACACATGTAAACCCAGTTTCATGCACGTCTACTTGTAAACATCAATCCTTAGTATACTGGTCAATATCTTACCATACATACACACAATACATACACACAATATATACACACCATGTGAGTACCAGGCATGCATGTTGACCAAACTTCAATCCCCTCATTAGCTATACTGTGCAAAGTTTTAATGTCTGTATCAAACATGTCACATGATTCACATCCATACCTCTGACATATTTGGTGGTGACCTCATCTGCCAGTTTGTCTAGCTTCATCTTCTGCAGTGCTGTAGCAACCTTCTTCCAAGAGGGAGTGGGGTAGCGTCTCACATACTTATCCACCACATCTGCCATCCCACGCACATCCCGCAGTCGTCTCTGAAGCCCAACTGTGCGAAGACAAAGTTTGTGACCCAGCTCCTCCCAGCGATGCTCCACCTCCTTCACCACTTCCATGAGGTTGTCAGTGGTGAGGGTGGGGTCAGCTGGGTGGGGAGACAACATGATGGAGGTATGATGTACATGTCCTAACTATTCTACAAAGACCAGCCATGGCTCTCCTGTTTCATAAACAAAGTCAGTTCAGGAAGAGTCAGGTTCATGTCCAGTAATACAAGCAAACACAATGCACACATGGGGATGTGTACACTGACTAATTATAAAGGACTGGAAAACAATTGTGTGTAACAGGAAGTCTGTGGTTTACACTGCATATAACATGTTCAGTGGTGAGTGGCGGTAAAATCACTGTCTTACATGACACTCACTTACATCATATGTATATTGAAGGACAGGGAGGACCCTAGCCTGTTGATGGTGCCCCTCCCCCAAAGTGTGCCAAATGTCTTGCTGGTGTAATTGCCATAATCAATTCACTATTGCCATCTACAACCAAACATTGTAATATGTAAACACACACCTAAGCCAAGCATGAAGAGTGCAACTACTGCACAAATTGGCCTGCCTGTCACTACACTTGTCATGAAAACTTGTCTTCCTGAAACGGACGAAAACGGTCTACCCACAAATTTGTCCAGGCATGGTTTTCTTCCATCTCATATTCAGTCAGGTGTTACTACAGATCTATGAGGTGGGCCCTCCACATGTGCTGTACATCCATCACTCAGTTACGCTATGGTTTACATTAGAGCACACCACCACTAAGGAAAACCTTGTGGTGGGCAAGTAAGATTTATGTATATGGTGATCTACATGTACACCAGTCTGTGAGGAAATGTACTAGGAAACCAGTTGGAACATAGACCCACACTTGGACCAACATTGTCAGGAAATTGTGGTATGAGGGAAGTAATCGTTCTTTTGGTCCCCCTAATCACATTTTGTTGTTGGACCAAAATCACAACAGAGAAGTATGTACTACTATACATCCATTAGAATGTAAACACTAATTTCAGCTGGTCAAGAACTACACATACCTTGCTGCAAGTGTTGTTTCATCACTGCTAGTGCTCTCTCCTCTCTCCTCAGGTAAAGATTCCTGGCAAGCTTCTCCCAGGAGGCATCAGGGTCAGTGTTGACCCAGTAGTCTCCCAGTGCCAGACACTTCTCCCTCTCAGTGGATGACTGTTGAAGGATCTCATGTAGCTTGGAGTCTGGGACACCAAGCCAACTCCCCAAACTCACCCAGTTCCCCACCTCTGCCATCACCTCTCTCACATTCTCCACAGTGAGAGTGTGGTCTGAGGGAGAGACACAAGCAGAAGGGGAGGACAATAAACAACACTGTGTTCATTCCAGTCCATCAGTTACTCCACTCCATGCTAACTCAGCAGGTATACACTGTGTTCTGAATCCCTTCAAGAGGTACACTGATGACATTATTGACAAACACTGTCACACAGTGGCACAGTTAACTCATCTTGGACATGTATTGTTGACAAACAATGTACTCAGATTGGACATGTATAGTCACATGATGCTCAACCAATCAAATCACATCATGTGACTGTGTACTAAACTCATAGTTCAACATCAACAGCGATAGGTGAGGGTATGGTATACAAATGCAGATACTGCATAGTGCTGTGCAGGAAAGGTTCGTGCAGCTTAGCAGGTGGTGCTCTTTTAGGTGGTTTTCTTCCATCTCATATTCAGTCAGGTGTTACTACAGACCTACGAGGTAGGCCCTCCACATGTGCTGGACATCCATCACTCAGTTATGCTATGGTTTACATTAGAGCACACTACCACTAAGGAAAACCTTGTGGTGAGCAAGTAAGATTTATGTATATGGCGATCTACATGTACACCAATCTGTGAGGAAATGTACTAAGAAACCAGTTGGAACACAGACCCACACTTGGACCAACATTGTCAGGAAATTGTGGTATGAGGGAAGTAATCGTTCTTTTGGTCCCCCTAATCACATTTTGTTGTTGGAACAAAATCACAACAGAGAGTATGTACTACTATACATCCATTAAAATGTAAACACTAATTTCAGTTAGTCAAGAACTACACATACCTTGCTGTAAGTATTGTTTCATCACTGCTAGTGCTCTCTCCTCTCCCCTCCGGTAAAGCAGCCTGGCAAGCTCCTCCCAGGAGGCATCAGGGGCAGTGTTGACCCAGTAGTCTCCCAGTGCCAGACTCTTCTCCCTCTCAGTGGATGACTGTTGTTTGATCTCCTGTTGCTTGGAGTATGGGACACCAAGCAAACTCCCCACCCTCTCCCAGTTCCCCACCTCAGCCATCACCTCTCTCACATTCTCCACAGTGAGAGTGGGGTCTGAGGGAGAGACACAAGCAGAAGGGGAGGACAATAAACAACACTGTGTTCATTCCAGTCCATCAGTTACTCCACTCCATGCTAACTCAGCAGGTATACACTGTGTTCTGAATCCCTTCAAGAGGTGCACTGATGACATTATTGACAAACACTGTCACACAGTGGCACAGTTGACTCATCTTGGACATGTATTGTTGACAAACAATGTACTCAGATTGGACATGTATAGTCACATGATGCTCAACCAATCAAATCACATCATGTGACTGTGTACTAAACTCATACAATATCAACAGCGATAGGTGAGGGTATGGTATACAATGCAGATACTGCATAGTACTGTGCAGGAAAGGTTCATGCAGCTTAACAGGTGGTGGTCTTTAGGTGGAGGGAAGAGACAATGTGCATTACAAGGCATGTGGATGGTGAAGGAGAACATCACACAGTACTCCATGACAACTGTGACGATGAAACACGGGTCCCATGACTGTTCTAGGAATGCAGGACTGTAGGTAAATTGTGATATCCTATACAGTTACTGTCAAACGAACACCAAAATGTGAGGCAGGACTTGCACACTGTATAAGAATGGAATCACATGATTACCCGGGAGAGGCTCAGCAAAATGTCGCATGGTGTTAGCAGTGGCTCTGGTCTCAGTTACACCATCTAGTGCCCAGATGATCCTCCTCCATGATGGTTCCTCATCCTTCCCGTCACCCTGCAGCCAGCTCTCAATCACAGCACGAAAACGACTGTCATCAGACTGGTGTTGCCTTTCTATCTCATCCAGTTTGGGGCAGTCAAACTGATGTGACTTAAGATTATAGTGACCATGGAAAAGCTCCTTCCCCAGCTTCCTCCAAGCCACTCCCTGCACAGCTGTCAGGATGTTCTCTACTGTGAGGGGTGGAGCTGAAGTAGAGAGGGAAGGGACAGTTTGGGAAAGTGTAAGCATACAGACCTCTTCCACACTGATTGCAGCTCCCATGCCAACAATGAAATAGGCCATACTAAACTGATTTTATGCTTGTCAGATCTGACAGGTGAAATGTGTTAATTCCAAACTACACAATTCGTATCACTGACCATGAACTGACGGGAGTCCGTAAAATGTGGAATACAGAATAATGAATAGCAGAATAACGGAATAATGTTTAATTGACTGGAAATAAAAATGCTTTGAACTTTGCCGACACGGCACATGCAATTGCCATCCAGTGAGGTAGCTCTGCCACTGTTATGTGTTGTAGAGGAACTATGAACATTGGGACGACCCTCAACAGTTGCCCTATAGCCAGAACTAAGGATGTGCCGTGATCCTTAGCCTATGTGAATGTACAACTACAAGTTAGCTCCACACTGTTGAGGACTAACATAATTTATAAATTGTCTGAGCGATGTTGCAACAGTAGACAAAGGGCCTTCCATCCATAAAGCCATAAATACTTGGGTCCTACTCTTAAAATGATAAAGCCCGGCTCACGGAGCCACAGTCAAGCCTTGGGACAAGGCTAAGTTAGGGGACCCGAGGAAAAATCAAAGATTAAATTCAAATAGACTACGCTGAAATCCAAGAACCAAGTGACCTTGTTTGTAAACTAGCTACAGTTACAATATGTTTCTATGAGTTTCGTTCTTCCGAAAATATATAAAGCGAACAGAAGGTAATGTGCCAAAATATGGCCATTATGGGATTTTTGATTTTATATGGGGGATTATATAAGAGTACCTTTAACATATCCACGCAAGTGGTCCAGCTATTTTTATGCTCTATCAATGCAATTGCACTGGTGCTTGCTAAATTTACTTGTCAGAATTCACTTCAAACCATCAATTATTTTTCTATGGGGAAAAATGTATTGCACCATAAAATAACAGTTAATATAGTCTCTTGACAGCTACAAATTTCAATGGTCCAGGCATTTTTGCACAAGTGAAATCCATCAGTACTGTTAGTTTCATAGTGAAGCTTCAAAAGTCACTTGAACCGAATATTGCCCAATTCTTGACACTTAAGGCCACTCCAAATGAGACTATAGTTTCCCGTCCTCCGCCCGCCCCCTCCGGACTCTACCACGCCATTTGACCATTATGGCCATTATTTCTGCAATGTAGTCCTAGGCCTATGTGCAACCATATGGTGCAACACGCACTAATACGTAATAAAGTAGCATTTAACGTATACTAGACTCGTGTAAAAAACCTCGCCCGATTCAGTGGAACGCTAATAGTGTGAATGTGTTCGACAGCTCCAGATGCGGACATTCCGACGCAGTTAATCAGTGGACATTTTTTCGCACGAATTTATAACGTTGTGCTTATAATGAGATTCATAGTAATGGTTAATGGTAATAGACTGCCCGCCCGCATGAAAAATGGAAGAAGTCAGGACGGGAAACTATAATCTCATTTGGAGTGGCCTAACCCTTTCAGGTCCAAGACGAATTGGCTAAAAATAGCTTAGCGGCACCTAGTCTCGGAGCCAGACCCTCGCACCACGTACGAGGGTCTGGTTCCGAGACTAAGCGGCACCAAGATAGCTCTATAAATGGAATTATTTGATGCGCATACTAGCCATTTGTGATTGGTCAGTTCAGGGAGTCGGTAAAACGCGGAATACAGAATAACGGAATAACTTTTAATTGACCGGAAATGAAAACCCTTTATAGTTTGGCTTTTATGTATCTCAGACAGATATTAGTTCTAGCACAACAGATTTGAAATTAGTGCACCTTCAATTTTTCCGTCGGGAGCCCTAGCTAAGTAAATAATCAGCGGACTTTATACGGCAGCCTGCTTACCGTGCTTCTTCTAACTGTATAGGGCGACTATCGAGGACTCCTACAAAGTGTTCATAGCTCCTATACAAGTCTAGATGCAGATAGCAGTGGCGGGGCTTAGCCTCGTTCCCAGGCCTTCCCCGGCTCCAGTTTTTGATCGCTTGCAGTATGCAAAAACTGGAGCCGGGGAAGGCCTGGGAACGAGGCTAGGCGGGGCTAGCCTCGAACCCAGGCTTTCCGTTCCGGATTTTGTCTCGCAGCTTTCAGTGCTGTGATTGGCACAAAGGGTTTTCATTTCCGGTCAATTAAAAGTTATTCCGTTATTCTGTATTCCGCGTTTTACCGACTCCCTGAACTGACCAATCACAAATGGCTAGTATGCACATCAAATAATTCCATTTATAGAGCTATCTTGGTGTATGGAATTTTGTGGATTTCACGTGACATGTCCATTTCTGGGTTCGGGATTGGATGGCGGCAAAGGCACATCCTTGCAAGGGACAGTTATGTGTTACCTGTTGGAGCATTTGCGATTTGGATCAGGATTTTTGATCAATAAAAAGTGTGCTTGATCACTTGATTATTTCCTTCTGAGGCTATTGATTGCTAGATTTTCAATGAGTTAATTAAAGGTCTCAAAAAGGGTTTTGGTTGTTTGATTCAGTTTTGATCCTGGTCGCAAACGCTTCAACACAGGACATCTAAGTGACTACCCCTTGTCTTTTTTGCCTATCACCGGGTTAGTCTCGTGTGGCCAGACCTAGTCTCGGAACCAGACCCTCGAAAAATCGAGACTAGGCCAGACCCTACCCAGAGTAGGGTCTGGCTAGCCTTGTTCCCAGGCCGTTCCCGGCTCCAGTTTTGATCGCTTGCAGTATAAAAACGGAGCCGGGAACGGCCTGGGAACGGCCTGGGAACGAGGCTAGGGTCTGGCCACGTGAGACTATCACCGGGTCACCTACTTGCCTGAGAAACACAAAGTCAATTTTGTATACCCATCTTACTGTAGATATCACGTTATTACATTGCACAGTCTTCATAATTAGGAGGGGACCAAATTGGTCTGAGGTGGGGCACTTTGCAGCCTGGAGCGGAACATCCGCTCTCCAGCGCTAAATAGTAACAGTCTGTACTGTCCACATCCTTTAGGACTAACCTGTTGTCCCGCTTTCAGCCATTTCGTGGTAAAGGCAAGACTCGCGGCGACGTACTGCGATTGCACTGCTGACACGCCCTGTCACCGGATAGCTGGTCTCGCGTAGCCTCATCCCCAGGCCCCACCCAAAAAATTGGGATTTTTTGGGTGGGGCCTGGGGACGAGGTTAGGTCTCGCGAACCAGCCATGTTTTTCTTTATTTCCGGTGGGAGGAGCGAGACAATTTTTCTTTGCTTCCTCCGATCCCGATCCCTGATCCAACCGAAAATGGAAAAGTACATGTAGTCTACCCAAATCACTGGAGGGCGGGGCCCCAGGGAACCTCGATTTTGGGAGATGACGGGCGTGCCGTAAGAACTCAATGTTCTAATTATCCATGAGTTAATAAAAATTGAACTACAAATTCCGCAAGGTGAGAATGGTATCTTGGACCGGTTGATTGAGACAAGAGACTAAGATACGAGACAGGGATGTGTGAGCAAGTGAAACAGCCGTTGGTGGTGTGTAGCTGACGGTGATGGATGTCATGGCGGCTAGAATTGCTTTTTCCTGCCTCCTACTGCTCTCGAAGTGGCTGACTAGCTCACGGTGCGAATTGTTGTTCTCAAAAGGTAAACTTACCATAGGACTCACCGTTTTAAATACTTGAAGCATATGAGATACAGCTATGCAAGGGGTAGTTAAACACTTCTGTACTCCAATCAATAATTTTGTGACTGACTAAAACGTTCTTGTGACCCTGTGACTACTCTTTTGTGACTCTGTGACTTCATTGCAACACGGTAAGGCTAAGTAAGCCATGCCTATTTCTGCAATATAGGGGTCACAAATGTAAGTACTGTACTACCTTGAAGGGCTGATCACTCTGTACGAGATTTCTAGAGTCTGGGAGGATTTCCAGAGATTTCTAGTCAAATGATCTGCGAAATAGTGCTGAGAACAGAGCTTTTGACATTTCAGATGTCAGATTTCTATAATTTCTGCCAATATTTCCAGCGGTTTCAATCACAAGCATACTAGAAGTGAGCAGCCTCTTGGACCGCCCCTTGGCTACATGCAGGTATCTATTGATCTATTTCTTCCTTTCTACAGACCTTGACTATGATTCTAACACCAAGTTACGTGAACTGCCTCTACCATTTGAGATTCCTCTACCCATGGAGTGCACCGTAGCGGGCACAAATGCTCGGAGCTACAACCAGGGACAGTGCTCTAGAAAACACTGTCGGACAGCCACTGGGGAGTGTGAACAATCATGGAAATGTTGTTACGAAGTCGACCAAATATCACTTGTTAAATTTGCCTGTTCTGATTCGGACAACTTTCTCCAAGGCAGTGTGATAGTGATGTGTAGATGCCAGGTGTGTGACAAACTCCATGCACGAATCAGAGGCCAAGTTCTTTCTTCGCTGGATAGAAAACCCGTTGTCTTAGCTACCATCATGATTGGAAGTGAGATAGCAACTTTCACCGACCAAGGAGGCAGGTTCTTTTTCGAGCTCACTACTAGTAACCGCAAAGTGACGCTTTTGTTTCAAGAAGCAAGACACCAACATTTGGAGATGACACTGAATATTCACCCCTCTCTTGCACATGAACTCACTGTTATTCTCGAATATATCCAATTAGTCGAACCGGTGGATAAAATCCATCAAGGATTTGGTGTGTCATTAGTTAGTAACGTCACTGAGGAAGATAATGGTATCAAGGCAGTGTTAAAATTTCCATCTGTCTCCCTGGTGAATCCAGAATCCAATGAGGTTTACTACGGTCCTGGACAAGTCCTTCACTCACTCTACACTGTGGCTAACAAACCTCAGTTTACAATGGCCGCTGTGCAGCAGATGATCTACAAAGATTCACAAGGAGCTGAATTCTCCATCCAAGCTTACGTGATTGGCTCTTTGAAAGTTGTTGATGAAAATGGCCGCCCTTTAGCTCTGAGATCGGGGACGCCCCTGCCGTTAACGATGTCCCTCAAGTTTGATACTCATGTCAAGAGCTCTAGTGTTTTAAATCTCCATCTCTTTGCTTATTCTGAGTCAAAGTCACATTGGCTAGACCACGGCAGACTTCAACTGATGAGCATTGATCCTTTGGAAGATGAGATCGGAAGCTGGGTCAGGTTTCAAGGCAAGTTAAGAGAACTTAACCCTTACTGGGCCGTTGGATTTCCAGTTCGGGTCACATGCTACATCAAATCTCGTGTGTTTCACAATCACCACTATCAAGAGCTTGTCGGCCTGTCTGCAAACCTGGAGCAAAGTGACGATAAACTGGGGAGAGCTACGTTCTACCACTACTCCGCGAAAACCTCACCTGGTGCTGGTGCTTGTCTGAGAGGAGTGTGTAGTGTCGGTGGAATGGTAACAATTTCGGCTGAAAGCAATGCGGTGATCAACGCCATCCCTCCCAGCATACAGAATGGAATTATTATGGGCAATAAGGACCAGATTGTGTTTTACATAACCCAGAAGTCCCAAATCGTGTACGATGGACGGACTCCATTTTACACCACTGAACAGGCTTGCATGCAAAATCTCCTAAGAAACTCGGCATATTTTAGATTTTTGACTAACTCCTCCGTACCTGCCCCTGTCAAACCCTCTATTTTAACCACATTTGAAAGCAGTGGTTCTATCGACCAGAAAGACAGTCAAAAGGAGAAGTACTGCTTCTTAAAGGTGGCTGTTTACGACTGTGCCTCATTCACCGACGTCAAGGTCCTCAGTTATTCCACCACTTCAGAGCGTAAGCTTCTCTCTATGAACTTTGACATTGCTACCTCGCATGCCACCATAGACTCTTGCCTCACTTCTCAAATCGCACAGTTGAAAGCTTCTTGTGTTGAATTTGCATGTGGTAGTGACGTCCATGTCTCTGTTCAAAGCAGACACGGACAGATGGAGACAAAAGACTGCCGCTACTGGAGCTCCTCCTCCAATATCCCCTGGAATCGACCTCCATCTCACAATCTGACGTCATTCCATTTTGTGGACACAGGTTTGCGCTATTCTAGTGGGGTCTTCCAGTCATCGAGTCGCGATCTAGCCCGCATGAGGTGTTACTCGGGAGACAGTGAGGAGCCTGGAAGCATGATTGATCCATACAGAGGAACTGCAGTGACGTTTACGTGTCAGAGCTAGCAGGTTTAGGTCTATTATGTCTTATATGTCTTCTCTGGAACAGAGAAGTAAAAGTTACTAGATATTAAAATTCCCATCTAATGAGGATTTTTTATAATTATTGGTTTATTCTGTTGCCATGGCAAATTACATTTAGGATTTCTCTCTGAATTTTCCATGTTACTGTAAACAATATGTGCATGGTTTCCAGGCCTCCCCCCAGATTTCACTCCATGCACGACTGTAAGATAAACGTATATAAACAACCTAGTAAGTAATAAAACAAACAAGGCTAGAACAGTACAGATTTGCAACATGCAGTGGGCATACTGTCAAAAACTTGTAAACCCTTGTGTGTGAGTCAATTTTAGCTAATGTAGTCCCTGCAAGGTGAGAAGACTGTTTTTTAATTGTGTATGTCCAAAGGTAGCCTCGTACCCAGGCCATTCGTAGGAGAAACGTCTATTTAATGAATGGCCTGGGTACGAGGCTAGTCCAAAGGAGGAAAGAACCAGGGCAATCATGGCAGCTGCCATGTCTATGAACCCACCCACCTTCCCTATCATGTGCAGAAACTATGCATCCCAATAGCACAGTGTGCCTACACTGGAGACATAAACCTGCATGATGATAAGTTTTCCAATCATTAGTTGGTAAAGGGTTAATTAAGCTAGTTGTAGCTTGAGGTGAGGGGGGGGGGTTGTGCATTGGTGTTCAGCATGAATATATAACCTGTTACCTACATTAGAAGAGCAATAGGAGTAACATTCATGTGTTGCCTAGGTAACAGATGTTACATCAAATTAGTTGGTGACATGGCTGATATGAATGGATGGTGAGTGGTCACATGCTAACAGCTATACTGCGGTCTCCATGACTCTCCTCCCAGACTCATCGACTACCTCCTTAGTCTCGTACAGTCCAGGACTAACAGCAGTTTTGGTTTGGGGCTGGGGTTGGGTGGCTGTGTCACTGTCATGTGATTGAGACTGGTACAACCGTATTTGACTGTCGTTAAGGACGCTCAGGAATCCTGTTCTCTGTCTCTTCTTAGCAATCTCTGTCAGAGCCTGAGAGGAACGACGGAGAACCAAGCGTAACATAGTGCTTAGCACTTGCCATCTGCATTACCAGATGAAGAATAGCAAAGGCTATTTGAAATGTTGAACAAAGGTTATCATGTATCCTGCGGCAAAAAGGGGGCTAAAATTAAAAATAAAACTTTAAAATTAAGGCTCAGAACCAGCATATAATGTTCTTATTATACGTCATTTCAGAACAGATATCATACTTGAAAATACATAATGTGGAAATACCGTGTAGCGCAAAATTTTTGAGAGTCTTAAATGTTTACAAATACTAATTTTTGAACATTTTGTTGAAATAATTTTGCAAATTTGCTGCACGCACGTAATATACTATGGGAGTGGCATGCAAGCCTGGTTTATCTAACACACACGGTCACACTGTCGTCCACTTGCAATGCCTACTTCGAAGGTATCTCTTTGGAGAGAGTTCCTTACGGATTCGGCAGCTTAGTCCCAGGATGCTGTCCATCGATGCTCTTGCAGTTAGTGTGAAAACTGTGTCGCGTGTCAAATATTTTTTGTGAATGGTTGAAAATTCACGAAATTCGCAAAATTAAAGACTCGGGGAAAATTTAGTGCTATAGGGTATTGTGGTAGGAACTCATTAACTGGTATGGGCTCTCAAATCAGGCACATACAGTATATGGCCAGCATCATACCAAGTATCATGCTAAAAGCTATAGGGGTCCATCCCTTATACGGACTCATAATTAAGCACTTATCATACCGGTAGTATCACATGGCAGTGGATATCATTCCTGAAGTGTCAGACTAAAAGCCCATCCTAATATGGGCTCACAATCAGCGTGACTCCACAATGATAAGTAGATGTTTGAGTGGGTTTTAAATGGGCTATAAGAGAGACACTTTTTGTTCTGGTTCTTAACCCTTGTCAGCCCTACCTACTTCACAGAAAATGTTCTTAACCCTTGATATCATGTCAGCCCTACCTACTTCACAGGAAATGTTCTTAACCCTTGATGTCATGTCAGCCCTACCTATCCCACAGGAAATGTATGAAATGTAGAATTCATGCACACAGGACAGATCAGAAATTCAATTTTTCATCCAGTGAATGGGACATGCTATAAGGCATCCATGTAGTCTCATTCCCAGACCCTCAGTACGGTGCATGCATGTACTGTACTGAGGGTCTGGGAACGAGACTAGCATCCATGTAAAACTGGGGACATAAGAGGTGTTGTTTGGATGCACACATCCTGCACTTGGTGCCGCAAGTCTCATCACACAAAAATGTCTGCAATGGCCTAATTGTAATTGGAATCTCTCCCAAAGCAGGATGACAAGCTTCCCAGAAGGTTTGTGTTCCTAAATGCTTGAACATCTTCCTCCAGTTGAAAATAAAGACCTGTTTGATGTTATGAGGCAAAAGTAGAGACAAGTGGAAAGCTAGCAGCACTCATGTGGCAGTGGTTGTAGCCTGGGGGTAGAGCACTGGCAGCTCAAGCCAGGAGTCCTGGAGTTCAATTCTCAACTCAGTTTGAATAAAAGCTGCCTGGGCCAGTCCCATTCATTTTGCATCAGAGTCTGTCTTTGTCAGGGGTTTTCTGGAATTGACTTAGCTTTGTCCCTATGACACTACATCATGGGCATGGGCTACATTGTTATAGTAATATGTACCTGGAATGTCTTGGGTTCATGGATTGCCAACTCCGACAGCACTTTTCTGTTTAGTTGAATGTTACACTGCATTTTGAAAGATTAGAAAACTTGTGCCAAATATGAAATAAAAGTTCAATTCCCCCACCCAGCTTTTTGTTGTACATACATGTAATCATGAATGATGAATGCTGGATAAAGGCATGGGAATGAACTCAATGAAGCCACTTGGACAAAGGCCTAGGAACGAGGCTACTTCATGAACTCTGGATCTTTTGTGTAAGACCTGACTTTGTGCTACTGTAACTTCGTCCCAGGCTTCAACCCAGCTTTAGTCACTTTCAGCACTAAGTCTGCTACGACAGTTCAGCTTCTGTGGGTGAGTGGTTAAAGGTGAACCATCGTGTAAAAATTTAGAACCATCTCACAAAGGACTCGTACCTTGACTAAACTATACATGAATCTCGAGTAGCTTAAGTTGTGTTCCTTGGTTGAGTAGTTGATCCTCTGAATCCACAGCTGCACAGAGAAGAAGAAATACCTGAAGGAGGGATTCTCAGTGGGCATGCCACATTCAACCTGAAGGGTTCTTCAATTCCCACTATGGTAGAGTTACCATGTTATAGCTTCAGGCAAGAGCGCACACTCACGCTCTTACTCTAGCTGCCCGTTCTTATGCGCTCTTGCTTCAGGTCACATCAGATTAACAGATGGAAGGTATTCAAACTTCATTCCATCTGTTAGCCTAGTGTGGCATGATCCAAAGGTACAGCATGGTAGCTCTACTGTGGTGGAAGTGAAGAACAGATTGAAGAGAGGAATACCGCCAGAATCAAAAGGGGCACACTACTGATCTGTTAGCATGTTGACGTAAGTGACATGAACCTGTTATACCTACTTTACAGTAATTCTTTGGGAGGGCCAGATAAGGAGTGGTCAGTTAGACATTTCTTGCTGCATTTCTCACTAATTTTCACATGGTCATTGGGTGATGTTTCTTGACCTCCCATATAAGGTAACAACCATGCAAACCAGATACTCATAAAAGAGGTCTATACTGATTTGAAGAGTGGAGTTGTACTACAAACCACCTGTCTCATGTCTCTCTTTTTGAGTCTGCGTCCTCGGTAGGCATGTTGTAGAGCTTTGTGTGCAGCCCTCACTGCTATGCTGTAGCAGTTCTTGGCCCGGCCACGAAAACCCTAACAAGAGTGTGAGTATGGGGGGTGGGGTAGGGTGAGGGGTGAGGCAAAGTCAGGTTGTATGTTGCATAAATTTCAATTAACTGTACCTTGGAAACCTTGGAGATATGCTTTGAGCTGGCTCCAAACTCACCTTGGTCAGAGCAAATATCTTTGCTCTCTTTACAGCTCTATTTGCAGGTCCCCCTCTCACCATCTTTCCAGATTACTTGGTCTGGTCCCAAACCACTTCCGTCTGGGAACGAGACTTGTACTAAGGGAGTTTGTAGTAGAGGTTAAAGGTCAAATGTTAGCCTATTTGCGGTCGATGTGTGCGCACGCACTGAAGAGTACTGACGCAGCTAGACGTTTGACGCTCACCGGAGCTCATCTGCTGCTATGGCGAGTCCTCACGCCTCCTCCTTCATCTGCCTACCATTCGTCGACCACCCAGACGTAGTGCTCGCCTACACCGTCTACTTCTCAGTGTGCATAGGGAGCGCGCTAATTGGAGTGGCCGGCGCCTTGCTGTTTCTCTCTCAAGTGATGCGCAGTGCGAACGAATCCACCTATCAGTCTTCTTCTGCAACCTCCCAGCGTCGCATCCTCATCTTACTGGCTGTGTCCGACCTGTTTGCGGACATAGGTGAGCCATGGCGAACTGCAGAACAAGAGGTGTAGCTGCGATATTGAGTCTCGATGGCTAGACGTTTTGTCTGATCTGCGAGACTACTGCACATATAGGTTGTCGCTAAGTAAAATGGGGCTATTTTTACGGTATTTTAAAAGCGTGAAATATAGATCAGGCCATAGCAAAAATTATGAAGCTGACAGCTGCTGGACAGCTGCTGGACAATTATGCACCTAATCAATGTTGTACTCCACTACCTCCAAATCGAGTTATGGTTGGGCAAGGTGGGGATCTGACTAATTAAAACATCATTACCCCTATATGGGGCAGACCCTGTACTCCATTCCCCTCGAAAAAGATGGGAGATTACTGGGGATTTGCCACATACAGTTTAACTATGCAGTCCGAGGTAATCAAATTCCCAACTATAGGGGCACCCTCTTCAGTCAAACGCCCACATGTTCCCCATCATCTGCCCAGTAGTGAGGCACAACATTGACAGGCGCATTAGCAAGCTTGCCGACCTTCGTTATTTCACTGGCTAACGCCACAGTGTAGTGGAGATATTACCCTGGTGTCAAAATAGCCCCAGTGTAGTGTATGCCTAAGGCCAAGCAAAGTAGATTTGTTGTTTCACATCAGCCGCTTACTCGATTTGCATGTGGGCGGGTGGACATTGTGGGCACCGAAGTGGAGTGCCTGGGTGACAGGCAGACAGTAAGGCATTGGCTTGCTTCATGGATGCCCACGGAAAGGAGTGTGGTACAAGGCTGCTGTTCTGCCTCAGTTGAAAATACCTAAAGACATCTGGTGTGATGAAGGGAAGGAGAGGAAGTGAAATGTCAGCAGTTGGCAGGACAGTCCCCATGGCTTGAGCTTTCAGTGATCTGACCACTGAGCAACCACCTGCTCTGAATCTTCTACATATTCTGCACAGGTGGTTCTAAATGCTTCAGTTGCACACTTGGCAGCCACCAGCATTTGCTATCAGAATTCAATCAAGGGTCACTTGGAAGCACCTTTCTGTCAATCAAGGCTGTTAGTAGGGAAGAAGTGAAGCTCTGAAATTTGTCATGTTAGGAGGTTTAGACAAAAGGTCGACCAGGAGGTTACAGCCTGGGGGGCAAGGCAGCCTCATTGTCTGTGTTGTAAGAATTCTGTACGCAGTACGAAACAATTTGTACCTTTGCACGGTGATAAAACACAGCACATTTACCGGCTATGGGCTTTAGATGTAGTCAGTGTTTGGGTACTGTACCGACCACTCAGGCCGCCGTGTTTGCAGGAGAGTTTGAGGAGCTGTAAACATTGTCCAAGAGCTTTTTGCCACCGACATCAACATTGTGCTTGGCATGTTCAACTTGCTACATGATAGCCACTAGATGTGCTTTATAGAGGGAAATCGTGTTTTCTGAGTACCTCAACTGGTGATAGTATCTACATGAAGTGCTTTGAAGTGCAGCAGGTGTATAACCTGTAACCTCATCCTTGGGCTCTTCCTAGCCTCACTCCCCGGCCTCCTCCATTTTTACCTTTCATTAGCACTCACAAGAGCGGATAAGAACAGGTGGCTAGAGTAAGAGCTGTAACTCCGTAAAATTTGAAACCGGTCGGAATTTACCGCGGTACTAAAAATAGTAACACGTACTGCGCAGCTGTGCGTAGACACAAGCCATTGTTGCTAAGCACGTGATCAAGTGTTCTATTTTTAGTACGGTTCAATAGTTTTGACTGGACTATGGGCTTCTATTGGAGTTACACGCTCTTACTTAAGCTGCCCGTTCTTATGCGCTCTTGGCACTCACAATAATATGCGGAAGCAGAAGAACTCTATGTAGTGAATGCCTGCTTCTACACCCTGTGTATTGTTGTGAATACGTACAAACAGAAGGTAATAACGGGAGGCCAGGGAATGAGGCTATACTCTCCCCACATGCACTACTGCAGGCGACTTAAAGGTGGACAGGGGATCAGGCTAGCTGTGAACCAGTTGTAATTCAAGATGGTGGCATTGTAGCACGTGTATTAGGAAAGAAGTTTTGGGTGTGCAATTTGTTTCACTTAACATAAGTATGGATGACTTACCCACTACTTTCCTCTGTCCATTCACTGCCTCTGTTGCTCTTCCCCTTCTCCCCCCCTCCTCTTCTCCCATTCCACCCTTCTCTCCATCTTTCTTCCCTCAATTCTCCTTCACTACACACACACACACACTCACACACACACACACACACACACATTCACACACACATTCACACACACACATTCACACACACACATTCACACACACATTCACACACACACACACACACACACACACCCCTACACTCAGGAGTAATTGCTCGATCAGTCTATTGGCTAGCCTACTGGAGACAATTGCACTTGAACCAAGAGGCTAATTTTGCGGATCATCTCGCTCCAGCGATTGCTGGGGCAGTCATAGAGGTATGGACATTTGGGAGGGGTGACAGTGATGGAAGTAGAGAGGCTGGGAGGGAGGAGGAGAAGGGATACGGCATTGCCAAGTGATACTACTCAATTTCTGCATCTTCCAAACAACCCCTTCCCTGTCAACTTAACTGCTGTCCAAACAGACTCACTCAGCTGCTGGTTTTCCCCTGCTTCTTACTTGCGAGCTTTCATCGACCAACTTTCAAACACGATTCTTTGCATACATGAGCTTGTCTCCTACCCCTGGTAGACATGTACAACCCAAAACATGGTGGAAGATGGAATTCTCACAGACAGTTGATCTCTTTTCCCCAGTACATTGTGTAGCTGAGTATGCAGATTACATTATACTACCAGATGGACAGATTAGTGATGGCTATAGCCTGGTGGTTAAATACTACCAGATGGACAGATTAGTGATGGCTATAGCCTGGTGGTTAAATACTACCAGATGGACAGATTAGTGATGGCTATAGCCTGGTGGTTAAATACTACCAGATGGACAGATTAGTGATGGCTATAGCCCTAGCTCAGCCTGGTGGTTAAATACTACCAGATGGACAGATTAGTGATGGCTATAGCCCTAGCTCAGCGTGGTGGTTAAATACTACCAGATAGACAGATTGGTATACAGCTTCTGCTTAGCCTGGTGGTTTTTCCCAGTATATTATTGCGTGCTGGGAATTACTATCAGGACAGACAGATTGATGATAACTATAGCCCTAGCTTAGCCTGGTGGTTTTCCCCAGTCCCTTACTCTCTCCTCCTCCTCTCCCCTCCCTCTTCTCTCCACTCCTTCCTTTGCCTCTCCCCTCTCTCCTCTCTCCTTCTCCTTCCTCCTACTACCTTCCCCTCCTCTCCCTCTCCCCCCCCCCTCCCCTCCACTCTCTTTTCTCTCCCTTCCCCTCCTCCCCTCCCCCAGTCATGGGTGTTCTTCTGGTACCTAGCGACCTACTTCTGGACTTTCTTCTTTGCAGTAGACATGTACAACTCCAAACATGGCGGAAGATGGTACGTCCACAGTCAATCTCTTGTCTCTCATTCCCAGTCTCTTTCCAGTGGTGCAACCAAAATGCTGGGGAAGAGCCTGAAAACGAGACTAAATCAACTTGTACAGCTATTACATGTAGTAGACATGCAAAGTAGGTGGGGGGGGGGAGTAAGACATAGATAGCATCAATCGAACTCTGAGATATAAACATGACATAGTAGGATTTACCATGTCACTGGTTTCTGCCACCATCAGGCAGCGGCATAGTATCTAACCACTGTTGCTGGTGGTGAGGTACTTGCTGTATGGTGGGGACAGGAGGAGAGGGGGGGAAGAGAGGGGAGGGAGGGAAAGAGGTGGGAGGGAACGAAGGGAGGGAAGTAGGGAAGTAGGTGAGGGGGGGAGTAAGAGAAGCTCCAAATATTACACGACTTTTAGATCCTGAGCGATTTAAGAACCTTGTCTGCTCATTTTGTACAGTGAGATCAGGCTTTGGTCTGCTTCTTACTTGCGAGCTTTCATCGACCAACTTCCGAACACGATACTTGCACACATGAGCTTGTCTCCTAGCCCT
>OX422190.1:2301780-2374280 GCA_949130485.1 Agelas oroides
CACACACACACACACACACACACACAGCTGGTTTATCAACGTCATTGATGGAACAATTCTCATCGTTGCTCACGCCCTCTTCAAGGGCCCTAATGAACCACCACCAAACTTCTACATACACATCTTCGACAACAAATACATCTATGCCATCTGGCTATTGGAGGTATTGAATGCTTTTTATGTTTATGTCTCCATCTTATTCATATTTGAATGAACAGCACTGAAGTGCAGAACCCTTGGCGCAAGGTAGATGATAAGTGTTTATGCTTATCATAATTGGTGACACTCTGCTTTTCGTTTGGATCGAAAGACATGATCACAGCGTTCACATGTCTTCCGTCTTACAGGTACAGCAGCTTTACACTGCGGGCATACCTTTGTTGGACGCATACTTACTGCCAATGGCCAATAATCGAACTCGCAAAGAACGTCTCTCCCAAGAACAAAATCGCCACTAGCCACGTGGTCCAGATTGATACGCATGCGCGTTTCCGCGGAATAAAAAATGGCCGACTTATCATGTAGCCGTACCAACAGGAAACGCTCTAGCTTCGCAACGAAGCATTTTCAGAGAAAATCGCTTAAATTTTTCGACCTTCATCCGCCGCTGAGAAGGTTAGTATCGTTTGTGGCACGAATAATCATGTATAAAGTGAGATGTTGAGTAACAGACACACAGACACAGACACAGACTAAGTACTGTAACCCTCGCTGCACATGTGCGCCGAGGGTTAATAACATGTTTATTTGACACACTTCTCTTCCTATCTCTACACACCACACACATGTACACCCCACCTACACACACTCCCTCATACACACCACACACACACAACATATAATGTCCTCATGCACACAACACACACACACACTCACTACACCATACACACACACTACACCACACACACAACACACTCCTTCACACACTCACCACACCACACAACACACACACACACACCACACACACAACACACTCCCTCACACACAGGCAATTCTAAACCCATTACAAGGTTTCTTTAATGCAATAGCATACGGTGGTATCTGCCAGATATTTTGCTCCTGGTTATGTACGAAATTAAAACGGAAAGACCCCTATGTGTCCAGCTGGAGTGGTGAGTACATTGACGTCGATTTCCGAGTAAGCCGCGGAAGAATTCATTGCTCTAGACGAAAAATAAGCACATGATGCTGCCATGGCAACCTACAAACAAAATCACTAGTATCCAGTTGTTGCAAGGAAGACCATCCTATGCTTACCAACATCAGCATTTCTTTTGTATATATTTTTTAACCCACCATCAATCATTCACTGTGACTACAGGTTTATCTTTTGTAGAGATTATATTTGTGGACATCTGTTTTGCTCATAATTCACCCCACCCATCTCATTCTATTTTTTTTAAATTTGTATTGTTCACACTATATACCCATGAAATGGATCGATAATTTATACAGTTATTGTCTACAAACTATGGTAGATGTGGGTTTCACATACCCACTGCATGGCCTCTGGTAGGTGGGTTAGAGTTAAGGTTGAGCTGGGACAATAGATATAAATAAGGTGAACCTGGGTACAAGGATAACATCCCTTATAATTTACTTCTGTTATTTTTTGTCTTCAAACAAGCCCACAGCCTAAATCTACATCTGGCTCCCTCCTGCCCTATAATGTTGAGTCAGTGTATATCTCAGCCTTGAACACCTGGTTTGTTGCTCTATTCCACAAAGCCACTCTTGTTAGCCCATATCTCCTCTGTATCAACTCTTACTACTCCCACCTTCCAACACCTATGTTTTTACCAACTTGCTGTCCTCAAGATTGTCTAGCCTTTTCCTAAAAAGCAGCCTTTTCTTTTCTTGTCTCTCCTCCAGCTTTCTCCAGCCCAAGTCACCTCTCACTTATGCTTGTTCTTAACAGTCTTCTACCCATCATCTCCTGAACAGCCTCCAACTCCCTCTTTGCAGCATTCCCCTCTGTCCACCATACTGCTACATGTTCTAAGTCTGGGCTGACCAATCTGCCTTCTCCACTTCGACTTACCCATTTCATCCACTCGACCTTCCCTGCACATTCCTCTGCTATTTCTTGCATTGCATACCTCATATACCGAAATACTGGAACACCTTTACCTCCTCTATTTCCTCTCCATTAACCCTCCAATTACTTCCACCACCTGCTCTTCCAACAACCACCAGCTTACTCTTACTCTTCTCTGCATTGAACCTAGACCTCGACACTCTATATGTAGCTTTTCAGGTGACTCTGCTGCACATGTGCTGCACACAGTAATGCTACACACCACTTGTAACCCCCAGGCTACTACTCTCTTCCAGCTAGCTTTTCTACCATCCCCATTGCACACATACTGCATATAGCAGTGGTGCGGACAGAGGATACCCTTGGCTTAGATCTTTCATGCACAATGTGTCATAATACTATGCTTTGCTAATATGTACCTCTTCTCAGTTCCTCAGCACCAATTCGGTTACCGTCATGCTATAATGTTTTGCATGAACTTTACTTTTGCAAATCTTGCGAGTGCTGACGGCATCGCAAAGAAAAGGTCGCAACATAGATAATACATACTGTAGGGTATATATTATCTACAGGGCTGGCGGAAGGTACTTGAGATTGGGGGGGGGGACCGATGATGGTGCATGCGTAAGCACGGACAAGCTGGGGGGTGGGAGCATGCTCCCCCAGAAAAATTTTTAAAATTAGGTGCTCTGAGATCGCTTCTGAGGCCTTATTTGTACCCAAAATGCCACTAGTCCGACTCAGAGTCCGACTAGAGTACATGGCGGGAGTAATACCGCCGTTCGCCACAATAAGGTAAAACGGTAACAGAAATTAGATTTTGGTACCTGCTGCTCAAGAAAGTTTTGCTCGAAGTCCGAAACAATGTTTGTGTGGGAGGCCCATCTGTCTACAGTAAAAGCTAGTAAAAGTTGCTTGACTTTGCTTTTGTATCTTGGGCGCACGGTTGATCAATTGCTGCGGGTGCAAAAATTGGTAGGTGGGATAACTTAGAACGCTTCCTGTTTGGGCACGTAGCAACTGCTATAGATGGTTTCCAAATGCCAATTAAGCGTCCCTACTTCCGGAGGGCAAACGCGTGATCAAGAGGCAGCTGTACAGCGGACTTTTCACGTTGAAACAGCTTCTTTTAGCTTTCGGTACTAATGCGCCTATCAATGTTATGCCCCACTACCCCCTGTACGGGCTATAGTGGGGCAAGGTGGGGATTTGACTAATTTAAATATCAATTGCCCCAATATAGGGGACATACCCTATAATCAAATCCCCTTGCAGAAGGTGGGGGATTACTGGGGATTTGACACACGCAGTGTAACTGTGCAGTATACGGAGACCATTGCCGTATTCAAGATGTCTTCAGAGGTAATCAAATGCCCGACTATAGGGGCAGCCTCCTTCAGTCAAAGCCCCTATATTGCCCGCCATCTGCCCGTACGGGGGGTAGTGGGGCATAATATTGATAGGCGCATAATGGTAAGGATTCAATGTAGCGCTTACTAGCCTGTATTTTGCACGCAGCTGCACTAAACCCAGACACCGATTTTTGCCCTCCGGAAGTGAAGCCACGCCCCATGAAAACCATCTGCATAGAAACCATGGAAATACAAGTATTGAGCTCCTTTTAGATGTTAGGCTGTTCATCTGCCTCCAGTTCCCCTCTGTGTATGCCTTGGAGGCATGCTCTGTTTGCAACTTCTTATCTATTGAATTTGCATGCAAACAGTAGTAAACAATATCATGTAATTACCTTAGTCTCGCAAGCCAGACCCAACCAACTCCAGCGCGGATCGCTTTCAGTATCACGCACGGGGAAGGAAGGGAAGGGGCCCTGAATGCATACAAGCCAAGTCAGTTACTTTACTTTTGGTACTCAAATCACTTTACCTTTCAGTTCACCCTGCACAGTGGCCAGTGCATCTCTCTGTACAGCATTCCCAGTTAGAACGCACCAGTGTAAACCACAGCAGAATATTTCAGCCTAACTTTGAGCCCGCATAACTGCTAACTGCCCGAGCGGAAGTTTTTGATTTTTACATATTTTGTAGAGCTATCCATGGGCTATCCGTACATATATATATCGCCAGGGTTCGGGTAGTCAAAAAAAAATGTACTAAAATACACGGCAACATATCACGAGTCTCGCCCCGCGACGAGGTCGCGAAAAACGGTCGCAACGCTGGAAGGCATTATCAAACCGGGATACAAAGTACATTTATGAACAGCAGAGAGGTACTTCTACGCAAACTGGCGCAAGTCCGGTTCGTTTCTGCCATTGCTGACTGGAGCTAGCTTGTAGAAAAGTCAGGAAGTATTCATTGCGTTAATTACATACTGGAATGTAGCTCTACGTGCACTTCCTGTATCTGTCTATTGTTCTTGGACCGCTGAAACGGCTGAAGGTAGCAGAATAAGTTCCATTGTCCTTCAGAAGCTGTTTTTGTTTGTTTTTTGTTTTTTTCAAGATGAGTACTGGAATTCGCCTCCGACTACGCGACTTCCCAGCCACAAGGACACTGGGATCGGAGCGGTTGCAACTCGCGAAGCAAACGGAGGCGTGAAGCGTGTGTTGGAGCTTGGAGAAGTAAGCCAGCCAACAGAGCGCTAAGAAGCGGAAACGAAATACCAACTTCTCTGACACCGACAGAGCCAAGATCGGCCAATACGCAGCTATTATTGGAAAGGGAAGAGAAACAGCAAAATAACAACAAGCAAGCAGCTTATGCATATAGAGTAACCAATCAATTATCGGACACCTCACATTATCGGACGGCTGCATAGCACGAATGGGAGTAACAACGGCCCTTGTTTCTGAATCGCTGATAATTGGAGGTTAGGTAGAGCAAGGATAGCTGCAGCTGAACACCAAGTTTGGTGGACAGTGCTGCCTTCCTCGCTTTATAGGACTTCGTCGTCCGTAGATCGGTAGTTTCGTCCGATGGTCGCGACCGATCGGACACCGCCCTTTATTGGGGCATAGCGTAGCAGTTGCATCAACCTACCTATATACTGGATCAGAAGCAAGGGCCGTTGTTACTCCCATTCGTCGTCTGATAATGTGGGGTGTCCGATAATTGGTCTATATAGAACTCTGAGAAAATGAAAGGATAAAGGTATTATTGTTACTGCGCACATATACTTGTAAAAATTGAGGGGGGGGCTAAGATAGGTACTGCCCATTCGCTATCGCAAATTACTTAAAATTAGCCTAAAAATGGCAAAATCGCAAAGGTTCCTCACACGCAAAGCATAATAGCATTACGGTAGCATAGAAATACCTTGACAGCACAGCTAAGTGCTGTAATTGCTGCGTGGCTGTCTCTGCATTCCCACTCTTGAACAATGGACAGCTATGGTAAGTTGAATGAGTCACTCAATCACTCTAAACCAATCATTTCATTGAGGATACTATCTTGCCTCAGAGCTTTTCCCCTTTCAGAATAACTACTGTTTCCCGCCACATCACTTCCTCACACATTTCTTCATTGTTTTCTCCCCAAGCTCCCTCTGATCCCACCTGATGATCGTTGCCCCAATCCCCCAGCTCTTTCCAATGTCTTGCCAACTACCTCTGCAGGCTCCTCCACTACTGACTTGGAAGTCATCCTTGAAATGCTTCTCCTGTTTTGTCAGCCTTCCTCCGAGTAGCTAAGTCAGCCCAAACAACTTGCAACTTGTCCCTTCAATCTTCTCATCGTTCTTTTTCTCATCTCTCTCTCCTTTCTAACAAACTTATTGAGTCATTTCTGTATTTTTCCTTCATATTATGTACTGTGCTCTACTCCTTGCTTCTGTCAATCCTTACACATTGCTTTTCTTTCACAGCAGAGTATTGTATGACATGCATAGCTACTGCTACAAATAGAAGCAATAAACTTGAGTAGACAGAGGTATAAATCCGGCAGGCAAATATAACAAAACAAGACTTTTGTAGGTGACATTTCAGGGTAGCTATGCTGATTATGTGGTGCTATGGGAGAAGATTGATGACCAGACTAGGATGAGTTGGACAAGGATGAGTTTAGATTAAGTAGTTAACAGGTAGCTATGAAAATGTAAGCTACCTTCTACATTTTTAGTGCTCTGCTTGAAAGAGCTGTAGAACAATTTATCAGGTTAGAGTTCGAACGTGTATACTGCAATCACTGTATCATCTTTCTCACACTATGAACAACGCAAATCAGTTATGTAGACATTTGCTCTGCTCACAGATTTAGCTCCTACTATCATAGTCGATTATATGCTCCAACGCTTCTACAGTGAAACTTGATTATAATGCTGGGTCACCTATGGGACTCAAGCCACTGTTATTGGGATATTAGTCATGTTAGTGGCCGAGTGACCGTTCGGCAGGTGGTAGTATGAATATTTTGGGACCACCCTACTGACCTCTATATCCTAGGTGACGGCTTACTAGGGTGAGGTTTCACTGTAGTCGTATTCATGAGGTGAATCGGAATGTCGGAATGCTGACATGAGATCATGCGTAGTAATCACTGTAGTCGTATTCATGAGGTGAATCGGAATGTCGGAATGCTGACATGAGATCATGCGTAGTAATCACTGTAGTCGTATTCATGAGGTGAATCGGAATGTCGGAATGCTGACATGAGATCATGCGTAGTAATCACTGTAGTCGTATTCATGAGGTGAATCGGAATGTCGGAATGCTGACATGAGATCATGCGTAGTAATCACTGTAGTCGTATTCATGAGGTGAATCGGAATGTCGGAATGCTGACATGAGATCATGCGTAGTAATCACTGTAGTCGTATTCATGAGGTGAATCGGAATGTCGGAATGCTGACATGAGATCATGCGTAGTAATCACCGTAGTAAGTAAACACCCTAGTAAATACCGTAGTGAACTCCAAAAGTTATCTGGTCTAGAATGGCTTAGTTTGCTAGACCAGGGCTAAAAGTATTACGTGCGACCAGACCCTGTTACTCTGGTTCGCAAAACTGGGTTGAGGACTTGAGGTATCTGGACGCGGCGAAGTTACATATATACTTAATTCTACTACTACTACTACTACTACTTGCTGTGGAGTGATAGCTATGTGGCTGGACGTACATCTGATCTGCAGCGAATGGAAAGACCGTTGCAAAAGCTGCTTCCTAGACCTGTCTACCTGCATCTGTGCAATACTGGAGTGCAGCTGTTTGAAGTAGCGGTGAAGCATTCATCGGTATTCATAATTACCCCTAAGGCCGAAGCGACTGGAGCCATGGATCAATTCAAGGTGATTATTGATCAAATATGTGTCAGTGTAATTCCGCCCCGTGCTATGTACTATGTAATAGCTAAAGTGTAGCTAATAGCTAACAGATTGACTGAGCAATAGTGCAAAGGTGCACTGGATTGATACTTGTGAGTGTAACATAATCATGCATACTCTAAACTTGGCAAGATTTGCGATCAGCAACTTACAATTTGGACCCAAATTGTGCTCAGCCAATCTGTGAGCTACTATATATACTTTTGACACTTGCTCAGCCAGCTATACTTTAAATTTGCATAGTTAGCAAAATATGTTGAAAGACTATTACTCTATAGAGCTCTAGTATAGACAGCAGTAAATTCATTTACTAGCATCACCATGGTACCAAGTTTTTTCCACTCATTATTGAGACTGATGGAGGGTCAGGTGCTCATTGCTAAGTGTGTTAGCTAGATTGTTTTCACACTCATGACTTTGCCGCTTCATAACAGGTGCAAACAAAGAAATGGTCTAACATATAGTTACCGTTAAATCTACAAATGCAAACAAAAGTTTATTCACTAGCATTCCTTGAATTACAGGAATCGGTCATGTAATTTCATAGTTTATACCCAAGTCATGATTTCTGGTACGCATGCGCAGTACGTATGTCTGTCGTGTACAGACTTCTAGATAAAAAAAATGGCTGCTCCTAGCTCTCTACTAGTCATACAAGGTATGTAGTTTGATCTATACCAGAAAAATCTTTGTGAAGCTCCTGACATGGTAGTGCAGGAAGTTTTGTTTTGCTTGGGGAAGAGGGGAGGGGGGGGGGGAGGAATTAATACCATGTGTGCCATATAAGAAGCATGCAGACAGTCCAGACCAACTGCATGTGGGCAAGTCCACTGTAGAACATCACTACAAGAAACTGGAGTGTTGCGCATGACAGTGAGATTTATATTCCCCTCTACAATAGCCCTGTAGCTACATCTTCCATTCGTAGGTTACTTGTTACTTCATAGAAATTTGGACTGTTTAGTGTTGAGGGACGAGTTGTCTGTATGTGTATTGTGCCAGGCTGGCCACTTGCTTACTGATTTTTTCCGAGCTCAAGTTGGTAACACATAACCTTTTCTGAAAAGCCATGTACATGTAGGGTGCTATATACAAGTGGCCGTTGAAAAATCAAGAGGGCAATACTAATCAGTGCTTTGGTAGTCCCCAAACTCTTACCTCAGTGTTCACATACTGGCAGTTAGCTTTACTAGTAAATGTGCTCTTTTGCAGTGCTGTCATGGGAGGAACCAGATAAGACAGCAGCATTCTTCTTCATTCTGGGGATAATGTGCACTCTGTTCACTAATGTACCTCCTCTTGTGGCATTCTGTGCCATTTTATTGGGGATCCCCTTGGTTGCTGCAACATTATGGATCTTGGTGGCTACTGTTTGGATTCCTTTGTACTGGGAGCTCCCCAGTAACGTCTTTAGGTACATCATCCAATTGTTATAGAATGGCATGGTTTGATAAAAAAATCTAGTCTTGTTCCTGAATTACCGGCATTTCAAGTTTATCTGTGTAGGCTAGCCAATACAAATACCCTGGTACTGAAAGGTTGTATGTCATTATTATTATGTGTATACCATAAGTCATAGCATAATGGAGTGCATGTAATAAAGTGAGTGACAGCAGTTTCACTGTTGCCTCCATCATAGGCATGAGGCTCCTTTTGTTCTAGGTTGTGAGAATTGTGTTCATGGAGCTATATACAGGTTGTGATGGCTGGTATGAGGGTGATAATGAATGACTGTTTTCACTGCTTACACACGTACACATGCACATACACATGTACCCACAAAAATACACACATGCCACCTTGATATATTCTTTCTCTCTTCTTCGAGAAGGAGGGACTCCTCTTCTTGGCAGCTGCTACTGGAGATAGTTGTGATGGTGTGTGTGTATGTTGGTGTGTGAGTGTGTGAGTGTGTTTGTGTGTGCACATGCATGTCCATGTGTGTGTGCATCCGGCGCAGTGGGTGACTTTGCATAACATCTAGGCAGGGTTTCATACAGGATTTTAAGTTGGGGGGGGGGGGGGGGGGGTGGGAAACAGGATGGTAGCAGGATGATAGTAGTGTGTGAAATGCGTGCGTGCCTACTAGGGGGGTCTGGGGGCATGCCCCCCAGGAAAATTTTGAATTTACATCCTCTCAGATTGCTTCTGACGCAATCTGGGACAAAATTTCCAAACAACATTTTGATGACACATACTTATATGTTCACTAACATGTAAATAGCTAATATAAAAACCATACTCAATTTCAAGATTTCTGGGGAGGGGGGAAATTCCAGTCATAATATTCTTTGTATGAAACCCTGCTATGCCTATTTTTAAGGGACATGTGGTTCGTTGATTGTTCATACATGTGTGTGTATGTGTGTGCATATGCATGTGCGTGTGGTGTGGCATGTGTTTCCGTGTGTGTGTGTAGAGTATGTGCGGTGGTAGCAATAGTCAAACTTGTATATCACCTGTCATGATCACATCCATTCTTCACAGGTAAATTTCATCCTGATATTCCTTCCCCCAATTCCTGTTGGGGTGGTCATTGTGCTTCTGTTCACGTTGCCAGCAACACTGTTCCCATACATACCAGGTTTGTATTTATGTTTGTGTGATCTAGATTTGGAAGTCATTTATTTCTGTTTTTTTTTGTGAAGTGCTATGTCTGTTCTTCCAATTTCAATCATTTCTACTTTCAACTGCAGCTTTTCTTCCACACAGTTGCTGCAGCCCAGAATGCAGCTGCACCAATAGTAGCTGAAGAAATAGTGATTGGCATGCTCCCCCTCGTGGCTCAGCAGAGAGCAGGTGAAGAGATGGTAATTGGCATGCTCCCCCTCGTGGCTCAGCAGAGAGTAGGTGAAGAGATGGTAATTGGCATGCTCCCCCTCGTGGCTCAGCAGAGAGCAGTTGGAGAGTTGGTGATTGGGTAGTCCTTCCATCCTCACACATGCTCAAGCAGCTAGAAATGTTACCAAATAACACTGTTCAGACATTATGCATCTCATTGTCTTCCAGCTAGGTAAAATTATGAATGGTGATGCTATATAATGGTTACTAGTATTTGCATGTAACAAGAGGTGTATCGTCAATGTGTCAACTTCTGTGGGTATCGCCAATGTGTCTGCCCGTCTGCACTTCTCCAGTTGAGAGTCCTTGATGTACGAGTGAATGAACTCATCTGATAATCTGTTTAGCCATCACCACTGCTCCTTTACTAACCCTGAAGCCTATTGATCCATCAATCCTTAACCTTAGTACCATTTTACTGCATTAGTTACTGAGGTAACTTCATATCCTAAGAGTGTTTTACCTGCTCCATTTTCATCTACTGTCATTTCATCTTCAAAGAACACTTAGGATAATGCTTGTTGAGCTAGTCTCGTTCCAGTACTGATCAATATAAGACAAACTGGAATTATTAAGTACATGTGTCTATGTATAGGGAAGGTTTTCAGACATAAAAACATTTTAAGATCAACTTTCATCTGCCGTGAGATCAATTCACTACCAGATCAACTGAATCTCGTGTGTGAGATTTGATATTGTGATCATGTTAATTCCCAGGTAGCTTGCTGTTGCTTCAGTAATGAGAAACTAGGTGAGGGCATGGGAACAAGATCCAAGAGCGCATAAGAACGGGCGGCTAGAGTAAGAGCGTGTAACTACGTAAATTTGAAACCGGGCGGAATTTACCGCCAGAACTAAAAATAGTAACACGCCCTGCACACGCTGCGTTGACATAAGCCGTTATGCATTGTTGCTAAGCATGCACGTGACCGGGTATTCTATTTTTAGAACGGTTCAATAATTTTGCCCGGACTATGGGCTTCTATTGGAGTTACGCGCTCTTACTCTAGCCGCCCGATCTTATGCGCTCTTGAAGATCAGTATAATATATTGTCCCAGCTGTAGAGGACTGATAGATGTGGGTAGAGTGTTGTGGCACCCTCACATCCACTACAAGTATCCAGACCTTCCTCCACTAATATAGTGACAAAAGCTGAGTAAGAGGCCTGGTGTAATTAGCTATATAATTGATACACACATATACACAGATCATACATACAAGCCATAATCTTTACATAGCAGAAATTGCAAAAATAAAACAGTTTGATTTCTAGGATCTAATCGTCAATTCTGATTTGTCCTCATTTTTGCACAGGATTGTCCAGTAAATGTAACAGAGCTTCATGATCTGTAAGAAATTTGACATCACAATCATATTAGTAATACATGATTATCACACAACCTCTGCTAGGTCACATGACTGTCACATAATCCCTGAAAGATCATATGAACTCACATGACTGTTAAATACTGTATAGTGGAAAATTTTTGCTGGTGCAAAATTTTGCGGAAATGCGTCCACACTTCTGAAGAAATTTTCGCAGTTTTTATTTTCACGGAACGAATGCATGATGCTCTGACCACACCCCTACCAGTTGATGGCCACACCCCAGATGCGAACTGAAGAAATGACACTGAACAACGAAGCAACGAAGCAAGCTTGTGCAACAATGGCCTAGTCTTCTTTTTGTGTGAAGACCTTCACAATTACAAAGTATCAGGACTACCGCCGTGGGAGAGAAACTGGTTTGTTGAACAGTAGGATTCAGCATTGCTGATCTCAACTTTGACAGCTTCGGAGTGTCTCTTACGGGTTCGTTGGCATTTTGTACAGTAGCAGGCTGATTCTTCTCTATAGCGACCATTTAGAGGGCAGACAGACTGTAGAGAGCCATCTCGTTCACACGGGTACTAGTTCGTATCGACGTACGCACATACGTCTGCCCACGAAAATCGTGAAAATTTGCACCCAGTGAAAATTTACCGCTATACGGTTCCCTGTAAGATCACATGACTACCACATGACTCACCTGGGTCATCAACCTTGTCATAGTGATTAAGCAGGAAGTTACTACAGTTTGCCAGCAGCTTGGTGGCAGAGTAGCGGAAGGCAGCATAGTAGAGAGGAACCACCACCTGCAAACATGCAGAAAGAGAGATTGATCAAAACGCTAGACACTCATGGCAGCTCTTAGACTGGCATGCCCCCAAGCTTTTATCACATGAGCAATGAAGAAAGCAATTACATACACATACCTCAGCGTCAATCTTCTCGCTGAGCGCTCTCTCACACTGCAGTCTCATTGGCTCCAACAAGAACCTATCAGCCGTGGCAAGGAGGTCTAAACCAAGGTTAAGATCGTCACGAGGAAAGAGGCACTGTCCCGTGTAGAGGTACTGCAGTAGTACACGGACCACTCGACTGTTGATGGTGGGAAGGGGAATCTGAGAAAAAAGAAAGTGTTACCATAGCGATATGATTCCCTGTACAGTGAAAACCTGCCAATCTTTCTGTGAGATTAGTTTGTGTGGTGGTGAGGCTGTGAGAAATCATGAGACTCGGGTGAATTTGTGAGAGTTGGCAGAACTGAAAACCCCTCTACCCAGTGACTCATTCCTGGGCCTTTGCCTCCTGTCCAATTCTTGATTACATGCTGTAAAACTGATCAAAATTGGACGAAGACCATCGTCAAGATTTTAGAGGGAGGAAAATTGGCCTTTGGGGACAAGGTCCCCCTCCAGTACAAAATCGGTTAGTATCCACTGAGTGATTTTCATGCAAAACAAACGATGGCATATCCATACCTCCTTGTTCTTTGACTCTGCCCAATGTTCAGAGTCCAACATTGTCTTCAGAACGGGACTCTGGGCACACATCACCAGACGATGGGCAAAGAAACGCTGGCCATCCTCAGATATTAGTACAACGTCACTGTGTGTGTGTGTGTGTGTGTGTGTGTGTGTGTGTGTGTGTGTGGATTACTGGTATTGATCTTATAAGAGTATAAGGCGCAGCACACACATACCTCAGACTCGGATTGTCAACATATGAGAAAAGGTCAAACAGTGGCTCTGAGATGGGAGAAAAAATAGAGTAGGCGTGGTCAGTCATGTGACATACATGTATCACTATAATATGTATTATCCAGAGTAGGCGTGGTCAGACAGTCATGTGACATACACGTATCACTAGTATATCCAGAGTAGGCGTGGTCAGACAGTCATGTGACATACCGTATCACTAGTATAATATGTATTATCCAGAGTAGGTGTGGTCAGACAGTCATGTGACATACACAGTCCAAAGTAGATAATACTAGCAAATCCTAGCTTCGTTCCAGTTCTCCACCACAGCTGCTATCGTCACTCGCAGTATGTGTAACGAGTAACAATAGCTGTGGTGGAGGACTGGGAATGAGGCTAAGCGGCTCGAGTAACAATAGCTAAACAGCATCATTAAGGGGTGTGGTCAACAAAAATGGTGGGTAGGGCAAGCTCATGGTATCACACGACTGTTAGGCCACTTAATTGCATTCCTGAGCCAATTAAGCACACTAAAATTGCTTTTTATCTGTTTCCACGTTGGTTTTCGCTTGGGGATCAATCTGGGACCAATCCATATTTATCATGCTATGTCTATTTGCAAGCATCTATGGACCAAATTTTGGTTTATACATATGAGCTTGTCCTGCTCCCCCACTAGCCTCATTTCCATGCCTTCACCAGAGGCGGGAAAGCCTTGCAACTAGGCTATCACCCACCTCTCGTCTCCTCCACCTTGGTGGCAAAGGGGTATGGTGGGAAGCACTTGAGGGCCAGCAGCTGCAATGGGGTTCTTTCGGCTGAGTTCAGGAGGAGGGGGTTTCCCCCAAGCCTGATGAGGAATGTGAGCATTGGGAGGTCCTGGCGCTGTACAGAGCGATGGAGGATGCTGAGAGTGTGAGAGAGAGGGAGGGAAAGGAATGGATGAGGGAGGAAAGGGAGAAAGAGAGGGAGAGACAAAGGGCATACGGAGGCAGAAATTGGGTCAAGGAAAGAGAAGGAGGGAGGAGGATGAGAGTAAGGAGGGAAGGGAAGAAAAGAGGAACGGAGGGAGGGAGGAAGAGGGAAGGCGAAAGAGAGGAAGAAATTGGACCAAGAAAAGACGCAAAGGAATTTTCTGGATGGGAGGGAGGCAGGATTGGCTACCTGTGTCCAGCGCTGCTGCTCTGGCAGTTGATTGGAATGGAGTGGTTCTGAACCAAATGCTTCACACACTCCTGACTTTTCTGAGGAGGGGAGAGGAGAGGGAGGACAGAGGGAAGACAGAGAGAAAGAAGTAAGAGGGAGAGAGGGAGAGGGAGAGAGAGAGGGGAGGGAGAAGAAAGAAGGATAGTAGCAATGCAACCCAACCCACGTTTAATTTTCCAGCTTGGATCTTCACAGTTTGTAACGTACATGGAGGGAACTGCATGTGATGGGTTTCCATGAGGTTTCTGCTTTCTGTTTTTCCAACTGTTTGTTTGGCATTATAGTTGTGTTACGCTAATGTAAATGGTAACCTTGGTAATGGCCTCCAGTAGCCAATCAAAATCGTGCTTGTGTTTGGCCTCCTCTTCTGCACAGCACCTGTTTCTCAGTGCCATCACACAGTCAATCACCTGATGAAAGTAATCAATATAGATTGTACTACACTGTAGAATACTGTAGAATACTGTAGTATACTGTAGTATTTGTGTGTAAGTCCACATTCGGATGAGCTAGGTTTAGTTGCTGCCTTTGCCTTCATAGCTCTGGTCTCAGCTACAAAATACACAAATATTCACAAAGATGCTAGAGAGCAGGTAGAGGGTTGTGATTAGAGGTGGTTGTCTGGTGGTTGTAGCTCAGTGGTAGAGCACTGGCAGCTCAAACCAGGAACCTTTCGGTTCAACTCCCAGCAATCGCCTTTTTCACTTTCCCCTCAAAGTATCAAACCAGGAACACACAGTGACGTCACTATATATGTGTTCCTGATCAGACATATAGAAATGTAGATATGTACTGGAAGCAAGTGTAGGTACAAGTAGCTGGAAGAAACTACAGTACCTCCATGTTTCCACTGGCGACAGCTGCCTTGATGAGTTGGACTTCTATTCTGGGGAAGAGCTGTTCGGTCACATCTGTCAAAGCCTTCTCCACGTCCTTTGAGTTGCCGGCAGTGACCGTCTCCAGTACATGAGAGGTTAGCAGCACATCCTCTTTCAGCTCTGAGGAGGAGGCCTGAGGGACGGAGGGAGGAGGGGAGGGAGGGATATGGAGGGAGGGAGGAGGGATGGAGGGAGGGAGGAGGGGAGGAGGGGGGGATGGAGGGAGGAAGGAAGGGAAGGAAAAAGGGAGGGGGGGAGAAGGGAGGGAGGGAGGAGGAGAGAGGAGAGAGTGAGGGAAGAAGTACATGTAGAAAGGGAGAGAAAGAGATGAATGGTAAGAACCGATGTGAAGGCAATTGTGCATGGTACGGCCTTATATGGAATGTGAGGACAAACTTTAAGAGGAAGGGAGTGTAAAAAGGAGGAGGAGGAAGAGGAGGAGGATGGTGGAGAGTGGGAGTGCAGGGTAAGAAGGAGCTAGGATAGAGGAGGATGGAGGAGGGAGGAAGGGAAGGGAGGACGATGAAGTGGAGGGGATGGAACAACGTACCCATTTGGTGAAGGGTTTCTGGAGATCAAGAGATTCCTCCACGTCCCAATCAGCCCTGGGGAGGAGAAGAGACCCGCAATGAACTAACACTCCATTAATGGTTCATGAAGGACACTTACTGTCTCTCGATAACTTTCATTGCCTTCTGGAATTCATTCATCAGTTCCTGTGACTTCAACTGTGCTTCCTGTGGAGGAGGTCGGATCATGTGATCTCGCATTACATCATCAGTGTGATAGCATACGTAATCAATCACATAACCACTACTCTACACTATTATCAGGAGTATAACAGCATGTGATAAGCAAGTGCATCTTTTTATATAACAGTCATGTGACCCAGCATCAAATATTACATCATCATTACATATTGCAAGAGTATGTGCTATTTTGACAAACTGAAAAAAAAGAAAAATACTTTAACTCTCTTCTTACAACACCAAATACCATACCTATGTTTACGCTATGTTTGTACAATACTAGCATTGTACCCAAGCCCCGCCCCCTAAGATCCTGGGTAGGAGGCTAGCATTTTGCAATATAGTGAGAAATTATAATACAACGACAAACACATACATATATGCAAGTCATGTGATTCTCATGTGACATGCATGAGTCACTATACTTACAGAATACAGTGCATGCTTGGGAACTTGCAGGTACGTGCTCAGGGCATCGGAAATCTTGCAGCAGAGTCTGAGGAAGTTACAAAGAGTAGTCAATGAAGTGTACCCTTGAAATAAGATTGTGAGGGCTGGCAGTTGCCAGATGGTCATAGCTTAGTGCTCAAGCTAGCCCTGGTTTCGATTTCTGGTGACTGCCAGCTTTCACTTTTGTCTATTTGTTTGATGTAACAAGCTAGCCCTGGTTTCGATTTCTGGTGACTGCCAGCTTTCACTTTTGTCTATATGTTTGATGTAACATCAAATTTACTGTTGTTCTGGCGTCCTTCCCAGACTCACGACACTATGAGCCGGGGATGTGAGAGTCTCGTTACAGGAAGGTGAGCAGAGACCTGAGCCGTTGACCCAGGTATTTTGACTTCCATTACTCAAGTGTGGGGTAGAGGGTAAGTGACAAACGTTGGATTGAAGGCTACTTTGACCACCAACCACAGAGCCTTCTACAGAGTGCCTGGAAACGTGAGGCTATAAACTGTTTTTAGTGAATGCACTTGCCTCATTCCCAGACCGTAAAGCCTAAGAATGAGGTCTGGAAATGAGGCTAGTGCATATTAGCCTCGTTCCCAGGCCCATTTAGGCCCGTTCGAAATATTGGATCCTGGGAACGAGGCTAAGTGCACATATACCATTGTCTTCTTACAACTATTACCATCAATTTCAGAAAAGATTCACTGAAGTTTGAAAGTGACCAATCAGATTGCATTAGGGAAGGTTTTCACAATTTTGATCGGTTGATGTGAACTAAACATTTTTTATATCATGAGCAACTGCTCTGAAATTTATGGTAAGAACATCTGATTCAGCTGTATTTTCAGCACACAGAGTTCTACAATTTCATTGGTTAGCATAAGTTACAGTAAACTAACGCAAGAAGTCGCTGTGTGTTCTTGAGCCTGAAGCTGAGGTCGTATTTTGTGACAGCTGGGTCAAACACGGATTGGTGGGACTGGAATGCTTTCTCGTAGAGTTTGTCGAGGAGTGGAGACACTGCATCTGCTGCTCGCTGGAGTAGCGCCTGAATGGTGGAGCCGTCGACAGGGTAGGACTGGGACTGTGTGTTTGTGTGTGTGTGTGTGTGTGTGAGGTGTGTGTGTGTGTGCATGTGAGGTGTGTGTGTGTGTGCATGAGGTGTGTGTGTGTGAGGTGTGTGTGTGTGTGTGTGTGTGTGTGTGTGTGTGTGTGTGTGTGTGTGTGTGTGTGTGTGTGTGTGTGTGTGTGTGTGTGTGTGTGTGTGTGTGTGTGTGGAGTGTAGCTCTGTCTGTAATACAAACTCACAGCTCTGAAGTAGCGTGATTCGTCTGAGTGCAGTTCCTTGGCCACCCTCACCACGTCCCACACGCACCTCTCCACATCTGCAGGGTTTACCCTCCACACTTGCACCCCTCCTCCTGACACCTGCACAGAGCTCTGGTGAGGGTGTGTGTGTGCGTGCGTGTGTGTGTGTGTGTATGTGTGTGTGTGTGTGTATGTGTGCGTGCATGCATGCATGTGTGTGCATTCATGTATGTGTGTGCACATAAAAGTGTTTGTGAATGCATGCATATATATTTATGCTAGCCATTCAAACAGGCCTTAGAATGAAGCTAATATAAAAGCATAAACAACCAATAAACCACATTTCCTGAAAAAAAGGGCAGGCCAAGATGTATTCTGAAATCACCCACTGCACAGGACACATTTAGGCCATTACTGCTGTGATGGGAGATGGGGACTGCTATCTTGTGCAAGAAAGGCTGTCAGGTGGCTGGCCTTATCTAGCCTCGTTCCCAGGCCTCCCTTGTTTTTTGCTTTTCGGTTTGCGTTCAGTATAATACATGGAAGCGGAAGAGCAGAACGCAAACCGAAGAACAAAAAACGAAGGAGGAATGAGACTAGGTCCTATCCATGCACATGTGTACACATCACGCTCCCACGCATGTTTGTGAATGTTGTAGTGTGGTGTGTGTGATATGTGTGATGTGTGCATGGGGACGTGGGGAGTAGTGCCTCTGGTGGGTTGCGTTACCTCCAAGGTTTTCTTGCAGAGGTTTTCAGTGGCTTCTACCTTCCCCTCTAGTGTCGCCATGTACTGCATCACCTCCCGGAGATCATCAACCTGAGAGTGAGCGAGTGAGAGTAGTAACATGTAGTATTTGATCAACTGGTGATTGATTGATTGATTGATTGATTGATTTATTGATTGATTGATTGATTGATTGATTGGTTGATTAAGCTGACAATCAGTTGGTTGTTAACCAGTTATGATTGTTTGATCTACTGGTAACTGATTGATCAAATCTTTAATCTTTAGCGATACAGGGACATTAGATTGATTAATTGACTGAATGATTTTTTGTAATTGACATTAACTACTCATATGACAGTCCATTTTTTACAGCTGACTATAATGGCTATAGTCTGACGTAACTTGGCGTAGCCTCATTCTCAGGCACCTGCCCAACTTGGGAACAGGGCTACGCTGGGTGCAATGAAACCTGTACACAGCTGTACCAGCAGTATTCTGTCATATTTTGTGTGTACATGCAACTTGGTAACGTGTTGTCCATATTTGGTGATCTGCGTTGTGAGTGTGCCTTATCTAATACCAGATTAGTTTCCATTAGGATATACGATTACAGCTGTGATAAATGGACTACGTTAAGTCACAATTGGGTCGTTTACAAACTATACCAATGCATACATGACAGTGACAGCAGGATCTCTCTACAAAGAACGCCCATTGCTATTCATACATCAAGAGCAGATAAGAACGGGCGGCTTGAGTAAGAGCATGTAACTCCAATAGAAGCCTGTAGTCCAGTCAAAATTATTGAACCGTACTAAAAATAGAGCACCCGGTCACGTGCTTAGCAACATGTCTACGTGCAGCTGCGCATACATGTTACTATTTTAGTACTGGTGGTAAATTCCGACTGGTTTGGAATTTTACGGGGTTAATTACACGCTCTTACTGTAGCCGCCCATTCTTATGCACTCTTGATACATCTAACTCATGCAAATGTACAGTAGTCAATGGGCAAGCCTTGCTGGTATGTGCATCTTTTTAACAACAAGTCATGTGAAATTTGTGTCAGTACCACAAGTCATGTGCTGAACATGCAATGAAATCAATTAAGATATCACTCATTTTTTGCTGTTGGCATTGTTACTGGCGTCGCGCACTAGTTTAGCTCAGTTATCAAGTGTTTTCATGAATGCGTACGAAAGGTATCACTAGCTTTGTTTGCCAGCTACCACGTAGGTTTTTGTCACTCACGTACAATTAACAATACTATGATTTGATGTAAGCTTTGGAGAGAGAGAAAGATAGAAAAATATCCATGGTATGCATGTGTATGTAGGGAGAACCCATGTGTTTCCATGGAGACTGCTCCAGTTGTTGACTGTGTGCAACAATTAACCCCTAAGTTTTGGCAGGAACGAGGCTACATGCACTCACCAAATACGCAGGCCATTCCATCTTCCGTGCCAGAATCTCGGTTGGGATCTGTAAGACAACATATGTCATTTCACTTTACACACACAAGCTTCCATGGCTACTGCATATTCTGTACTTAATGACATGAAGCCAAAATGCTACAAAAACAGAGGCTGGCTGTCTGTCTAGGCCCACCGTCTGTGAATGAGTGTGCAAGTGGTTCAAAAACCCTTGCTAGAAAATCTTCACCACCACTAGCTCCCTTTTCCCTTCTATCCCCTCTCCCTCTCTCCTGCCTGCCCCTCTTTCTCTCATCTCCCCTCCCCTCCCCTCACCTCTCTCCCTCCCTCACCTCCCTCCCTCCCTCACCTCCCTCCCTCTCTCACCTCCTTCCCTCCTCCCTCTCTCCCTCACCTCTCTCCCTCCCTCCCCTCCCTCTCTCCCTCCCTCACCTCCCTCTCTCCCTCCCTCCCTCCCTTCCTCCCTCCCTCCCTCCCTCCCTCCCTCCCTAACCCTCCCTCCCTCCCTCCCTCCCTCACCTCCCTCCCTCCCTCCCTCACCTCAACTTTCCTCAGGAAGTCTTCAACCCGTGCAAGCAGGGTGCGGAGATGGTGAAGGAAGGAAGGAGTACCCTGGGAGCTGTGGAGGACATCTGCCATCCTCCTGATCTCCTCTTGGTGCTCCGAGAGACGTGAAGTGATGGAGTCCGTCTACATAGGGGAAGGGGGGAGGGGGAAGGAGGGAGGGGGGGAAGGAGGGAGGGGGGGAAGGAGGGAGGGGGGGAAGGAGGGAGGGGGGGAAGGAGGGAGGGGGGAGGGAGATAGTAGAGGAAAAAGGAGGAATGAGGGAGGGGGAGGAAAGTAGGGAGGAAAGGAAGGAGGGGGAAAGGGGAAGGAGATTAGGTGGGGAGGGAAACATAAATGGAAGGAGGGATGGAAGAAGGAGTAGAGAGGAAGAGAGAGGGAGACGGGGAGGAGAGACAGGAAGAGAGGGAAGGGGAGAGTGAGACAGAGGAGAGGGAGGAGGGAGGGAGAGGAAAACGCAAAAGGTGGGATATGGAGAGATGGAGGGGAAATGGGGGAAGGGAAAATGGGAAATGATGGGAGAGAAAGGAGAGGGGAAGGAAAGGGAGATGGGAAGGGGAGACAGGAAGGGAGAGGAGAGAAGGAAGGGAGGGAGAGGAGTGAAAGGAGTGTAGGCAGAAGAGAGTGTGTACTTCTTGTTTCCTCTGTTTCCGGACTCTTTGTCTCATCTCTGAAGCTACGTCCACTACCTTCTCCTCCTGTACACTCCTCTCAGAGGGAGGGGGTGCAGCTCGAAGGGACACGCCTCTTCGAATAGACATCATTGCAGCTTGATGAGCTGTCAACTGTTTGTGTGTCCAGTGTATGTGTGTGAGTTGTGTGTGTGTGGGTGTGTGCATTGTGGTGTGTGTGAGTTGTGGGTATGCATGTGTGTGTAGTGTGTGTAGTGTACGTGTGTGAGGTTCAAGTATGTGGGTTGTGTGCATTGTGGTGTGTGTGAAGTGTGAATTTAAAACTTCAAGAATTGTTTCACAGCTGCCACCAAAAAGATGCTGTTAGTCTAGTGCCTTCGCCAGCTGTATTCAGGATGCTACAGCTTATGTAAACCCTCAATGACTTAACCTGTTCCCATGGCAACAACATATCCCTTGAACAGGTGGGTGTCTACACATATGCACATAAGTATCAGTGCTCTCTGTGTACTACTCTTGAACTCATTGGCCCTTAACCTTGTTCCCATGGCAACAAACTAGCATGCCAGCTGTTACTTTGATGGTATACTGACCACTTCTGGGAGTTGGTCTATCTGGGGTCGCTTTGGACGTGGCTGTTGGCTGTCTGCAGGAGATGCTAGAGGTGGAGGCGGGGGTGGGGGAGGGACACCAGGAGGGAGGGGAGGGAGAGGGGGGGAGGGGATGGAGTCATCGTTTGGTACATATTTGGGTTTGGGTCTTGGATATGGCCATGATTCTTGGACTTCCTCTCCAGGAGGAGGGGGAGGAGGGGGAGGAGGGGGATGGGGAACACCAGGAGGGAGGGGAGGGAGAGGGGGGATAGGAATATCATCTGAGGTGATCTCGGAAGCTACATCAAGGATGGCTGCACCGTCACTAGGAACAACAGCAGGCCCTTCAGCTTCTAACCTCTGATAGCCATCACCTTCTCCCACAGCAGTGACTAACTCTGGCACTTCTCCTTCCTCCTCTTGTGCAGACTCAAGTTCAACTTTGTCAGAACCACTCTCTACACCGTCCAGCTTTGAACGAGGCTCTTCGTCACCTTCTCTCAGCTGTCCACTGACATGTTTGTCCACCACGACACCCTCACCACTTGGTCCATCACCCTCCGGTTGAATCGATGAATACGATACGATCAGTACTTCCTCTTCTTCCTCTTGTTGTTCATCAGCTGACGTCTCTACTTCTTTCTCTTGAGCTTCAGTTGTAGCTCCTTCCTGAGGCTTGTCACATGATTGTGAACCTCCTTGCTTCTCATTTTGTTGGGCAGCTATTTCTTGAGCTTCATTCTCCCTCAATTGTGCAGCAATTTCTGGGGCTTGGCTGTTCTTCACTTCCAAGTCTTGCTCACCAGAATCAATCATATCTTGTCTGTCGTCCTCTTCTCTAGTGACTGTTTGTTTCACAGATTCTCTGCCATCTTGTGTTACACCATCTCCGTTCTCTCCCTGCTCTTGAGCATCAGTGTTTGTGCTAGCATGATCAGACATAACTTGAGACTCTTGAGATTTTGGCAGTGATGGGTCCATATTCATAGTTTGATCTTGAGATGATTCGGTGATTCTGGCTTTTGCAGCCGGGGAACTAGCAGTATTGGAATCAGCCTGGGGGTTAGCAGTATTGGAATCAGCCTGGGAGCTGGCAGTATTGGAATCAGCCCGGGAACTGGCAGTATTGGAATCAGCCTGTGGACTAGCAGTATTGGAATCAGCCTGGGAACTGGCAGTATTGGAATCAGCCTGTGGACCAGCAGTATTGGAATCAGCCTGGGAACTGGCAGTATTGGAATCAGCCTGTGGACCAGCAGTATTGGAATCAGCCTGGGAACTGGCAGTATTGGAATCAGCCTGTGGACCAGCAGTATTGGAATCAGCCTGGGAGCTGGCAGTATTGGAATCAGCCTGGGAACTGGCAGTATTGGAATCAGCCTGTGGACCAGCAGTATTGGAATCACCCTGTAGACTGGGAGTATTGGAATCAGCCTGGGAGCTAGATCGATTTGCTTGCTGCATGCGCTCTTCAAATTTCTTGGTATCGACTTTGAGGGTGGGTGCTAGTTCCAGAACCTTCTGAATAGTGCCAGGTTGAATTCCCTCCAGCTGCTGTGGCTGTGTTCGTTCCCGTGCCGGGACGCTTGTATCAATCCCAGTATCCCTCTTATGCTGATATCGTTTGAACACTTTAGCTTCAGATTTCGGAATGGGCTCTGTATTTGCTGTTTCCGAGCCTTTTTTCTCTCCAGCTATTTTGTGCTGTTTTTTTGTATGCAGTCGTAATGGTTGGAAACAGTTTCGACATGTGTCTTTCCGCCATTTCTGTGGCGCAAAATTATCACAGGCAAAGTCCTCCTCATTCATAGCTCTGTGTGTGTGTGTGTGTGTGAAGACAATCGGAAATACAAGTTTATGTAGACTACATAAATTACATAATTGAGTACGTACAGCACAAATACAATTTTCATGAAAGTAATGTACAGCTAATTTTACCAGTGACTTTGTAAGAGTAAGCTACGGTCACTTCACCTTTCTCGTTCGTTCTTGCAGCTGAGTTCAGATGCAACAAGACTAAGGCTGTCACTATTAAATACCGAACCAAATTAACACCATATCCGGAATGACGAGGCTTGCGGTACGATCAAAGAGATGAGCTCTTATTGACAGTAATCTCTGGCGTTCAAGATGGCCGAGGGTGGTGTCACTGGTGAGGAGGGTGTGTGCGCGGGTGTTCGCGAGGATGGGGAGCCCCTGCCGCTGATCGTGCGGCCCAAGAGCGGCAAGGACTCCTTCGAGTTTCTGAGGAGCTGGGTGGCGGAAAACAAACAGTGGATCGACCGCAAACTGCTTGAGCACGGTGGGTTGTCTATGTAATGAGTGGGCGGGGCTCAGTTGATGAAGCCATGTGACAGCTTTTGGTCCATACCGTGGCAGACACTGCTTTCTGGGCATTTGGTATTGTGTCAAGGTGATGGAATAGTCTCGCGTAGCCAGACTCTCGCAGGGAGGAGAGTCTGGCAACGTGTCAAGTAAACGAAGCCTCACTCACACTAGACAAGCTGCAATTATCGCGAAGCAATGTAAACTCTGTGGTGCGCAGCTACTTATCGCCCACCCCAGTTGGGGTGGGTGTTGGAACAAGTCTTATATGGGCAGTTGACCAGACTCTCCTCCCTGCGAGAGTCTGGCCACGTGAGACTAGTGATGGAATATGTCGCATGATCATGTGCAAACTGATGAGAATCTGTGTGAAATATGCCTCTGGTATGTTGTGCACAATGTCTATTGACCCTCCCAGAAACTGATTGTACATAGCAGTGATGTCATTCACTAACACTAACGTCTGGAGCTCCATGCTTGATCTCCAATATGACATATTACCATGGAAACCAGATGTGGAGTCTATTGGTTTTCTCTATGCGTACAGGTGCTATTTTATTTCGTGGTTTCCGTGTGAATGAGGGAGTGGAGTTTCAGGACGTGGTACAACAGTACAACCCGGAGCTTAGCGACCAGTACAGAGGCACTTCACCGCGCAGGGTTGTCCCTGGAACACAGGTAGACTGAGGGAGGGGGGGGGGAAGAGGAGGAGGGGAGACAGGAAGGCAAGGGAACTGGAGGAGGGAAGGGGAGAGATAGGGAAGGAGGCCAGTACAGAGAAACCTCACCATGTAAGCATGTCCCTGGAACATAGGCATATTGAGGGAATGTAGGGAAAGGAAGAGAGGGGAAGAGGGGAGAGAAGAAGGGAAGGAAAAGAGAGCAGAGAGGGGCAATGTACTGTACTGTAGTGTTATAGTGAAGGCCGCCATAGAAGTTGGTACTCAAATACGTTGCCTGGAACATCTTGTGCACAGTACTTAATGGGCTCAGTCTCGTCCCAGAATTGAAAATAGAATATACTTTTGCCTCATTCCCAGGCCACTCCTCATGACCTGGGAATGAGGCTGTAATACAAGAGGACATTTATACATGACTCAAGAGTGCACAAGAACGGGCGGCTAGAGTAAGAGCGGGTCAAAATTATTGAACCGTACTAAAAATAGATTGCGTGCTTAGCAACAATGCCTTATGTCTACCACGGATTATAGCGTGCTCTATAATCCATGGTGTTACTATTTTTAGTACTCGCGGTAAATTCTCAAATTTTACGGAGTTACACACTCTTACTCTAGCCACCCGTTCTTATGCGCTCTTGATGACTCTATAGACTACAAAATGGTGATCCACTCTCCTCCACAGTATGTGTTCACTGCCAGCGAGCTTCCTCCATTCTTCCCCATCCCCCAACACATTGAGATGTCATTCCTCCCAGCGCCTCCCCGCAAACTGTTCTTCTGCTGTTTGGAGGCCCCAACATCTACCGGAGGGGAAACTTGTCTCTGTGATTTCAAGAAAGTTTACGACCAGATGGACCCAAAAGTCAGAGAGACATTTGAGGAGAAGGGAGTAAGTTATGGTATTTTAGTGATCCTCAGTCCCAGTCCTGTACCAAATGGCCTGAAGGTCTGGGAACAAGACTAGTATTTTGTTAGTCATATATAACCTGTTACCTAGGCAACACATAAGAATGTTGCTCACATCTCTCTTCTGAGATGTTAGAAGAGAAGAGAAGAGGGTAAGTGGTAGTGATTTAGTTGGTCATAGTTGACACTAGCCTTGCACCCAGCGTTTCTCCTACGAATGGCCTGGGTACGAGGCTAAGTTGACACCCACTTAATTTGAGGTGTTGTGATTGGTCGATGCCAAACTTGCATAGACACTCATTTACTGGCCCTTGCCCATAGACTTTCCAGAATGTGCCATGCGTTCAGACGTCTAGCTGACGTCCAGTCAATCACGTTACTCCACTGTCTAGGTAATGTATACCCGCAACTACAACGGTCAGAAGATGCTCTTCACGGATCCTACGATGCTGAAGGGCTGGCAAGATGTGTTTGGGACAAGTGATAAGCGGGAAGTGGAGAAAGACTTGAGGAGCTCTCAACTGGACTTTGCCTGGCAGAAGAGGAACAGTCTGAAGATTGTCAACAAAGAGGCAGCTGTAGAAACACACCCGGAGACTGGAGACAAAGTATGGTTCAACCATGTCCAGGTAAAGCTCACCCACACACCATTAAACCACCGTTCTACCTTTGACATCACTCATGTGAGAAAGATATTTCCTGCCTTCATCAAGGTTTGCATTTCGGAGTGAGGGAGCCTGGGAACGAGGCCAGTTTGACAGTAGTACTTGCTGTGTCACCCTTGTTCCCAGGCCCCCACCTCACTTTCCACCACTTGCAGTAGTGGACGAAAGTCTGGGAAGAAGGCTATGCAGTGAAACCTCCCTTCATTGTCTGCTCCTGTGCTGCTCTTCTTGTCTGTTGCAGGTGTTCCATTGGTCAATGATCCCGGATGAGTTTTACCGGATCTACAAGCGGATGGGCCACCTCAAATATTGGGTCTTATCGTGGATAGCATGGTTGCTGAAAATTTTCTTCCTTGGGATCCTGGGATCCAAGTGGGTTGGGTTGCACACAACGTTTGGTGATGGGTCGGAGATACCAGAGAGTTATATGAGTCATGTTCGTGACGTGATGTGGCGGAACATGGTGTTCAATCGCTGGGAACAGGGGGACCTTCTTATGATTGATAACTTCAGAGTGTCCCATGGCAGGCAGGTTAGGGGTGTAGCTGTGTAGGGTAGGGATGGTGGGAGGGAGGGAGCAGTGGAGGGGTGTATGGCAGTGATGGTGGGAGAGAGAGAGAGGGAGGGAGCAGTGGAGGGGTGTACAGCAGTGATGGTGGGGGAGAGGGAGGGAGGGAGCAGTGGAGGGGTTTACGGCCGAGATGGTGGGGAGAGGGAGGGAGGGAGCAGTGGAGGGGTGTACGGCAGAGATGGTGGGGGAGAGGGAGCAAAAAAGAGAGAAGGGGAGAGAGGAGAGAGGGAGGGAAAGAGGAATGTGTGGGAAGGGAGTGAGGGAATGTGAGAGGGAACAAAAGAAAGAGGGAGAGAAGAAGAAAGGAATGGAAAGAGGGAGGAAGAATTAAGGAGGGGGGAGAGAGGAGGGAGAAAGAGCATGGGCAGCTGGCATGTAACATCAAGTCAGTCACTATTCGCACTCAAAGCTGTACAGTTTGTTTCCAAATCTTTAGCTGTAAATTACAACACATACAGCCACTGGACATAGTTGCATACTTTGAATGCACGGCAACATCTCTCACTTTGCAGCCATATTCTGGAAAGAGGAAGGTGGTCGTCTCCTGGTCTACTCCGTACCTGAAACCCAGCCAGCAGAAAACTTGAAACAGCAGCAGCGGGCTGTTTGTGTGTGGTTATGACTGTAAGATGAAATGTACTGTCTGTCACATACAAACACATCAAGTGAAAATGGAAACTTCACATTTTTATAATACTTTTGTTCTTATTAAAAACTTTGTTTTGCTGAATGTGACTAATTCTACTGCATTCACACATATACATGTTTGTGAATGTATTAAGTGAACAATCATGATACTTCATATAAGAGATGGTGAGTTAATCAGAGCTAGAGGTTGATTTGAATAGTGACAGTATCCACTCAGGCAATTTCTGTGGTCTAACAACTCAGTAGCCTCGTACCCAGGCTCTTTCCTGTGCATGGGAACAAGGCTGCAAGTTCTCACTCGATTCTGATTCTGAATCTTGCGCCGCTAGAATTCTCTCTTCCTCCTTCCCAAAATTACATCACATTTGTCATATGGTGTCTATATATGCCTCTTCAGAGAGGTGAATTGTGATTAAAATTCACATCAATCAGTTTTGTTGCTAAGCAACCAAAAGATCTGCATGCAGTGAAAAGATTGGTTGAATGTGGGAACAAATGATATACAGTAATATAGTTACAATTATCAGATGACATCATCGTTATGTCACTACAATAGTAAAGTAGATAAATAAAAGCACTTTGTCTATATTTGTTACGCAAGTGCTATCTGTATCGATGTGAATCAGATTTCCTTAGTTTGGAATATTCTCTATCTCGATCATGTTGGTAAACATCCCTCTCTCTGTCTCTGAAAATGTCCCTATCACGTTCTCTCTCCCAGTAAACATCTCTCTCCCCCCTCTCCCGCTGCTCCCGATGACGATGCCTTCTACGCTCATGACTGCTACTTCTTTCTACCTTTCTTCGGTGGTGTTTCTCTCTCTTGTCTGGCCGGTGTTTATGTCTGCTCTTTCGTACTCGTCTGTCGTGCTCATAGTCTCTTTTATACTGTTCTGGTACTCCACTGTGATCTGGGATACCGTTCTCGTTTGCTAACGGAGAGTAAGCGTCCGAGTCTCCGGAACTGATTTTGATTGGACTGTGGATGGGCTTGTATGCCTGTACATTGCTGCTTTGAGAATCAGAAGGAGGAGGAGTGCGTGATCTGGAGCGAGTGTGACTTCGCTCTGAATGCGAACTTGAGCTCAGTGTCCGCTGAGGGGGGCTTGGGCTTGGGCTTCTGCTGTGTGAACGTGGTCTGGAAGGTTGCAGAGTGCGAGAATTAGCCTGTTTCTTCTTTGAAACCACACTCTGTAGTGGTTCACCATTTCTGATGGGTGGAACCAGCTGGGATTTCTGCACACCCTCTTGCAAGTGAGCGTTAATCATTCGTGAGGTTGGAGGAGTTGGTAGGAGAGCAGTGCCAGAGCTGCGTGACTTTGCAACTGGAGGAACAGGACTCTTGGATCTGCTCCGGTCTCTCTGATCACTCGGCTTGCTTGCAGCGGCAGGAGAGAAGGCTGCATTGGGTGATGCTGTGGGTGTAAGTGGAAGGACAGCCATTGAGATTATCAAAATAGTTAAGACTATGAAAGAATGCTACAATCATGTTCTTCCCAGGGTCCTCCCTAGCTTATGTACATTATGTGACCAATGCTGGTAAATAGCTTGTGACAAAAGCCGACAAGGAGACTGGGCACAAGACCAGATCTTCTGTTATGAGCACATTAAGTGTGTACAATCAACAACACATCCATAACAGGTTGCATTCGTAGCTCACGAATGTGAATGGGACTTCTTACTCACCCCAGTACGTATGTGTACTCCTTATCCACATACATGTACACTAGAAAATGTAGAACATTGTGGGGGCGAGCCTGAGCAAGCAGCTAACATGCACACGAATAGACTAAGCTTCACGCTGAAATGATGAGCTGAATCGCTAGCGTTTAGCTACGAGTGTCGTTTATGCACGACGCTTACCTCAACCTGGCGTGTATAATTTTGTACGGTCTGCGAGCAGCCTGCCGTTGATGGTCAATCCGTAGCTGCTGTGACAAACAAGAAGTAAGGTGCTATGCGTGCTTAACTTGAACTTCCCCTACGGTTGCCAACGCTGCACTCTGACAGTCAGACCTCCACTGGCCTTCACATCCTTCCTGACGATATTGACCTTCGTGAAATATTTGAACGTGCTCATTTAAAATTTACGGTAAGTGGTCGGTCCAAGCAAGCAAACATACACACGCATGTACGCAATGAAGTCACGCTAGTGTGGGGCTCGCTCAGGCTCGCCCCAATTAAGCAAGAGCTCACAGAGGAGCCTCCTCTAACATGAAGCAACAGCTTACCAGTGTTGGAGGAGACAACGGTGCCAGTCTTCTTCACATTAACCTCCTTGATCTCCACCTGCTTCTTCTGTAACACAACACACAACACAATAAGTGTCATAACACAACCATCAAGTGTTGTCACACAAATCAACTGGCACACACTTACCAATGCTAACTTCTCTCTCAATGTAAGCACCTCCTTTTCTAGGTCCTCCAGGAACTTCTTGGGACAACGATACAGGGCCAACACTTCCCTACAAATGACCTGAGGAGAAACGACACAAGGGTGTGTTAATTAGAATGAACATGGGTGAAGTCGGAAGTTATGAATGGAGGCCTTCAACTATCTCCAGTTCTTGATTGCTTGCCGCACACTAATATGTAAGGTGAGAGCCCAAGAGATCTGGCTACATGCATGAATCTGGTAGACATATGGTACCCAATAGTTCATGTTTTCCGGTGTTGATCGTCCTTATGAGTGGAATTGTAAATGTCCGGATTGTCCAGCTTTACAAGAAAAGAAGACCCTTATGTTGGCATGTGTCTACCCTCTGTGTAACTGAAGTCACACCAAATCTCCCTAGTCTTCTTTCTCTGTGTTTGCATACAGCAAAAACCTAATGTGTGTACAACTGGAGACACCAAAGGAGACATACCTCAATGTCTTCATACTTGGTGTCAAACACCAGCCACCATGGAGGACTCTGGCACAGAGGAACCTGAAGTCAACACGCAAAAAGACACAACGTAAATAATAGAGGTGATTTTGTAGCCACACATACACAGATAAACAGACGTGCCTTGAGCTCTCTTGCTGCAAGGAAGATACAAGCGCAGGCAATTGTCTCGGGTGGAAACCGGACAAACAGGTTGGCCCTCAAACTGTCGTTCATGTAGTTCCTACAAAGGGACGTACATCACTTTAATGCAAAAGTTCAACATTAGCAACATGCAGCTCAGTTGTAGAGCACTGGCAGCTCAAGCCAGAAGCCAAGATTTGAGTCATGGCGACTGCTGGCTTTTCACTTTCATCTGATAACAACAACATTGTCTTACCAAGCTCTCTGTCGAAGTGCGGTTGCAGCTTCTGTCTCCGTATCCATGTCCAGAATTTGAAGGTAGGTGACAATCATCTGCCAAACACGAGAGAGAAAGAGGAAGGAGTCACGTGGCAGTCCACTTCAGGGTCATGTGACATTGCTAACCTTGTGAGGGTGTTTCACGTGCACACAGAAGCCTAGTTCCTATAATTATAGCAGGGGAAAAAAGAGCACGCAGACGCTGACTCACAATGTACCAAAAGTGAGCCTCATGATGGTAGTCGGCGTACCTTGAGAAGGAATCGCTCGTACTTGACAACTGTTGCCTTCGTTTTGAAGTACTCCTCACCCATGTATTCCATTGGGACAATAGGTCTGTGGGGGTGTTTAAGGGAGGAGGGGGAACGGGGAGAAAGAGGGAGAAAGAAGAACGAGAGAAGTGGAGGAGAAGAGGGAGGAGAAAAAGGAAGATGGAAGCAAGCCAACGCAGTGGAGGAAAGGATGCTAGTGTGCTTGTAGAACAGCTTCCATTGTGTTGGCATTCCATCACATCACTGAAAAATGTAAACAATCAACATTACGTTCAACATCGGCCGGTAACATGCAAGCATCCTTCAGAGGCATGAAGTTACTGACGATATACAGTCTAAACTCTATGCACATGACAAAAGCGCACTAGAGCCAGCACAATCAGTCAATTAGTCGGTAGCAACTGAAGTCGTTTTGCTTGTCAACTAGCTGGTGCTGAGTTAATCAGTTTCATCACCATGCACTAGTCTTGTAGTAGCACTATGATGGCCGGCCGTATGTTCTGGCTTACAGAAGTAAGCAACAAACGAAGATGTGCTGATAAGCATCTAGTCAATTATTAATACTAGTACATGTGAACAACCCTCTAGTCATTCAGGCTCAAAAGTGAGCTACATAACACTGTGAAGTCTTATAACACAGTATGACTGCACATCATAAGCCAATAGATGATGACATGGTACATGGAGACGATTGTTGGTCTGTCCCTCCTCTCTAGTGAGGGTAGTCCAAGTCCCCCACCCTCCTCCTTCTCCTCCTCTCCACCTCCCTTCAGACACAAAAGGAAGAGGATATGCATGTTGGCATGCACACAGAGGGCAATTGCACAACACCGAAACCAAATGAAATATAAACACAAAATGTGCATCATCATTGATCCTTACTCAATGAGCTGGGGCACATGATCGTCTTCCTTCACTAAGTCCACACGATCCAATCAACAGTCACTCAGTGGTCCGTTCAACAGTCTGTACACATACCGAGTATCAATGTTCACGCAACGTGACCCTTCACGTATAGAGATAGGGCAGATTGACTCAACTGTGTATCATCCACACCACCCATTAGAGTAGACAACAGTATAAGACATCCAAAGAGAAAGAAGAGAGTGTCTTGATTCAAACGTACATTTTAGTACGTAACATAGGCTCATATCCACACAGGAAATCCATCACTGTCTCACGGAAATGCATTCCACATCAACACTGCTTCCAACTCAAGCTTACTTACACATCAGGGCAGCCAAGCATGGGGGTGAGGCTAGGTATATTACAAGTCCAAGTCTTCAGAACTAGCAGTGAATCAAGGCTTTCCATTCTGTTTTTTTTTTCTCTCACAGCTTTGTGGACAAAAAGGAAGGAAAGCTTGGAAGAGAAGATTTCCCACATGATATGGTGCCACTGTGACCAGACTTATGGAGCCTGGTACTTCTGTGTGTCTTCTGAATGCAAAGTTGTCTCAATCCTGCATATGGCTCTCTAACTCAGGCACTGAACTAATGCTGCGGCGTTGTTTTTTCTGGTATGTACTTCTGATGTCATGGTGGCACCGTATCACATGCAAATCCCTTTATTTTCTGATTTCGCTGTGAGATAAAATCCAGAACAAAAAGGCTGGATACATGGTTACTATAGAACTTGCCCACATAAAATTTTTTACACAAATTGAAATGAAAAAACGATAAGACAATGAAATCTACACAAGTACCACACCAACCGTTGTCAGTCCATTTGCAGAGAGAACTGCAGTTGTGGGGTAGAGTGTGGAGGGTGGTTAGCCTAGGGTAGCTTACCAGAGAGAAGGAGGGAAGGGACCACCACCGAGCCATTCTCTCTGATGGCTGGAGTGGCTGTTGGGGTGAGCGAAGCAAGGAAGACCAGACAGTGAGCAATGCCAACGCATTGGAGGCTGCCTACACAGCACACATCATAATCCCACATTATTTAAAGCACATGGGTACTAATTAGAATTACCAATGCTCATGCAAGCCTATAAAATAAAAGCCACGGCTGAACAGTGAGACAAGCCACTTTATGCCTCATAGATAAGAGTATTGGTTGGTTAAGACTGCAGTAGCCACCTGGCAATAGAACATTCTAGCTCAAAATGATAAGAAGGTTCTAGATGTAACTGACGGATGAAGAAAGTGTATTTACATTTTCTTCGCCTTTTCATGAGGACTGAAGCATTCAGTGAAAACTTTGGTGTTGAAAGTTCAGATTTAAATCTTTCTATTTAGCCAGGAGCCAACTGACAAGGCACTTCTTAATGTTCAAACACTGACTTTAGCTATGTGCATAAGTGGCTTATCTCTAGTAACTAAAACAGTGCGTACCTGCCTGTCCTTCTCTGCCTTAGGTGATGGAAAACATTAATTACATCTCGCAGTCTCCGACAATCCTCCTCAATCTTTGCCGCAAGAAAGATGCATGCCATAGACATTGGCTAATTTAAAGTGAGAGAAACAGTAGATAAGAACAAAGAACATGCAACACAATGTGACAAAACCGAGATGTACACCATAACGACACACACACAATTATCGGGGACCAAGACTTAACAGAATTTGAAACCTCCACAAAACATACTACATGCAGATCAGGTTCCCAAACTTCAAATTACAAGTTGTTAACTAAAAGTACCGCTGATCGAAACCTTAATTCCACTGAAATCAGCTACGGTTTGGCACACAAGCTGGGTAGAAGTGCCAAGAGCTTTGTAAATATCCGGACTACTCTTTCCTTCTCTGACTACACAATACTCTTATAACTCAAAACGTTATGTCTAAGCGACAGTTTAGCTACTGTTCAGCAACTTGTTTGGAAATTCCTAGGAGGTTTGCAGGACTCATAACTGTAATCGAATAACAGCTACATTGTGAACTGCTGACGAAAGCTGTCACAAGGATGCTTACATCAAGAGCGCATAAGAACGGGCGGCTAGAGTAAGAGCGTGTAACTACGTAAAATTCGAAACCGGGCGGAATTTACCGCCAGTACTAAAAATAGTAACACGCCCTGTGCACGCTGCGTTGACATAAGCCATTATGCATTGTTGCTAAGCAAGCACGTGACCGTGTGTTCTATTTTTAGTACGTTCAATAATTTTGCCCGGACTACGGGCTTCTATTGGAGTTACACGCTCTTACTCTAGCCGCCCGTTCTTATGCGCTCTTGTTACATAATTAGGGCTTGTTTCTTGGAGAGCATTATACTACAAAAATGATAGAGCCACAAATACTATGAGCTAGAGGCCTGTTGACTGACTGATAAGCTCTCCCATGTCCCAACAACACGACTCATTGACTAGAAAGAGAAAGAGTAACCCATTGCTATGGCAATGGCTTTCATGCGTCAGTAGGATGACATGTAACTACACGTTGTGATGTTATCATCATGTGATTGCATGTGTGGTTATGACCTTTTCGTTTCAAATGATGTCACTTACTTGGATGCTGTACTTTACAAATGATTTGGAGTAGTAAAACCTCTGAAATATAACCTGAGCAGTCGCCATAGCAACCTGAATAAAAAAATAATCAAACTGAGATGATGTAGGCTCAAGGACTTCTAAAGCATGATGTCTGAAAAATGTGGAACAACAGATTGGCAGGTCACCAACTACTGAAAACATGACACACAAAGAATGGCTCCTTGTGTCTATCACGTGATCCAGCCATCCAGTCATCCAGTCATTCTAAATTTTCCAGACACCAGACTAAAATAAGGGCATTTGACTGTCATCAAGGAAGTGTTCCAGGCACAACAAAAAAGGATCCATACTCCCACACAGAACCACATTTACTACACACAGGAAATTCCAGTAGAACTGAAATCAGAAACCTCATTGCCAAACTATTGCCAAACTGCATGTTCAGAAGGCAAGCTCCATCATTCCCAGACCACATACTATGTGTGTGTGACCTGAAATGAGGCCAACCTTGATAGTCACTCACAGTAAAGGTTACTCAGCCTGGTTCTTGCTACCCCATTGTAGAACACACCCCCTTGACCTAATTAAGTACCTCCTTCCTTCTACAAATTCAGCACTATTGGTAAGGCACAGTATATGGAAGGTTGTTGTGGTAGAGTGCTCGAACAGATGATCCAGTGTGTTGTTTTTGTGGTTGGGCCCCTTCCCCCTATGCCAACCTCACGCCCACCATTTTTCGTTGCTCTTCCATTTCATGCATACTAAATACAAACCAAAGAACAAAAAACGGAGGAGGACTGGGAGCGATGCTAGGATACCGTATAGCGGGTTATTTCCATGGGGTGCTAATTTTCGTTGTTTTTGTGGTTAACCCCGGTGTCACGAAATTTTCCACCCACATGTACACTGCAGCTCTGTCTACACGTGCTAATGTTTGGCTCTTTTTCACTACTTGGCCCTGTTGACAGTGCCGATGATCCGTAGGGTCCCCTTTCTCAAGCTGTCCCGCGTGTGATGTTGGAGGAAGTGAACAGAGAAGTGAACAAGGCAGAAGCACGACCAAAAAACGGGGCCAGTACCTCGCGTTCAGGTATGCGAGCACCAACGGAGTTCGTACATTGTAGACGTGGTAGCCTCCAACGTAAGACTCGACACTGAAGCTCAATCTTTCCTCTAGTCTCGCGTAGCGAGACTCTTTCCGGCAAGTGTCTGGCTACGCGTTACTCGTCGAAACCAAGTTCGCATCGCGTGTACCGAGTTCAAAGTTCACATTACGTTATATGTGAGCAAAAGTATATCACGCCACGAAATTTAAAACCACGAAATTTAATTCTGAGGGCTTCTTCCAGCCTTTCACGAAAATTCCCACCCACGAAAATAACCCGCTATACGGTAGCTTTTGGAGGTTACTCGTGTGTACTAAAGAGTCTGACATGAAGCTCTGAACCATGCAAAACTTCAAAATCAACTTGTAATATCTGCACCAACTTAATTCTATAGACTCCTTTCTCAGCATCTAGTTTCTATGGTATCACATCATATTGGAGGTCATGTGTGCAACTCCAGAGGTCAGTTTTAATGAGTGACATCGTGCTGCACAGCAAAGGGGAGTGGTAAGCATCGTGTGCACCATGTCAAAGGCATTTCTCGCTGAGATTCTCATGAATTTTGCACGTAATCACACCATAATCTTCAACCTCCAATATGACATAATACCATGGAAGCTGGTAGTCTTCCGTGGCCACACCCTGTTCCGCAAGAGAGGGAAAAGGGTCTGGTAACCTCTTTTACAGCAGTTTGTTGGCAGGACCATGAAATAGGAAATTACAAGGTGTGAAACAACTGTGAAACCACGAGCAGCTGCTTTGTCAGTCTTCGCAGATAATTATGCAGCATCTGCGCTTACGCAATGTGAGAAATGAAATTCCAGCGGCTGTGACGTTTTTTTTTTGTTCTTCGGTTTGTGATACACAGAAGCAGAATAGTGGCAAAAAACGGGAAGGCCGACGTCGGGGGGGGGGGGGGGGGGGGGGGGTGGTGCCCGACTAGTACGTACCGTGGCTGAGAGCGAGTTTCTTACCGGTCAAGCAGAGTACTCGTGATCTTGTGTGAATGTCTAGGGTCTTGCGTAGCGACGGAGCGCTTGATGATGAAGTCTAGCACGTTATTTGAATGCGGACCCCTCCCCCCCTACGTCCACCTCGCGTCCATCTGACGTCATTCACATGATAAGTGTTCGACCTTCCCCATTTTTTGCCGCTCTTCCACTTCCGTGTATTATACCAAACACAAGCAAAAAATGGGGGAGACCTGGGAATGAGGCTAACCAGACCCCTTCCCTCTCTTGTGGAATAGGGTGTGGCTACGCAAGACTAGGAAGCCAGATGCCTAGAAAGGAGCCTGTAGGATAAGTAACACAACACTCTGTCTGCTTCAGCATACAGACTGTACAATATTTCAACAGTGTCAGACATCTTGGTGTATACCAACTCACATGTAGAATCACAGATTTTGAGCCTTCATATCCTTAAAACTAGAGCAATATATTTCCCTTCCACTCACTTGAGGGAGGCGCAGAAGTAGCCCGGCTGACTGGATGTACTCACATCCGACGATTCTCAGGTCTACTTCAAGATCGTGACTCATCCCGTCTCGTGAGGAGGGTGTGTTTATAAGTCGCTCGTTGGGAATGATACAGTTGTCCAGGCTGAGCACAGTCTTGTGAAAATCCTTGATTGGATCCATCCTTTCAAACTTCAAACGCGCGGGCTCGGGTAGGACTTCTTTTCTGCTCTCTTGACTTTATCCAAAACTACAAACAGAAGGCCAAAATCAAGGGCAAAAGTTAGGTCTTTCAACCAGCGTCGGCCCTCGGTAGAAATCGCAAAACAGACTATTAATCAACGACCACAGCAAATACTTTTTTTACACCGCCATTTTTAATAAGATGACGTTATGGTTACGTCGACGCATGCGCAGTAAAACGACCCATTTGACCGGTTGTTACCAGAAAAATCTAGAAATTTCAAATTCAAACTGCAGTACGCGACCTTACCAGAACTGCTGAGTGTCGCTAACGTAGTATATAGTCATGCGGATCAGTAGCCACGGAGGTTTAACTTGGAAACTGCGAGAAACTAAGTCTGGGAACGTCAAATACTGTCTTTTATAGAAAATACCGTGATGTCGGTGCACAGGCCCGTACTCGTGCAGTCTCCTTCTCTCAGCGTTTTACAGCCAACGTCCGAAATCAAAGGAAGACTGAGTTTCAGGTGAGAGTATGACACATACATATTTGTTTCTAAGATCAATTATCGATACTTTCGCTATGAACATGATAGCTATTCTAATTAGCACCCACCTTACTCACACTCATCATGCATACAACTGCAGCTCAGTGAAGACTCCTCCACTTCCAAGTAAGAGGCTACTTTATAATGATGTCACTCCAACAAACTTCAACAACCGTCTCGGAGAATACCACATGTCGAAACAAAATCCAGCCGTCCTGGATCGAATGTACTCCTCCCCCTCCTCTCCTCAGAAAGAACAGCTCTATAAGACAGTATCACCACTTGTGAATCACACTGCAAGGCTGAACGGCAGTGGCATTGCATTGAGAAATTGTAGATCCCCACTTCATACTTCACTCTTGAAACAAACACTTGGTAGAGTACGTCGAAACTCCCTCCCCGGTCAATCTAGTTTGGTCCACATGGCTGTCCATGGAAGTCAGAGGCATTACGACAGTGTGGGTGTTAGTCCTGTCATAGTGAAGCTATCAAGCCCAGATGGTAGAGAATCAACCAACAGAGGTAGATCAAGCGGAGGGTTAAGTTTGGAAGCTTCCTCGTGGAAAAATGATGAGAGAATGTTGATGGCTGCACCGAATCCATGTGATAAGACTGTTGTTCTGTCTGCACTCAAGCAGAAACGGTGAGTGCTAGCTCTGTATCCACCTGTTCCCCTTTCTCACCTACTTTCTCCCTGCTTTTCATTTCTCATTCCCTATCAGTTATGGAGAATTCTTTTTCCTTCCAGGAAACGCTGGGCTACTTCTAGTGATGATAATTCACCAACAGATTCAGTTCTCCCTCAAGCAAAGCGATCACGGTAGGTTATAAAAATGCCTTTGTGGTACCTCAATTCTAAGAAAATTACTGACAAGACTATCTCTGAGTTTTTTGTCTGGAATTTGATTGATTTAGAATGGTTGCAGTTCAATTTGCAGTATCACCATGCACTGGCTATTTGTTAGAACTGTATTACTGGGTCATGATTGTGTAATACCGTAAAAGGAAATAACAGTGTCATGAGTCACATAAACAATGCATGTGTGTATGTTTGCATGTATCTGTACATGTAGTAATGTGTACAAACAACGTTTCTTCGTGTTCATGTCAACAAATTTAGTGTACAATAATAACATATCTCCCTTTGCTCCTCTGTCTTCAGGCACAGCACCCAAGCATCCAGCAGTGCTCCCTCCTCAACCTATTCCAACAAACATCTGTTTGACAGAAAACGTCCCAATGTAGCTTCCGTCCCTCACCACGCTCCTGCTCTGAAGAGAACAAGAATGACGGATGCACTGGTAGACAGTTTGAGAGGTCGCGAGCTTAAGAGCACCAGTCGTAAGCTCACAGTTCCTGAGATTGAATATGAGAGTGATGGTGAGAGTGTGAGTGGTGGAGGGGGTGGGAGTGTGAGGGAGGACAGTGTGGAGCCGTTGGATACAAACAGCACTGGTACACGGTCTATTGGGAATGGGGAGAGGAGGGGAAGTGCCACGCCCCCTGTGCAAGAAGAGGAGGAGGAGGAAGATGTGGAACTTAAAAAGAAAGTAAGTTATCCATTGTGTGTTGGGCTGACAATAAGCAAGGCTCACACTGTTAAGTTAGTCTAACAATCATTCCATGCCTCGTTCCCAGGCTTTCCCTTCATCCCGGCAAAAACATATATTTTTCGTCGGGGTGAGGGGAGAGCCTGGGAACGTATAGTTCCCCCAACAGGAAGTGTGTTTCAGAAACAAAGGGTAGGGTATAGGGTCGGGCAGGGATTTACTTCCGGTTTGTTTCAGAAACATTGCAGGGGAGGCTATAGGTCGCGGTATTATTTCTCCAACTTAGTTGGTAGAACGAGGCTACCCAGTCCTCCACCACAGCTATTGTCGCTTCCAGTGCAAGTACCAACATCTGTGGTCTTGTAATGGAAACAGTAACACTGTGGTGGAGGACTGAGAACGAGGTTGAAACTCAGTAAAGTAAATTTTTATTGTGAACAAAACACACAGGAATGTGAAACAACCACACTGCGTACCGAAACTACTGCAGTCTTCTGCAATTTTTATCATGGCAAGCAATCTCCTAGGAAAAGCACCATACTTGTTGTTCTAGTAAGACAGCAATGCATCCTACAATTAGCCTTGTAGCCAGACCTAGTTACTCTTTCCCGTGCTAGAGGAAGAGCCCGGGTGTGAGGCTATCCTGCGATGGTTTCATTTCTCTATTAATATCCTATATCTGCCTGTACCTACTGCACACAGAGAGAAAGCTTGGGTCACAGAGAGAAAGCTTAGGTCACAGGGAGAGATTCTAGCTCACATCAGGGTATTTGTGATAGAGAGGGACAGTACGCAGAGAGGCCAAAGTAACCAAGACTATGCTACTATACTTGTATGCTGCTAAACGCATTTCACTTACATGTATATGTGACAGTCCCGTGTAGAAATCGCGTTGCGTATTTCGATCGCATTGCTGCGTTCAAAGCACCATATCGCTGAACTTCCGTTAAGGGCGGGGCTGATACGCGCTTCGTAGATGCGTGAATAGCTAACGAGTCTACGAAGCACGTATGAGCCCCGCCGTTAACGGAAGTTCAGCGATATGGTGCTTTGAACGCAGCGATGCGATCGAAATACGCAACGGAATAACCTTCGATTTCTACACGGGACTGTCACATATGTATGTAAACTCATGTTCGCTATTGAGTGCTGGGGTACTGCAGTCAGTATGTAACTCTAAATAAAGCACACACTGATTGTTAGGGTGCATTTTGCTGTTAGGCACTCATTTCCTTCATGTGGAGATATAAGCATATGCACCTAACAACATGCAGTTGGCAGTTCACAGTGGGGAGACCCATTTACATTGTGGCTAGTTGCAGTAGGGAGACCCAGTTACATTGTGGCTAGTTGCAGTAGGGAGACCCAGTTACATTGTGGCTAGTTGCAGTAGGGAGACCCAGTTACACTGTGGCTAGTTGGTGGTGGTGACATGGCATAGATAGTAGAGTGAGACTATCTATGGACATTGTCTGTGGGCTAGCTCATTCACGGCCAAAGAAACTGGAAAGAAGAGTAGTGTGTGGGTGGTGGTAGTGTGTGGGTGGTATGCTACCTACTCACCTGCAACCTCAGCAGGAAGTGCTCACAGTGGCCATTTTACTTTGAACTTACACAATAGACTTTTCATATTTCCTACACACACACACACCACACACACACCACACACATTCCACACACACATTCTGTGTCTTCTCTGCAGCAGGAGGAATCTCTGAAACTTCAAAAGTCTCTCACAGCTGTGTTTCCTCCCTCGCTCACGAGACAGTCATCTTTGAGGAGAAAACTTCCAGTTTTCTGTGCCACAGGAGCAAAACCACTCCTGGTAAGCTGTTTACAGTGAAGCCACTCTAATGTGGATACCACAGGGACTACCACCGTGGCTTAGACTTGTTCCCAGGCCCGGTTTTTCTAACCAGGCTGGGAATGAGGCTTTGGTGCAAGTACAGAATCCTCATTCCCAGGCCCGGTTTTTCTAACCAGCCTGGGAATGAGGCTTTGGTGCAAGTACGGAATCCTCATTCCCAGGCCCAGTTTTTCTAACCAGCCTGGGAATGAGGCTTTGGTGCAAGTACAGAATCCTCATTCCCAGGCCCGGTTTTTCTAACCAGCCTGGGAATGAGGCTTTGGTACAAGTACAGAATACAGTAGTGTCTCTATCTTGGAGGTTTCTGGTGCACTTCTGGTGGGCGTGTATTCAGGCTGCCAAGTATGGGTGGAACTGAAAAACTTTCTCAGTGGGGGGTATATTTATATTTTCAGTTTTTGATTGCTTACAGTATACAAAGCCTGAAGGGAAAGACCTGGTCAATTTATCGTTTGAATAACGTCATGCTGATATTTAGGGGCTGTTATTATTGGCAAAACACGGGAAGGTTGAGCCAAGTTTAGTTCTCCTTGCGACTGTCCCCCTTTTTGCTTTCACCTCATACCATTGAATGTGTGCTTATTCACAAATCTTTTGATTTTTCCCTCAGCCGACTCCCCTGTCTGTCACGCACTCAGCGACAGAGGAGGATCTCAAGAGAGACAGACAAGCTGCCACCACTAAAATCAAACGCTTCCTGTCCAAAGATGACGACCGTAAGTTGCACAAAAGAAGAGTGAGTTGTTGGTATATGTACCAGGGTTTCATACAGAGAGGGAGGGGGGGAGCACTGGGTTTTCCCTCCCATCTCTGCCCCCCAAAAAATTTGAAGATGTCATAATTGCCTCAACAGCAACAATAGGTTATACAACATTAAAGTACAGCATAACTACAGGCTTAATGTATTATAGCTGAATCTGACGACAGAATTTTATCAAACCCTAGCGTTTGCACTGGCGGGCGCATGCGCCCTTTGCACATTTCCTCCCCAGGAAAAAATCCTATATGAAACCCTGTGTACAAAAAGTTACAGTAATGCAGTTGTTGCCATGTATCTATCACAACAATTTATCTTTCTACACAGAGCTACCACCAAACAGTCCTTCAACCTCAAGTTCCTCTTCAGCCAGTGTCCCCTCGGTTCTACCCACAGCTTCATCCTCTACCACTTCCACAACTGCCGCCATCAGTGGTGGACTCCAATTAGGAATACCAGCCACATTGACTCTAGCGTCAATTGGTCAGACGTCTGGCAATAGTTTAGCTGTTAGTACCACAGCATCTCTTGGGGGAACGCTTGCCTCAACTCAGGCTTTATCAATCCAGGCCACACCTCTGTCCTCTACTATTTGCACCACAATTACCACCACTGCAAGCGCTCCATTGATGTCTACTGGGTCGAATGGTTTGAGCGTTCCTCTAGCCAGTCACACCAACCTTCAACATGGTGGAGCCACAGTGTCCAGCGGACAGCTGGCATCAAACCAAAGCGGTGCCTTGAAGTCTGTTTCATTTTCTCTCCCAGCTTCAACTTCTACTTCCCTGACTACCTCCCAGTCACAGATCCAGACGGCAACAATTTCTACCACTGCTAGTAGCCAACTCTCTCTGGGTAATACACAATTCAACACAAAGGGATTAGGAGTCCCCCTCCTTCCCAGAGGCTCAACTACCACGACAGCAAACACTGCCACTGGCACAACCCAGCTAAACCCATCATTCCAGTTTCAACAGTCGACCACTACATCTGCTGGCACAGTGAACACAGGCCAGCTTAACCCGTCGTTCCAGTTTCAACAGTCAACCACCACAGTGAACACAGGCCAGCTTAACCCGTCGTTCCAGCTTCAACAGTCAACCACCACATCTGCTGGCACAGTGAACACAGCCCACCTTAACCCGTCATTCCAGTTTCAACAGTCGACCACCACGTCTTCGTCCAGCGTACCACCCTCCACCACAGCAAGTGGATTTTCATTTTCCACCAATTCTTTGCCGCTTCAGATGCCTAGCAATGGAAATCCAGCCTCTTTGCAGCCACGGGGTAAGTAAAGTTTGTTGTACATGTTTGTAATGGGGATACCTAAGTTGCTGTGATAGCAGTATGTAGGTGTGGCCGGGAAGAGGAATAAGTCTGGATACGAGGCTAATGAAGGCCTTCATTTCATGGTCTAGAAAAATTGTCAATGGGCGACAAATTGGTGTGTTAGACTCGCTGAGATCACTTTGTGTTTTAGTATCTATGAATGGACCTGGTTACCACATTAATGGTGCTGACTTAAATGGAGAAGGGCAAAATTCTGTTTGGTGGGAATATTTTCCCCTCCCTATTTAAATGTAGCCCAGGAGTAGCCTCGTTCCCAGGCCACTCCCAGATTTTATCTCGCAGCTGGGGAGAAAAATCGGTGGAGAAAAACCGATTTTTCTCCCCATCTGCGAGATAAAATCTGGGAGTGGCCTGGGAACGAGGCCTACTCCCTGGAGCATATTGTAACATTCAGAGGGGTTTCACTGCCCACAGCTAGTGGCAAGCAGGCAACAACCAACCAACTTACCTGATTAAAATCTCTGATTGTCTATAATCATATGTCTGCCACTATTGTCTACACTTTTATGTACTGACTTTAATGTGAGGAAATTATGGATGTTCTAGACACTTTTGGCACCACCTGTATCTGAAACACAATAAGAAGGTATTGTCACACTTAGCCCCTATCTTCTTCATATAGTAACTGTTGTGAATGGTGATATGTAATGTTTCAAAGCCTACTCCCTCTATTACTAGTCTTGTGCCCAGACTACTTTTCACCTAGTGGGAAAATAGACTGGTAAACTGCCTATACCGTTTTGGTTCCAATATTTTGAAATCACCGTGACTCACATCAACTGGATTCTGAATTCAAAAGCGCTCTAGTAAACAGCGAACTCCAAGGCAGCTTACTCGTGTTCCTTTCGATAGATACAAAAGCCTAGTCTACACACGGCAGCTAGGGTCGCCCGATCAATGTCCATTTCGCTAGTAGATCGTTGGCATGCAACGTGGAATGCAATCTTCGAGGACGTCAAGCGTTAAATTAGAAAAGAACAATGCGCCAGCATTCCGGCACACTTGAACGAAAATGGAATAGGCAAATGACCAGACCCATTTTTCTGGCGGGCGCGAAAAATGGGTCTGGGAACGAGACTGCTCTCAGCAGACGGTTATGGCAGACAGAAATTCTATTAGCAACCCAAAATTACTCCTCTCCTACAGATACTTCTGGTAGCCAACAGCCGCAACAGCAGTCTTTCATCTCACTTCAGTTGGGTGTTGCTGCACAGAACAGTATGTTCACTGGTGTTCAGAATGCTCCCAACAGTGGATCCCTGACTACGGCATCCCTTGTCCCTCCTACCATGGCAACTCAGCAATCACTGTTTTCACAGAACGCAGCTCCTCTTCAAACTTCATCTGCCAAACTCTTCCCTGCTCCTGGTAATAGCACTGGGTCTGGCCTGTCAGCTCCCACTCTCCCAGCAGCCACAGCCAGCCAGCAGACATTAGCAGGTTTCTTTTCACAGAAAACCACCCCCCTTCAAACCACATCTGCCAACCTCTTTGCTGGGATGGCAGCCTCAAGCACTACTACATCTAATCCTGCTTTCACTTTCAACCTCAGCAACAACCCTGGGCAGCAGCAAAACCAACTCGCTCCAAACCAAACTGCACCCAGCAGCCTTTTTGCACAGCTTCAAAACCCACTTGGTGGTGGTGGTGTTGCTAGTGGTGGGGGACTGTTACAGCAGACTGGTGCAAACCTGAGTCAGGGCATCAACTTCAATGTTCCAAAAACAACTGCTTCGAATGGTGCCATCAATTTTTCTGTTGGACCACAGCGACCACAACAACTGCAACAACAGAAGAATACAGTATCTTTCTTTGGAACAAATTCCCAAACCAACCCGCCCTCTTTCAAGTTCACAGCTGGTGTGAATGTACCCAGCAATGGTCAGTCACAGCAGACCAATACCGGAGGTCTGTTTGCAGGAAATCCTAACAACAATGGCTTCAATTTTGCAGCTAATATGATGCAAAGTGCTGCAAGCCAGAAATCGGGAGGGTTCTTTAATCCTGCTCAACCATCAACGACCACTGCACAGTCTGGTTTTAACTTTTCAACTGGAGCAAATTTGTCCTTGCCAAAACAACCGCAACAACAGCTTGGCAGTTTCAACTTTACGGGTGGAGCAAACTTGAACCAACCCTTGAACCAAGGCAATACTAATGTTCCTACCTTTGGTGGAGCCAATCCAACACAAAGTGCTAGTGGTGGCATGTTCAACTTCTCTGCAAACAGTTCAGCCCATCAGAATCAAACTCAAACAGCAACACTTTTTGGTGGTGTTTTCAAGTCGTCAAATGGAATGACATCAGAACAACGGACAGCACCAAGTCAGACTCAGAATGGGTTCAATTTCACACCTGCTGCTGGGACGAGACTGGGACAGATCAACTTTACAGGGGGTGGCAGTTCAAATCTATCTTCAAACCAGCCTACTGCTACGCCCATATTTGGTAGTCACCAGGGAAATGTTGCTGGTGGATTTGGTGGATTCCAGACTCCGAAAACTTCCCTCAACTTTGCTAGTCCATCTCTAAATGGACAACAAACACCTAGCAATGGAGGATTTAACTTTAGTGCTGGCATTGCAACAGACTCGCCCAGGCAATTAGCCAAACCTCGTAGAAGAAGAAAGTGATGTGTTTCTTCCTTCTGCTGACTTATCGCCTCTTTCACTTTGTGTGTGAAATTTGTGGTTTTTATTATCCCACTATAGTGGTAGCCAATTATTGTTTGTGTAGTGTGGATACTTCTTTTCATATTCATAAGCCACATTTCCAGGAAAATATTTTTATTTTAGGGTCAGTTTCTATACAAAAGCAGAAAGCATTATCTGTATAATGCATTGTTATTTATTACTGGGAATGTGGCTGTTTATTTGTTGTAATAATATTATTAGCTTTATGTAAAACAATGAAGCTAGTAATAATTACATTCATGTGTTTGTGACATTATAAAATTCTATGCAACGGCTGGTATAAGTTGTCATTGAGTCTGATTTTAAATACGGTATATACCGGGTACCTTCATGTTGATTGCTGCATAGAACCCAGCTAGAGTGAATGTCCAGATGAGTGCCTGCATGCCCTAAAGATCAAATTCTCAGTTTTTATTTTTCGAAGCATCCTACATCACAGATTGTGTTAACCTTATCTGTTTTCTACTGGATGCCATTTTCTGTGCTGTATATCATTACTTCCTCTAGATCTGCCTGTCCCCTCATGCACAATGGAATGCATTGTATCAGTTCACTCTGGGCTCTAGATCTAGTGGTCTTTTCCACCCACACACAAGAGCCTGGGAATTGAGTGGCAAAGAAACAAGATGTTATGAATGAATATGAACCATTATGAATACCTCTATGGTATCTACTGTCTACCATTTTTTCTTTTATGCAAACAAAAGCATCCAACTTAAGATGCCAATGCAACAAGGAAGAATATTACGACTGACCAACCAGCTATCAAAAAGACTCAGCTGCAACAGGATTAGAACAGGACATATACTTATCTGCATTCCAGATCTCCCACCAACGTTTCATGCATGTGGCATATACAGCCATAACTTAACCAGCTGTGCATTAATTTTGTGTTGCCTGTTGGTATATAATCATGACTTGGTCATTATGCAAGGCTGCATGGAGCCAATTTTCTTTGTCATGCAGGACAAGATTGTGCAGGTATGTTATAATTAGATGAGGATATTCACCCACAAATTCGTCTGTCTATAACGGATGGTTGTGTATGTAGCCTTAATTGTTCTTTGTTAAGTCACAATCATGTGACACACTTGGCAACATACAATTATAGTTTCATACATTTTGCAACATGAGAGGGTTTTCATGACAAACCACAAGATGCTGAAAAGAAGGGCGTAGAAGAAGATGAAATGTGAACATATACCAGAAGGTGACTTTAGTGTGCGATTGATATCCTGCTATATCATATGGTGTTATTTTTGAGACTTGAAAGAGTATGAGTAGTAGAAAGTAGTAGTGTTGTGTACATAGTTTGATCTTACCATATTATATTGTGTGAGATATGTATATGGCCTTATGAAAAGAAACTGTTGGAGGTTGAATGGGTTGAACCTCTCTAGATCTGCATGCTGGTTCTGCGTCCGGACAAGCGGTGGGTTGTATCATCTTCATAGTCATAGTTGCCAACAGTCCCAGAACATCCAGGACATTCACGGATTTTCTTCTTTTCAGCCCCGTCCCGCATGGATTTTGGTTTTGTCCTGGAAACCAGGATGTCCTATAATTAAATCACCAATGTATCGCATATAGTGTGTATATGCATAGTAGCAGATACTGTGTGTACGCACATTTCATCATTTTTAAGAGTACACAAAGACAGTGAGCAAATGATAACTACTGATGTAGCATGAAATGGTGCTAATAAACCACCTCAGAGTATAACAAAATCCGAAATGTTTCAGGGGAATCATTCCTCCAGACCTGCTAGAGTTGTTGTGTGCACTTCATGCAACAACTCTAGAGGGGTCCCTGAACTCTTTTTTAAACATTCTCAACTATGCATCTTGGTGTCAGTAACCTGATGAACACTGAGAAACTATGTACAATACGCAGTCTTCCTTCAAAGCAGTGTTGTTTTAATATAGGGTTTGTGCTTTCAGTTTAGTTATAGTTAGTTTTTGGATTCAGAAAGTACTCTTGGTTTAGTTTAGTTATAGTTTCCCGGTTTTACAAAATTTTTAGTTAATAATAGTTTCAATTACTAAAACTCTAAAACCCCTTACTAAAAGGTATTTAGTTACAATTATCAGTGAAAATAGGCTGTTTTCTGTTTTAGTATAGTTATAGTTTCTTCTTGTATGTTCTTGGATATTTTAGTTCGGTCATAGTTCCCAGCTTAGTGAAAAATTAAAAGGCCATACTAAAATGTATTTAGTTAGCAACACTGCTTCAAAGAAGATTATTACAACATTGTCATGCCACAGAAAGCTATTCAGCTAACTGATGGAAACCAAAACACAAGAAGAATAATCAGGTCCTATAATATAAGCATGATTGCATCAGCAAGTCCTAACGCTGCAATACAAGGAAAATCACCAACTCATTAATATTATTATAAGCAATGTGGCCAACTAGATGGGTTAGGTTCAGGCATGGTTATGGAACAGCTAGCTAGGTGCATACTAAGTTGAGTTCAGGGCCTGGAAAGAAGCATCAATCCATTCGTAATCAAAAATGGGACCACAAGTTTCCTCTGGCCATCCCGCTTTCGTGGGCAGCTTGTCATGCATTAAATTCTTTGCATGAATTTGCAGTGCTTCCATTATGTAGACGGAATCATTGATGGCATCTGGATTGCCATCTACTACCTCTTGCAGCTTCTTGAGCAGTGAACGATAGACACGGTGGAAGTTCTTGGCACGATTGTACAATTGACTGTTCAGAGGGACACATGTTGACATGGGGTTGTCTGTCATAGGCCACACCCCTTCAGGAACAAACTGTATATCTCCTCCCTGGTAGCCATATTCATGTTTATGCTCTGTGTTCATGTGGTGTTTGCAAGCAAGTTCTCTGAATCTGTAGAAGTGTGCCAGTTTGTCGGTTTTGAGGTAAGTTGGATTTTGAGGTGAAGCTCCCTCACCCTGCTGAACAATCATCTTAATTGCTTGCATGGCTGACTTCACATCAGTGACTTTGTACAGAGTATCTTCGTACATGTCCCAGGGCCAGTGGAGTTGCTTGTTTTCACACTTTTTCTTGTTTTTGAAGTCTTTACAGAAAATGTCATCTCCTAGTGTCACTATACACTTTCGAATGTGTCTGTAAAACTGACCAATGGTATGTTGCTTTGTATCGACTGTGGATATATCGTCGAAATTCATGTCTACTTTGTGAGGGTACTCAATGGCCATGAATGTATCATACATGTGCTGGGGAGAGGCCTTCTTGAGTGACACTGTAAGCCCTGGCAGTACTCCCCCTGGTAGTCCAGTGGCTGGGTATTTAGGGGCATGGTCTTTATGGTCAATAATTGGTCTTGCTCCAACAGAGATCATCATGTTGGCTACTTGAGCCATATGCAGCATCTCCTGCATCACGACCGAGCGAATCACAGCTATGACCTCTGGATTGTAGCCGTCTTTAACCGAATAGAGTGAAGTGAGATAAAGAGGGATGGTGTAGAATTCTAGATCTAATGCATTTTGCAAATCACGACGCAAACATTTGATGGTACATTTGTCTTCCATAGCATCTTTCTTCCATTCAGGAATGGGCCGGTCGGGTAATGCTCTAGCCATCTCTTCATAGCGCTTGGCATGGTCTTGACCACCAAGAGTGGTATGCTCATATAGTCCTTCGGCAGCAACGTCAAATGCATATGCTTTTGACAGTTCCAATAGTGTTTCATCATCTAAAAACACGGTTTCCCTGCAGAATTCTGGAGGTTCAAATAGTTTTTCCTGGATGTGTTCCCAGCTGCGATAAAGTCCTGGGGAATTTAACCATTCCAAGATCATTTTCTGCTTTGTTGGTGAAAGGTCACGTGTGACTGGCATGTAACTGGGGTGGCGAAAGTCAAGAGCCATGGACAGTCTCAAAAGATGAAGGTTCCCTGGCTTTGTAACATTCTCATAGTCCCCTAGCTTCAGAATGTGACTCATTACTGGGTAAAGCCTTTCATACTGGTTGAAGATTGGCTGAACATGCTCGTCCCAAAAGTAGGGTCTCTCGTACTGTACATCTGAGTATACATGAAATGTCAGCTTACTACTAGGGATAGAACAGTCACTAGTGGGGCAGTAACTGAGGCTGTAAATTTGTCCATCCAAGTTGATTGGATGCCGTGGGTTTGTAATACTATTCGCTGTGAAATCAAATGTCGCAATGCCATTTGAATCAGTCATGTCGTATGAATTGTACCGAAGCCCTTTTTCTGCTTGTCCATTTAGTGAAACTTTTGTGTTTACATTTGGGTCCCCAAAATGTTTAGCAAACAATTTAACAGTCACTTTGTCATTAGCCTCCATGCGGTAAACGTAATAATCCATTGGACGAACATAACTCATTGGTTCTTCAAGTATGACAAAGGCACATGGCATCGTTGTTACATCACAAAGTGGGTAATCACCATCAGGAATTTTAGTTTCATGTAGAAGTGCTACTACCACAAAATGAGAGAGCAGGACAGTTTTGGAAGTAAGTGTAAAGTCTTGGACCCCTGCAGTCCTTGTGTACCATTCATTATCCTTCATGTAGTCAATCTCACCAATGATGCTAACTTTCTCAGTTTGGGAAACACTCGTATGTTGAAGTCCGAGATAGAGTGGGACAAACTTGCAAATGTTAGCATCAGGATCTAGCGCAATTGAATTGCCAAAGTCAACAGTCACTTTATTATCAGATTTGCTTGCTGAAAGATATGTAGTCCACATCCAATTTTCTGCAGAATGGCATGGATTGCTATCAGGTATTTCGATAGGAGGATTAGATTTGAAAATCATGACTCTATCAGCAGGGTAGCATAGAGATTCTTCCTGTCTTCCCACTCCAATTGTGCCAACAACCAGTCCATGTGTGAACAGAGGCAATGTACCTGGTCTGGTGTAGTTGTAGAAAGAGGCTGCAACTGACAGATACTTTGTTTTTTTTTGCTGGCACGTTTGAGGTCTTTAAGGGCCTTTGATTTCATTGTCTTAGCCCACTGGATTTTCTCTAGTTTGGTTGCAGTGTGTGAGGCAGCTGTTTGCTGGTGACAACCTTGGCAGTAAGGCATCTGCCGACTGAACCAGATATCCTCAGTAATGACTGATGGAATCCAGTCTGCGATGAAAGAGTCTTCTTGCTTTTGGGTATCTGCTTTCCAGTCAATACCAAATGTCATGCCAAACACAGTGGAGACAAACTGGCTGTCGGGATCCAGGTCAACAAGTTTTGCAAAGACAGAGTCAACGTTATTGACAATCGGCTTTCCAACTACTGGGTCATCTGTCGTGGCAGTGCCATCAGCATAAACTACTGAAGTCACTTTGCAGTCCACAAAAGCCCATTGTGATGCCCCACCTGGGTTCCAATCGCTTACCAGGTCTGGCTCAGGAATTGCATCAATGTAGTTGGTCCGAAAGTTGTTGATTGTATTTACGTCAGTGAAGAATTGGCCAGCAAAGTGGATCCTTGGGTATTCATCGAGATATGAGGCAGTAGCTGCTTGCAAGCTGGGAGGGAAGAATGACATTGTATCACAGCAAAATTTTGTTACATGAACTGCAGCTTCCTGGGATGGCAGCCGGACTTAACAGGTGTGCCAGATTTGAATGTGGTTACCCCACACATCTGTAGCTGTAACAACTATGGTACCATGTGGTTTCCTCAAGGCAGGGATTTAAGGATTCAGGGCTGTCATTCCCATGTATGTGTATACATGTCTACCCATGCAGATGGTTGCTAACGAGTCAGATGACACTGTAATTTGAGTGTGGAGTGTACACACATAGTAGTGTTGTTTTGGTTTACTAAAACTATTATATAAAATGACCTTAAAAAAAAGTTTACTAAAACTATAACTAAAATGTATTTTAGTAAAGGCTAAGTCATTTTAGTAAAACTAAAACTGAGTTTGTGGGTATTAACCCCAACTAAATTTACATGTAGAATCGGCTAAAAACTGAAATTAATGTGTATTGTTAATTTAAAACTAAAACTAAAGTGAGTATTATACACTGAAGATAAAACTAAATTAAAACTAGTGAGTACGCATCCGTACCCAGCCGTTCACCAGTAGAACGAGTATTCTACACAGCAGGTGAATCAACAGGTGGAAAAAGGAACAGACTTGCTGATAATAACCTTGAACGCGAAATTTTGCTCCGTAAGAATCGAGATTATTTGTATGCCTGAATGTTGTTAGAGTGTGTCTCTGCTTATTCAGTGTCTATCCCTGCTTTTGTTTGTTGCTAAATGTATGATTTTATTTTCTTTATTTCTTAATGTACTAAAACCAAAACTAAATGATTTCTTCCAGTCTCAATTTACTAAAACTAAAACTAAACGCTGGTCTCCATTTATTAAAACATAAAATTAAAATGATTTTCTCAATCTAAAACCAAAATTATCTCTTTTTGTCTCAAATTACTGAAAACTAAAACTAAAACAATTTCTTCCCCCCTTAATTTACTAAAACTACAACTAATATCTCTTCTAATTTACCAAAACTAAATACCAGTAACCAAAACAACACCAACACGTAGCCATGCATATAATATATTTGGTATATCAAGATTTCAGTGAGTTAAAAGATTATACCAATGCAATTTGTATGACAAAGATCTTTTGGTGTAATAGCATTTTCCTTTTGCTATGGCTAGCTATAATTATGTGTGACAATAGAAATTCATCACCATACTATACTGACAGTTCATGTACCATGCATACTAATAATTCATTTGATCTTTATATGTTCGTTGACGAGGTATAATGGGGTAGTAGCTACATGCAAACTTGGGTAACGGAAAAGATTAATTAGCCATCAACAGTTCTAGATCGTGTACTGTGGTGAAGTAAGAACAGGATTAGATATATAGGATGTTATATAATCATCATTTGGTGTAGTTATTTCCTGTAAGTGGTTTAGGATCTCCATATGTTGTACAATGTCCTAATGTTACTTTTCAGCTAGGAGCACAGTTGTACACCTAGTTCCATCCATCCATTGATCAAGTATTACAATTCCACAACTGATTACACATGAGCTAAACTCGAGCCACGCTACATAATACTACTCTATTCCTCCCTGTCACTCCCCATCCTTCCCAAAGTGTGTTTCAACTCCAAACCATGCTAGTATGCTGTGATACTAGGCTGGCGATGCAAGACTAGCTAGTATGTAACACCTTCGAGCTGGGCTCTGTTCCCCCTTAGTCGCTGTTTGACCCTTTGATTAGGACAGGTGTACCCATGACTGTTTTATACCTAATGCAATCATGTGCTCAATTAGATAAGCACATACTATCAGAAGGAAGCTAGGTTGCACTTTTAATCCAGTCCATAGTCCAGTCCATGGTCCATAGTCCAGTCCATGGTCCAGTCCAGAGTCCAGAGTCCAGGTTTTGTACCTACCCTTGCACTTTTACATGTTGGGTACTGAGGGAAAGAGGTTTATTTGTTTTTGTATGTATGTTTTATAGCTAATCTAATCATATTATGATAAGTGAGTACTATCACAAGGAAGCTGGGTTGGATTGTTTGCACTTGTACAAGTTGGTTAATAGTATGGCGGTGGAGAGATTATGCACAAATACATGGAAGCTACAATATTAATGCTTTTCTGATGTTCTTATGAAAACTGCATAGTTGGAATGATCAAGAAGGCATGTGTACCAATCCAGACACAGCTATAGCAAGAAGTCCAATCTACAAACACAATCGTAATCTGATCGACCTTTCTTGCTAAAGATGCCACTGAGCTACAACAATGATAATGTAGGCTGCAATACCAAAGATTATTTTATTTTACCGAGGCAAATCTGCTTTGGTTGCTTCAATAGTATACACCAATGTGTTATCATGTCAGTGGACTGTTCATGCTATTAGTACATGTAGCTATAGTAACAGACTAGCTACTTGGATTAAGTGAACAAACTGACCCCAACTATATTTCAGATCATGTACCCCAGGTCTGGTCCAGGGGCGTAGCTAGCAATGAGGTAGAGGAGGCAGTTGCCTCCCCACTTTTCTGTGTAAGAACGCGTGCACGCATCGGCGATGTCCTATCAATAACTAGCAAGCAAGCACAAAGTAAATCACATCACTATGACAGAACTCACCCGCACTATAAATAGAGACTTCATGGCTGAGAAAAGACTAGCAGCATTGATAACGACTTTCTTTACAAAGCGTGGAAGGAAAGCTAACTTATATTTTGTAGACATTTTGTACATTACGTATAAGGTATGAATATGTAAATAGTAAAATTTTCTCTAGGTAGTGCCTCCTCACTCAATAAATCCTGGCTACGCCCTTGCGGTCCCTAGGGATTAATTATTAGTCTTGCAAGCCAGCCCACTGCTCTTCTGCAGCAATTATCGTCTATAGTATACAGTATTATGGGGAGATTAGAGTCTCTAGGGTAGTTCAGGGGTTCTATATACTGTAGGATTGCCAACATGTACCCTTCAGAGTATAGTAGAATGCTCAAAGAATGATATTTCAACGTGGAACTCCTTTGTCGAAGCCAAAAAAAAAAAAACATCATACATACATACGCCAAAATTCTTAGCTGTCAAAGCATCTCCTTGGCTATCAAAACATACCCTTGCATGTATTGGACATAATGTCATAGTCCACAAATTTATATGTTACAGTACAAAGAAAATGCCTGCATGCGCACTGCAATCTTACCACAGCGAAATCAGTAGCACTCTGATTCCCCACAGCCCTCGCATCTTGACTGCGAGATCTGGAAAAAGGCGTATGTAAAGTTAAACGACTCACTGGTACCTGAATTTCTAGCACCCTTAGTCTCTGCACGAAGTTCATGCTAATTAACGAACTGCTCATGCGTGATGGGTGGAGTTAGTTAAACCCTGGAACTCGATAAGGCTGTATAGCGTGACAGCGTATAGCGCAACGTTTCTGCTATATACCAGCTAAGCCTGCCAACCTGTGAATCTTCAGCATAATTATGTAGTAGAGCCATCCAAAAATGCCAGCAATATAGTTAATCTGGATTATATTATATCTCCGACCGTGAATGCTCTTCACAATACTTAGCATGAAGTTGTATTATTCCTGATTTATGCAACAGACTAGTACATATTCTTGCAGCCACACCCTTCACAAAGAGAGGAAGAGTCTTGTCACACTACAACTGATGAGTCGTCACTGAGAAACACAATTATTGTACTGCACGGCTAAACCTGCCTTTGCTATCATGTCTATGTGAATGAGTACCACCTATAAAAAGCACAATTGGTCATAGCAACATTCTGCTGTGGCAGTGACTTGATGGTTGCAGTTTGACCACATTCTTCCCCATTTTGTGAAGGTGTGGTGTGCAAGACGAACTAGGGATTTGGGTTCATAAGGAGTGCAGTATATCCATATGGCAAATAAATGGAATCCTTAATTGTCTGACTTTGAAAATCAGAAAATGTCCTTGGTTGCAGTTTTGGCATAAAATGGCTCTGCAGTTGATTCACCATTCAGTCTCTCTTCAGTCACTTGTGTTCACATCAAACAATGACTTTGGGAGGAAGGGACAATTTCTTGTCTAGTTGTTCATGTGTGTCTCCAAGAGACAGTAGGAACTTGCTCAGGTTTATATCAGCAAAAATTAAGCCATTTTTGTGGACACAATTTCATCTGGAAATGCATGCCTTTAGCTTTAATTTTCCATCATCTTTTGATCACTTTGAGGGTGGCCTGGGAGATTTTCCCCATCAGGAAGGTAGCTACAAGGATTCTCTACACCCCTCCTCTTCCTAGGAAGACATTGATGTCTCTCATGTATTAAGATCTCCCAGCCTGGACTTGTACACAAACTCCAAACACAGCCACAGTGCACCTGCATATACAGTGGGAGAAAGCATGGGAGATCTCATCACATGCAGTGATGTCATGTAACATCAGGTAGACAGACAAGGGGCGGTACTCATCATTACTTGGGGTTGTGTTGATCAGTTCTGAGTGTACCAAAGTAGATGCATGACACTGCCTTGCAAACGTTTAGACTTCGAACAGAAATAGGATGTAGAAGCCAGAAGGGTCTCAAGATTGTTCGTTGAGCAGAGCCTTTCGTGTGCCTACTGTCTGTCTACCTAATGCTACATGTAATAATCGCATGTGATGACATTTCAGGTCTTATTCCACTGTATTTGGATAGAAATATATACAAAAACTGCATGGAGACAGTGAAGATTGGCTATTTTCGAGGTCAATAGGTTGACTTGTAATCAAACACTCTAGCCTCGTTCCCAGGCCCGTAAGGGTTTCTCCTGTTTTAACCCTTACGGGCCTGGGAATGAGGCTATCAAACACTCAAGCTCTCGGTTTGCAGTGAAATCAAGCTGTCAAGTACCCAAATGGTCAAAATTTTAAGACCATTGTCTTTACTGTGACCATAGAAGGGGTGGTTTCTCAGTCACAGTAGCTATAGCTACAGTGACTCTGAGAAACCACCCCTTTGCACATTAAAAAAATAACGTAGTGGTTGACTAACCAATTGCTTTTGTCAACCACAACACTAGTTCAGTCACAGTGGCAAACTTGAACTTTGCTATTAGTAGCTATAGCTCACCTTGCTTGATAACCTTGATCACCTTGCAGTTTGTTCATGAACTTCGGTGCAGAGACTATGACCCCCGGACCCATGGACGCTTTTGTGCGACTAGCTGTTTTGCTTCTCGGCTTTCTCTCGCTGTCAGATAGAATTCTCATCCTAGCTTCCCAGACGAAAGAAAGCGCGGTGAGAATAATTCACTGTTGAATCATAGATAGTCTCGCGAGCCTGTCGTATTTTCCGAGTTTGTTTCCGGTGGGAGAAAACTACGGCTGGCTCGCGAGACTAGTTGAATGACTCGTCCTTGCACACACAACTGTATGTATAGTGCAGTATTGTGTGGTATCACTATAATAAAAGTTTAACCGCACGCCATGACAGCTAGTGCGGCATGTACTTAATTTTCCCTTGCTTGGTGGCCTATGGTCTTATCACAGTTACCTCACTTGTTCCATGGGAAAGGGGGATACTGCTTTGTTATGATGAAGGATAGAAAGGAATGTTTGCAGTTGCAAAGATGAACTATTAAGAGATGCACTAAAAAGAATGTGAATGACAAGTGACTTAGTTGAAGAGAATATGATGACCATGCATGTGTGACACCAGAGCACATGAAACCATTGTCATTATGGTACTTTGTGCTGGCAAATGTCATGCAACTAAACAGCACTAAGCCAGTAGCCAAGCTGAGGCACACTTGGGCATGTGCCCCAGCAACTAGGGGCTGTGCCCAGGCATTGGCGGTTTCAGAGCTGCCAGGTTACCCAGCAGACAACACGTGCAGCGGAGCCACTATGTCACAGCTGAGTTTCTGTATAAGCAATAACCAGAATTTTACCTGCATGGGCAATGCCCAGGCTTGCCCACCACTGCCACCGCAGTGTGCCTGTCAATTATCTGCGGCGATTGTACTGTTATTGATTGCAAATCGGGCGGCTGGTATGTGTATTTATGCATAAAGGTCACTCAAACAGCCAATTCTTATAGAGTGCACTTACACTTTTTAAAAACAAGATTGTTCTTTATAATAAAATACTTACATGACTACTTCTCGTGCTAATTCAAAGAATGTAGTGCTGGAAAGGGGAGCTGATACTTGAGTAAATTACATCCCCTCCCACTAAATATCATATTTAGCATAGTCACAAACTGTAGTAACCAAACAATAATTATTTACAAAGAAGACATTTTCATTTTTGCAGTGATATGTTATAGTGTACCCAAACTCCTACTTTTATGAAACTTTATTTCAGTAAAGAGCTTTACATCATAGCTACTAAGAAATACCCTGCACAAAGTTCACCCCACTAAGGCATAATTATGATTGATATTCAATTATCGGCAGACTGCCCCATATACTGCGCATTTTCTATGCATGTATTGGCCACATGACAATAGATCGATAGTGTTTTCTTTGTTTGTGGAGCAAACTAGTACTGAAAGCATACCGGGTACATAGTGTTGATGTGTTGTGAATGATACTACAGTAGACCCACACTAACTCGAGTTGGAGTGAATAATGTCCCCTGTGAATATTGTGCCCCCCCCGGACATTATTCACTGGAGAATAATGTCCGGGGGGGACACAATATTAGTCCTTAGTGCATGACACTTTCGAGATGGTCTAGCGTTTTTATTTGTGTGACATGCTTTTTGCGAAGGTCAAGGCTGCTCCCAAGGGGGTAGGTTCGATTAGTGTAGCACTTACAACTAGCAACCGGTATCATGTGCAACAGCCCCACCCACAATCTGAGCAGCAGCTTTGGTTCACAAGTTGTAGGCAAGCCATTAGCCTCATACCCAGGCCTTGCAGCAGAACTATCATGGCGTATTACCGTATGCCATATGTAGGGATGACCCCGAAAAATTGGCGGCCACATTAAAAGTGCACAAATGACACGCTCAGAATGTCTATGTTAGATTAGTCAAAGGCCTCCATGAGCCATATCAGGCATTATCGAGTGCTTCCATGAGCAACGAGACCATTAACTTTGCTGGAGAGCATTGCTGAAGTACCAGACCGGCAAGTCGCTAAACAGGCAAATCGTCTATCATCTAACTTCTTTCTTTCTTTCTTTCTTTCTTTCTTTCTTTCTTTCTTTCTTTCTTTCTTTCTTTCTTTCTTTCTTTCTTTCTTTCTTTCTTTCTTTCTTTCTTTCTTTCTTTCTTTCTTTCTTTCTTTCTTTCTTTCTTTCTTTCTTTCTTTCTTTCTTTAGAACTCGAACTATTCTTCAAGCACTCCGATGTTAATGCTTAGTGCTATATGCATTTTGTTAGAATAACATTATTCATAGCAAGTACGCCCCCGGAAGCTCAACTGAACACATGTTTAGATTAGCTTACCATAAGATGAAGACGGCAACAGCCAAAGTCAGGTGGTGTAATGCAAAACATAGAGAGGGGATGTGCATGTTTCCAGGAGAAGTATTATAAGGTATGTATTGCTAGAGCTGCTGTAAATGAAAGTGTATGTGAGGACTCCCACACTGAGCACATGTAGTTTGCAAGTGCAGCAGTTTCTACTTCCATTTAGACCATAGCTGAAGTCATTTTGTAATCTAGTTAGTTGCTGGTCATATAACCTATGGCAAGCCGTTTGTTTCAAAATTGTCGATCCGAAAATTGTGTTGTGTGCGGCTCCAGAATCGACTCGATTGTGCTCAGAATCGACTCGATTGTGACAAGAATCGACTCGATTGTGACAAGAATCGACTCGATTGTGACAAGAATCGACTCGATTGTGATAAACCGACTCGATTGTGATAAACCGACTCGATTGAAAAAACCGACTCGATTGTGATAAGAATCGACTCGATTGTACTCAGAATCGACTCGATTGTGATAAAAATCGACTCGATTTGGGCCACGTTCGACTCGATTGTCGGCACAATTGACTCGGTCAAAAAACCGACTCGATGCAAAACCATCGACTCGATTGTGTGCCACGTTCCACTCTGATTCTACCTTGTTTGAGTCAATCCTTCAACAATTGAGTCGATCCTTCAACAATCCAGTTGATCCTTCAGCAATCGAGTCCATTCGCCCACGCCAACCATAGCCAACACGCCACTTGACCACACCCACTGGGCATGCGCAGTAACGCAGTCAGCAAAGCATGCCTCGTGCCTAGTCTCGGAACCAGACCTTCGAGGGTCTGGATCTGAGACTACCTCGTGCCAGTCGTGGTTTTCATGGTTCTTTACATTGTCTGGTTCTCTTTGTTTTTGTCTGCCTGCTTTTAGTGCCACGGGTGACTATCTGAGGCGAGGAGTGATGCAGAGAACAGCCAGCTTTGCTGACTGCGTTACTGCGCATGCCCAGTGGGTGTGGTCAAGTGGCGTGTGTGGCTATGGTTGGCGTGGGCGAATGGACTCGATTGCTGAAGGATCGACTCGATTGTTGAAGGATTGACTCAAACAAGGTAGAATCAGAGTGGAACGTGGAACACAATCGAGTCGATGGTTTTGCATCGAGGCGGCTTTTTTGACCGAGTCAATTGTCGGCTGACAATCGAGTCGAACGTGGCGCAAATCGAGTCGATTTTTATCACAATCTAGTCGATTCTTATCACAATCGAGTCGGTTTTTTCAATCGAGTCGGTTTATCACAATCGAGTCGATTCTTGTCACAATCGAGTCGATTCTTGTCACAATCGAGTCGATTCTTGTCACAATCGAGTCGATTCTTGTCACAATCGAGTCGATTCTTGTCACAATCGAGTCGATTCTTGTCACAATCGAGTCGATTCTTGTCACAATCGAGTCGATTCTGAGCACAATCGAGTCGATTCTGGAGCTGCACACAACACAATTTTTGGATCGACAATTTTGAAACAAACGGCTTGCCATAATTATAACCCACCTAGATATGAGGTATGCTTGATGGAACACTAGCTGGTACTTACCAGCTACTTACCAGCTATATAGTACTTGCCAGCTAGTGTTCTAAATTGCAGCTAGTGTTCTAAATTTGCCAGCTAGTGTTAAGTTGCCAGCTTGTGTTTTAACCATCAAGTACTTCATATCAAGGTGTGTTATATGACTTAGAACACTACACTGTTAAAATAGAGGTGTGAAATTAACACCAGTAGTGTTAAAGTAAGCATATATCTGCAGTGCAAGTATCAACCCATGAGGTGTAGTATAACACTTGGTTGTTTAGTTCAGCACCAGCATGGCTTAGTGTAAACCACCATGGAGTAGGATTGACACCAATGTGAGGTTCACATGATACACGCAAGAAAGGGAGGTGTTATACCAACACCAGGAGTGCTATTTATGTAGTGCTAAAGTTAACCCAGTAGGTGCAGTGTAGCACTACATGTTTTACTTTAGCCCTAACATAGTTTAATTTAAAACTCTAGTGTAGAAACAGCACCAACAGTAGGGTTTATAAGGTTCATACTCTAGTGCACCTCAGACAAGAATTTCCTGAGTATTTTCTCATAGAACATACAGATGGCTACTTTATTACACACTTCCTCGGTTAATTTGCTACAATACATTGATGTTAACCAGGCGCTATATATCATGGACTTGCTAAAATTTGGAGTTAAACATATAGTGGTAAAACTCCAGACGCTTGCTGCGGTGGGAATCCGTGCAGAGATGCAGTTTCTAGCCTGCTGTGTCTCACTGGGTAAGTATTTCCGTGCTACGCATGCGCATACTGAACTTCGTACTTTGCACTTTGTACAATCGCGTGATTTTCGGCGCGCGGGCAATGCAGCAGCTGCCGATTTCTCTTGTGTGCGATTTGAACCTTCTGTGGCCTTTCCCTGGTTTGTAACTTCTAACTTTTGTGACTCTAGCAACCTCCTACTGTTTTAAAGTAGTCGCTCTCGACGTTTAAAATGTGTGCGCATCCCGCGCATGCGAGTCGGCATATCACTGACGTCGAATCGGTGACTGTCGCATCAAGGACAGCTGGAAGATGAATGCCATAGTCAGCACGCACTGGGTTGGACTTCGCTCCCCCAGATTCCAACAGAAGAACAGACAATTCTGTATTGTTGGAGTCCTTCTACCGCGAGAGACAGCAACAAGACAGTGGAATCAGCTATCATAGTGAGTTGCAAGCAATAAACTCTAGACTAGGAGATTGCCAGAGCATGCATGCAGTACACAACCTGTATAACTGTATCTATAGGCTTATTTTTTATACCAACATGCAGTTGATTTCACTGTACAGAATGCCATTATACATGTCTATATTTGTAGCTGCTCAAGAAGCTCAAAGCTGAGGATGTGCTATATAACGGAATATCAACTGAGAGAAAATGAGGGGAAACGTTTGGAGTGGCAAAGCTGTGTGGACTAAGCCAATGACGACTTCTCTACTACAGGTGGCGGATAACATGGTAAGACAACATTCAACAGGAAGCCACATGCATGATTCAATTAAGATAAATTTTTCATGTCAAAATATTTTCATAGGCCATCATTTTTGAATAAAAAACGACTCCTTGCTTCAAAGGTGAAATTGTGAAACCAATGCACTGCATTGGAACTATAGCCTCAATCTGAGTCAGTTGATCTTATCCAAGACTTTTATGCCTAGCGCTCAAGTTCGTCGCTAGCAGTACTTACCCCACAGGCATGTCACTAGCTTGAGCTATATTTTCATGTAGCATTGTTTAATACTTAGCTATTGAAAATTTTTCGGCAGTTTCATTTTTGTTGCTGTCTAGGTCTACAAAATATGTTAATACCAAAATTTTTCCAATTTACAAGATATATAAACTGTCTCTAACAGCGTGTTGTGTCAATCTTCTCCATGTAGAGAATGAGAGTGCAGTAGCTCTGCTCCTGTTGTTGATGTGGTACAAAACTGGAGTCGGCTGCAGTTGTTGGAGGTGAGGTTTACATTTGAGTAAATGCCTCCTCCTCACTTTAGACTAAAATGTAGTACCGTAGTCTCGCGAAAAAGGGCCCATGGGCGGAGCACCTTACAAGTCTGCCAAAGAGGGGGGTGGGCGCTCTTTCGGGTGTTTCCGCATTTAACCACGAAAGAGCGCCCATGTCTTGTTTACAGCGACTCGATGCCCTCGAAGCAAATAATTGGACAAACAGTAACGTACAACGGAACCACCAGCGGCTTCGAAGTTGAGTCCTAATGGCACACAACACTCTGAAAGGCACCACGTCACCGTGAGCATGGTGTAGCTCGCAGTGCATACCGCATTAGCTACGTCCGTCTACGCAAAGATGCCTTGTAGCAACTTTGGTGAAGTATTACACGAAGTTTCGTACCTCAGATACGCATACTGTGCTTCTCAAACTCCATGCGAAGCTCGCTCCAGGGTGGGCGCTCATTCGAGTAAACTTTGACGCTGTACAGGAAATTGGGGCGAAAAGTAGGGAGTGGGTGCTCTTTCGTAAGTGGGCCCTTTTTCACGAGACTACGGTATAGGAATAGGGGAGACGGCATTTTGGCAAATGTATTGATTTACTTACTAGGCCCAGTGAAAACATGAGTGAATGGTCTGGTCAATTAAGGGAAATCCATGGGCATAGTTAGCAGTGATGCAGAGAAGGCAGTTGCGTTCTCACTTTTATTGTGAAATGACATGCATCCACTCGGTCCTTCATGGACCTGCATGTTTAAAAGACAAATACAAATACATGTAAATATTATAAATGCATGCACTTACACTAGCTTGCTTGAAATACATAAAGGAAATCACTATGACTGCATCTACACAATCTTTCTCTCAATGTAGGATGAGGATGATCCGGATTCTGTTCTCAGAGAAAGCAAGTCAAACTTTGAATTCTAAAGTGTGTTGTGTGCACGGACAAACTGAAGCTGCTTATTTTATCGCATGTTAGGTTATTGCATTTGTGCAACTTGTTTATGGACTGCTATTCATCCATTTTATTGTACTTGTTTGTTTTTGAAGTATACGTTCAACATGTGTTTGAACTTTGAACTTTGAATCCTCCAGTGCTAAATTTACCCAAAAACTGGTGTACCCCTACACAATTACGCCGTTTAGAGGTGCCAATTGAGCACTCTCTGCTGGTGTCACCAATATTTGGCCTTTGAAGAACTCCACAATATGGTGCTATTCTAAATCCTCTGGTGCTAAACATGCCCAGGAAGCTGGTGTAGTTCTACACCACTCGAGTGTAGCATTAGCACCATTTTAGAGGTGCTATCAGAGCACCCAAAGGTAGAGTCACTGAGTGGACACTCAAGTAACACCTCTTTTAAGTGTTAATGTAACACCTCATTTTTAACAGTGTAGCGACTGATATACTCAATTTTATTTTCAACTTTCACATTTCAAATTTGCTTGATATAGCTATAGTCATTTACAACAAAATGCATATAGTACACATACAATGTTTACTTCGAGTTAATGGTAGCATTTTGGCTGGTGTCTTCTTAACTTTTGTGTTGTGCCTGAGTCTTCATATTCCTCCAACGCAGCAAGTAGCAGCCTATTGGTAGCTTGGTACTCAAACTGCTGTAGCACCGAGTCAACAGTGCATGGCTTCATTCAAAAACTTCCGCACTAGAGGAGGTGGCCACAGAAACTGGCAGTTGTTCACCTCCATAGATCCCTATGCTGTGGTTTCAAACCGATTTAGACTATAGTTACTCACCGTCAAACTGCTCCTGTAATGGGGTCTTACGACTCAATACTCTGTGGTGACAGTCTATGCATGGAGAGTTTTTCAGTGAACCATTAGTAGTCCACATGAAGTGAGTGCGGGATTTATAAGCTTGCGTGCCTTATTAAACTCATGTCCTTTGCACTTGGGTTTTATGAGGCTTTGCTTGGGCTTCTAAACCCTGTAGATAAAGAAGTTTGATGTTTGGATTTACAATTTCACTTGGAAGCGTTTGAATTTATGAAGATTCTTAGTTCTTTGTGAACAAAAAAGTTCTATACTATCATACTGTACATACCATGCATCTTTCCCTTGGCCTACCCTCCCACGTCTCTTCTCTCTTACCATTCCTAAAAATAAAATACAAAAAAAAACAGCAGGAACAAGTCACAAAAAAGTTTTCTGAATAAAAAAAGTGCATGCATGTAGGGATGGAACCTTCAAAAACCAGCCAAACAAGATGGGAATGACACCACAACAATTTCACACCATCCCTACATCTTGTGCCATTTTGCTAACTATGCACACCACAAAACTCTCTACATGCACTTAGCCTATTCACACACACTAAGTGAAAACTATACTCAGCACTGCTCACTCCACAGCCTTCTACATAAAAGACAATCCATATCTGCCGTGTTCAACAGCAATAAAATTTCACAACATAACTTATTCCAACATACCATGCATACAGACCCAGCTCATGCACTCGACAGTTTCTGCATTCAAGACAGACCATATCTGCCTATGCTCAGTAGAGCAACTACATCACAGCCACCCACAACATAACTCACTCCCCATCCACATCAACATGCACTCCACACCCAGCACTACCCATCCCACTGCCTTCCACAACCCTCCTAGGCACACAACTAACAAACACAAGTATAGTTAGCAAAATGGCACAAGATGTATAGGGATGGTGTGAAATTGTTGTGGCATCATTCCCATCTTGTTTGGCTGGTTTTTGAGGGTTCCATCCCTACATGCACTTGTTTTCATTCAGGCTTTTTTGTGACTTATACTAACGATTCAGGCTCCTGCAAGCAAAATTCTGGGGTAAGGATGGCCACGGTAAAAGGCTAGGAGACACTCTATTCTGAGCGAGAAATTTATATGCCAATCTTCATGCGCTCTTGTGTGTATGCTCCATATATCGCAAGCCCATGTGGTTTGTCCGAATTATGTGCTTGTTTCAAAACCTCAAATTGGCTCAAGCTGTTAAGAAAAATTATCTCATGCATCTTTCGACCTGCTAGTGCCTGAATACCCACATGCAGATGACATGAATTCATTGTTGACCTGGAGGTTGGGGGGGGGGGGGGGGGGGGGGGGGGGGGGGGGTGGGGGGGGACATGGTGAATACTGTCCTAGGGTGACAACATTCACCAGTGAATAATGTCATCCAGGGGGACATTTTTAAGAGGGTAACTCGATACTTATGTTAATCTTTCAACTGCAGGGAAAGAGGATAGGAAGATTGTCATCGAGAAGGAGGAATACTCCATCACTGTTCCTCCCACTCCTGGCTCAGGGATTGTTAAGTTTCACAAAAAGAACATCTTGAGTGACATCAATTTGGAGGGTTTAGTTGAAGATCTTGAAAATGTGGGGCACTTTCTTGAGATTGCCAAGTATGGTGTTGCTGCTGCTGAGAACACAGATCTTCAGATTCATGTGCAGCAAATTGGAACAAGCATTACAAAACTCAGTGTTAAGTCACACACTGTCATTGGTGACTTTAGAAGAGCTTCAAGGAGAGTGACTTTAGCTCTAACAGCTACTTACGAGTACCTGCTACGTGGAATGGAAGATGTGGCTGTTGCAATGCTCAGTGATGTGATCGACGAGGCATCACGAATGCAGAAAGTTGCTAAGGACATGCAAGTATCCTTTGAGGAAAAAATAGATGAGGTTAAGCAGGTCTATGAGGCTGCCATCAATGCCCAGGGATTGGACAGAGAAACAAAAATGAAGTTACACGAAGCAATCCAACGCTTTCAGTTATTGAGGAGTAGTGCAGAGCAACGATTGAATAGTGCCATTGAAGCTGAGAAGAAAGCTTGGAAAATGTTTGAAGAAGCGAAAAATAAGGAATTTAAAGCTCTAGGGAAACAGTTGAATCCCTTCCAGAGTTTGATAAATGCTTTCACTACAGTGAAGTTTGGGGTTCAGGTATTCAACCTTGATTCTTACAAGAGTGTTGCTGAAGCTGCAAAACAAGAGAAATTGCTTCATTTTGAGGCTGCCAAGGAACAGCATCAATTGCAGTTGACTGCTAAGCAATGTATGGCAGAAAATGCTATGAAAATCGAAGGATCAAATGAAAAGACTGAACTGGCCAGTGCTGCAATTGAAGCACTGCATGGTACCATAGGAGGTCTGTATGCAGTCTCCACAATCATGCTACGAGCTGCCCAATTCTGGGAGAACATGCAAAAGCACTTAGAAACCCTGAAGAGGCCTCTCATCGAGACAGAAGTGAAAGCTGTAATGCAGTATGATCGGACAGAACGCTACAATGTTTGGATATCTGACGACTTTAAAGAGAGAGGTATGAATTGCTATGCAGTGTGGGTAGCACTGGAAGAGGTCTGTACTGAGTACATGGATAAACTCTCGCTCACCAATAAGAAACTCTATCACATGCTTGAAGAAAATCCCAGGCCTGACCAGGCTTCAGCACACCTGCCTGAACTTGTGAGCAAGTTTCTTCCTGGTCTGGAGAGACAAACTAGAGCCTTGGAACAAAAGAAACCAACTGAGCCAGGAGCAGGTTTTGAAAAACCTGTGTGGCAGGAGACAAAGAAGCCTCACCCAAACGATGAGTTGTGAACAAGCAAGCTAGGCTTGCATGCTTGCATGCTTGTTACTTACAAACTTTAAACACTGTTACATAATAGATTGTTGCCTAGGCTCTTGTGCATGCTTGTTACTTACAAACTTTAAACACTGTTACATAATAGATTGTTGCCTAGGCTCTTGTGCATGCTTGTTACTTACAAACTTTAAACACTGTTACATAATAGATTATTGCCTAGGCTCTTGTGCATGCTTGTTACTTACAAACTTTAAACACTGTTACATAATAGATTATTGCCTAGGCTCTTGTGCATGCTTGTTACTTACAAACTTTAAACACTGTTACATAATAGATTGTTGCCTAGGCTCTTGTGCATGCTTGTTACTTACAAACTTTAAACACTGTTACATAATAGATTGTTGCCTAGGCTCTTGTGCATGCTTGTTACTTACAAACTTTAAACACTGTTACATAATAGATTATTGCCTAGGCTCTTGTGCATGCTTGTTACTTACAAACTTTAAACACTGTTACATAATAGATTATTGCCTAGGCTCTTGTGCATGCTTGTTACTTACAAACTTTAAACACTGTTACATAATAGATTATTGCCTAGGCTCTTGTGCATGCTTGTTACTTACAAACTTTAAACACTGTTACATAATAGATTGTTGCCTAGGCTCTTGTGCATGCTTGTTACTTACAAACTTTAAACACTGTTACATAATAGATTATTGCCTAGGCTCTTGTGCATGCTTGTTACTTACAAACTTTAAACACTGTTACATAATAGATTGTAGCCTAGGCTCTTGTGCATGCTTGTTACTTACAAACTTCAAACGTGGTTACATAATAGATTATTGCCTAGGCTTTTGTGCATGCTTGTTACTTACAAACTTTAAACACTGTTACATAATAGATTATTGCCTAGGCTCTTGTGCATGCTTGTTACTTACAAACTTCAAACGTGGTTACATAATAGGTTGTTGCCTAGGCTCTTGTGCATGCTTGTTACTTACAAACTTTAAACACTGTTACATAATAGATTATTGCCTATAGGCTCTTGTGCATGCTTGTTACTTACAAACTTTAAACACTGTTACATAATAGATTGTTGCCTATAGGTTCTTGTGCATGCTTGTTACTTACAAACTTTAAACACTGTTACATAATAGATTATTGCCTATAGGCTCTTGTGCATGCTTGTTACTTACAAACTTTAAACACTGTTACATAATAGATTATTGCCTATAGGCCTTTGTGCATGCTTGTTACTTACAAACTTTAAACACTGTTACATAATATATTGTTGCCTAGGCTCTTGTGCATGCTTGTTACTTACAAACTTTAAACACTGTTACATAATAGATTGTTGCCTATAGGCTCTTGTGCATGCTTGTTACTTACAAACTTCAAACGTGGTTACATAATAGATTATTGCCTAGGCTCTTGTGCATGCTTGTTACTTACAAACTTTAAACACTGTTACATAATAGATTGTTGCCTAGGCTCTTGTGCATGCTTGTTACTTACAAACTTTAAACACTGTTACATAATAGATTATTGCCTAGGCTCTTGTGCATGCTTGTTACTTACAAACTTTAAACACTGTTACATAATAGATTGTAGCCTAGGCTCTTGTGCATGCTTGTTACTTACAAACTTCAAACGTGGTTACATAATAGATTATTGCCTAGGCTTTTGTGCATGCTTGTTACTTACAAACTTTAAACACTGTTACATAATAGATTATTGCCTAGGCTCTTGTGCATGCTTGTTACTTACAAACTTCAAACGTGGTTACATAATAGATTGTTGCCTAGGCTCTTGTGCATGCTTGTTACTTACAAACTTTAAACACTGTTACATAATAGATTATTGCCTATAGGCTCTTGTGCATGCTTGTTACTTACAAACTTTAAACACTGTTACATAATAGATTGTTGCCTATAGGTTCTTGTGCATGCTTGTTACTTACAAACTTTAAACACTATTACATAATAGATTATTGCCTATAGGCTCTTGTGCATGCTTGTTACTTACAAACTTTAAACACTGTTACATAATAGATTGTTGCCTATAGGTTCTTGTGCATGCTTGTTACTTACAAACTTTAAACACTGTTACATAATATATTGTTGCCTAGGCTCTTGTGCATGCTTGTTACTTACAAAATTTAAACACTGTTACATAATAGATTGTTGCCTATAGGTTCTTGTGCATGCTTGTTACTTACAAAATTTAAACACTGTTACATAATAGATTGTTGCCTATAGGTTCTTGTGCATGCTTGTTACTTACAAACTTTAAAACGTGGTTACATAACAGATTATTGCCTAGGCTTTTGTGCATGCTTGTTACTTACAAACTTCAAACGTGGTTACATAATAGATTATTGCCTAGGCTCTTGTGCATGCTTGTTACTTACAAACTTTAAACACTGTTACATAATAGATTGTTGCCTAGGCTCTTGTGCATGCTTGTTACTTACAAACTTTAAACACTGTTACATAATAGATTGTTGCCTAGGCTCTTGTGCATGCTTGTTACTTACAAACTTTAAACACTGTTACATAATAGATTGTTGCCTAGGCTCTTGTGCATGCTTGTTACTTACAAACTTTAAACACTGTTACATAATAGATTGTTGCCTAGGCTCTTGTGCATGCTTGTTACTTACAAACTTTAAACACTGTTACATAATAGATTGTTGCCTAGGCTCTTGTGCATGGGTCACAGTATCCAGCACTCACTATGCATGCATGACCAGAATCCCGGCAAAATGTACCCCATCAGACCATCGCTTCCCTAGTTTGCCAAAGAAAGTAAATACGCGATAAACTCGGAGCATTCTCATTATCAGTGGGGCGAATAGATCTAAACTCAAGCACCAATCTCATGCATTGCAAAAGAAGACTCTATTGTGAATCACAGAGCTGAATGAGAGCATGTGTAGATGCTTTAGAAGTGAGAAGGTATTTTAGAATTAAGTTAGGAAGACTCAAACTCTGTAACTGGAATGATAATTCCTAAGTAGAGATGTCTTTTTACTAATGTCAAATTTTTACATTCATCTCTGGTGAAGTGATGTGAACACAACAGCAAACAGCCCATGATATATGTAGCCTCACACTATGAGGATACCGGCTATCAGAAACTTTTGAGTGCACCCATGCCTGATCACAAGATTTGAGCTACATGCATGGGTGTATGTCTGACTTAGCTTGTACATGCAACTGTTATATGTGAGGAATCAGGAGTTATTTTGGAGTACGACTTGTCGAATTAAGTTGAATCATAGATCATTTACCTCATGTAACATTACATGAGGTTAATAATCTATGGTGGAATGGTGTGGTTTAGTCACTATTCAGCAAATCATTCCTTATATTAAGGGGAAAACTATGTACTCCCAGCACTGATTTTTCTGGTTGAGATTCCATCTACTTCTCTGATGTTATTATGTTAGTACATGGTAAATCCCTGGCTATTATGCTGTAGCTGCTGCAGAACTAAACATGGAGTGAACTCACTGAAAAGGTAATTACCAACAAACGGCCTGGCAGCCCTTGATTATCTCCATAGCCAGCTCCAAACCAACTGCCTCTTTCAACCCTCTGATTTGGGCATTGGACCAGTCATCTATTGAAGATCACTTTGGATGATTCTCTCCTGAAAAAGTTCAGTTTTTGACACCATGCAGAAATCAGATGTGTGAAGTGATACTGCTCCTGGGACAGTTGACCAATGCAATACTTAGTTATTATTTTGCATGATAACCGCACTGAGAGGCCTAGACAGTTCTTGTGTGTGGGTACACAGTTTTTCCCCTTTGAGTTACCAAACAGTGTAGATCTATTTGAATCCAAATGGTATGGAATTGACAATCATGTAATGGCAAAGTTGCTTAGAATTATTGTGAATTGAATCCAGACTATACATGAGAACCATGCAGAGAACAAGGCCATACTGCAGCATGGTAGCCATATGGGATTTGTCGTAGATGTGGTAACTTAGCCAATGGTTGAAAATATACTACAAACTATGTTTCACTGGCCAACTTGAGTGACTATACAGTCACTGCAAACTCGCATACATAATGGTTATTTAAGTCTAGGGAAACCAAATCCAGCCAATCGCTAGTTATAGTCTGAGAAAAGCAGCATTTTATTGGGGTAGGAGAAAAAGTGGACTTCTGCAGAACTTGAACCTTCGACCTTCAGTTTAGACGCTCTACTTTCTGAGCCAAGAAACCCACAGCCACAAGTTCATCCCTAAGAACACTTCCTCCACCCAAATGCTGCTACTCGGCAGCATTTGGGTGAAGGGATGGAATGAACTCGTGGCCAGCATTCGCTCACAGTGCAAGCTTCAAAATATTCCACCTGCATGATGTTTTTATGCTACTCCAAATCATGCATGCTTTTACAAAGTGTGACAGCTGGACATGTACTATGCATGATGCTTAACCCATGATGTACCTTTAAACATATGGTACGATGTTTGTAAACATGCACGATGCATGATGTATAAAACGTGTTTGAATCAAAAAATTTATGATGAAGATGGCCTGGCCTAGCAATTTAATCAAATTGAGGCCAATGATGTGTTTGACTTCACCTTCATATAGCTGGCGCCCACTGCATGGGCTGAGCCATTCTGTAATTATTAAACAGTGGGTCTGAAATTCTTTTTCCAAAAGAACAGTATCAATTTCTGTAATTAGTATAATTGCACAACAATATTGTGTATAGCAGATCTGCAGCCAATAAATAGTAGAATTTGTTAATGCTATTACATTATAGAACCAATAAATACAAACCACAGTACCATCACCCGAGCCAAGCAGCAGGAAACAACCATGACTGCTTAATGTAAACAGCAATAGCATTAATTTACAGCAGGGAAAAGTTTCTGTCTGTGTGAAAGAGAGCTAGAACCAAAGACAAGATGATCAGAATATATCAGGAGAGGTGTGCCAATCTCTTTTTAGTTTACAATCCCAGTATTTCCCATTACAGGCGTGGTAGGACGTGCCAGTGTCTGGGTCGTCATATAGGTCAAACCACCTGTGTGTGTGTGTGTGTGTGTGTGTGTGTGTGTGTGTGTGTGTGTGTGTGTGTGCATGCATGCGTGCGTGCATGTGTGTGTGTGTGGAGAGGGAGGGGAAGAAGGCAATAAAATAGGCCAACAGAGTTACATCAGAGGCAGCAGAAGACACCAGTGCCTGGGGGGCATGTGTAAGCATGCATAATCTAGGGGACAGTGAGGGCATGCTCGCTTAGAAAACGTGTTAAAAATTTGGATGCTCTGAGATCACCTCTAGGGCGATTTTATGCGACATGCCTTGGTCTCACCTACAAGCTTTTTATGTCCGCACAGAGATCGCTCAACATTTCCATTATGGTGAACCTAAGTAAGCTGTAGTTTCTTTCTTCTTTCTCCGAGTTCAAGTTACTAGGGGGGGGGGGGGGGGGGTTATGGTTGTACCTGATGGTGCT